>OX030940.1:6000000-6525000 GCA_943735885.1 Stelis phaeoptera
CTTTTTTTTCATTAAAAAATCGATTATACAACTCGTTGATCGATAGAATCAACATTCGCGTGTTGTTCGACTAATCGAGAAACGTATCGATTCACAAATTAAGTATATCTGAGACTGAGATGCATTACATACCGCATCTTCAATCACTATTAGAAAATGCGTGACGTAGCGATGGATGCGAATGGAAATGGGAAGCGTGATCTTCCCCAAATAGTTCTACATCAACGAATGATGAGTACCGAAGTGAGTAAATGCTTTGTCAACTAAAAGCGAAAAAACCTGTCAGAAATAAATAACGATAACCGTCGTGGATCAAGTCGTTTCTAACCTTTTTGACAGAAGCATATACCATTCAATGCCTGGATTGTCACAATCTGTTTATCAAATCACATGATACGTGAATAACGTCTTTTACCCTTTTCTGAATAATAATTGTTGAGATTAATATAGATAAAATGGTACATATAATATTTATGATTGTTTTCTCATGCTTTATCATAGTGGCAGGAAGCTAACACCATGATAGTAACATTTGCATGTTTTTTTGTATTTTTATGTTTAGGAAACACCTAGAACCACAGATTTGGACTTTGTTTATGATGACGCGGACACGCATGCCAATGAAATTGCTGAATTGTACAGCTACACAGAACAGTCCGAATTACATGTTAATCTTACAGTGAGTATAGGCACTTTTGTTATACGTTACAAGGGGCTAATAGAACCTAAATGTATTCATTCTTAGGCGTTCGAAGAACAAATGGAATCTTATAAATTACGACCATGGTGGCAAAATTTGACGGAAACCCAACAGAAATCTGTAATTTTCAAATTGTTAGATCAATTAGAAGTTTCTAATAAGCAGCTGAGAATGAAAGCGGCGAGGTGTATTTTGTATTTGGCGCAAGGTTGTTGGGCTGAAGTACAGTCTGACAAAGAGCAACAAGACTGGACTAGAACCAATGTAATGTTACTGTACGAAGCTGGTGTTTTCCCAGCATTTGTTGAACTTCTCAATATTGAAATTGCGTATGTTTATATTTTATATTTAAAAAAAAAAAAAAAATTACAGTATTGTTTTTCCTACGAGTTTGTCTACTTTATAGGAATAGCAGGAGATCTGCCTCTGCGATGAGGAAAATATCTGTTAGTCTTGATGATTCTATCGATTTAAGGGTAATCCTGTCTGTTTTATATATCATAACAGAAATAATGAGGGAAGAGATGAAAAACTTAGAGCACAGTATTTATAAAAATAATATTGAAACTTTTAAAGAGGATCTAATACATCCGTATGGCGAAGAGTTGCTTATCGTCAAGCTTCTTGGCATGGTAACATACTTTTGCAGCGGATCAGCTCCGCACTTTCCTATGAAAAAGGTTCTTTTACTCTTATGGAAGTTGATCTTGGTATCTTTGGGCGGTATCGATACTCTTAGAGAATTAAAGAAACAATATCGCGAAGAAGCTGGCCTTGACACGCAACAAGAAGATACCTTAGAAGTTGCTAAGACAATGAGAGCCAGCTCTCCTCCTGTCAGTGCAGCAGATTTGATAGAGACGCAAAATCAGAAAAAAAGTAATCGATCTTACCGACGAGTATGTCATTGTTTTATTTTTATATTTTATTTCATTTCTAATTAATGTATGTTTATTATTTCATAATTGTTCCTTTCAGTGTCTAATGAAACAAAGTTCATTGGACGAACCAGGTCTAGGAATGGAATACGAAGGTGGAGAACTAGGAAATAATGCTACAAACAATGAAGGCGAAGGAGAAATGAATGTACTTATGGGTCAGTCCGGTTGGAATCAAGCTTACTGCGAAGAACAAAATAACCAGACACAAATAAGGCCTAGTACCCCGCAGCTTACCAAAGGAAAAGGTAATATCTTTGTTACATTTATGCTATTATTTATGGTAATAATGTAATAATATACTTTTACAGGTTTACCATGGACTCCAAAAGTGAGACAGAAGGACGTGGACACCTTTCTTGAAGTAACCAGACTAAAGTTTGTTGGTTACAATTTAGAAGGAGACAGAGACAGTTTGGCAGGATTGCCTCAGCCGATACACGAAGGTGTTAATACACTTAAAAGGGTAAGTTAGATATTCATATACAAGGTGTGATCAAAAAGAGACCGGATTTAGCTCACTACACGCGAACTGCTTGACGGATCGGAACGAGACAAGTTGTGTCATGTACCGTCGTCCGTGGCGATTAAAATGCCGCCTTGCCGGTCACTCTACGTTGCCTCGTTGCTGCGTAACAAATGTTCTTCTTAGAACTTGCACCGGCCTGCTGTACAATTGTTGAAGAAACGCTGGGACCGGTGTGTGGCTAGACAAGGACATTACTTTGAAGGAGATAAGTCCGATCTCTTTTTGATCACACCTTGTATCTTACGTTTACAATATTTCACGTTGATTCAATGTATACCAATTCAATGAACATTTTTAGCACATGTACACATCTTTAGCCGAAGTCCAAATACAAAAAGAAGAGCAAATGCTTAGAAACCCTATAACTACTCCAAGGTTTCCAATTCGTCAAACACCGACAGAAATTGTTTATCACGCTATATTGCCGTTTGTCCCGCAATACATGATCGCATTGTTAAAGATTTTATTAGCAACTGCACCCACCAGTAAAACTAAAACCGACACTACTAACATCATGGCTGATGTTCTGCCAGGACAAATGCCGTAAGTTTTACGAATTTAAATAAATAAGATACATTTTAAATATTCCTTACTATGTGTATGTTAATATATAAAATATCTAATTTTTTTTTTTATATATAGCATGACGGTATTACAATCAATGAAACTTGGTATCGATGTAAATAGACACAAAGAAATAATCGCTAAGGCCGTTTCTGCAATTCTACTTCTTCTATTGAAGCACTTTAAATTGAATCATATATACCAGTTTGAATTTATGTCACAGCATTTAGTATTTGCTAACTGCATACCGCTTGTTTTAAAATTCTTGAATCAAAACATTCTAGCTTACATCGAAGCTAAAAATGTGTAAGTTTTATCTATAATTTGAATTGACAAAATTATCATTGGTTTCATATTTCGTACGAATTTAAAGAAACATACCTTTGTTTATTTACAGTATTCCTATATTGGACTTTCCCATGTGTGTTATCGGAGATCAACCAGAGTTGACTATAGAAAACCTTGAAATCGGGAATAGCCAAACTTATTCATGGAGAAATGTTTTCTCCTGCATTAATTTATTACGTATTCTTAACAAACTGACGAAATGGAAACATAGTAGAATTATGGTATGTCGTACACTAACCCTTTGCGGACGATCGACGTATATATGCGTCCAAACCGAATCACGGCTAAGCGTGAGTTCTACGCGCGCTCTGATTAGTCAGTGTTTTCCGCTAATAATTCAAAAACGAAGCCCCATCCGACATTTTTTCAAAGAAAATTATTGTTTAGAATCCCGATGTTACACTAGTTACGGAACACCCTGTATATTTTTGACACAAATCGTAACCATAAGTGCGAAGAACAGACATTTTTAGCATATGCTTCGAGAAAGGGAAATCACTGCTTATTTTATTTTAATGAGATAATATTCCGTGCGTTTACTGTGTCAAGCGTAAAAGTGTTCCGTCCTCGAAGGGTTAAATGTTATAATTTTCTACCTCGTTCGTTAAGAAACAATATTATTTATTTATTTTGTTTGTAGATGCTAGTTGTTTTTAAGTCGGCACCTATATTGAAACGTACATTAAAAGTCCGTCACGCGATGATGCAGTTGTACGTATTGAAGTTATTAAAAATGCAAACCAGATACTTAGGACGACAGTGGCGGAAGACCAATATGAAAACAATCAGTGCGATTTATGCAAAAGTTAGACATCGATTGAACGACGATTGGGCTTATGGCAATGGTAATATGATTTTATTAGATATTTTCATTTACTTATGCAACGTTAAATTTATTACTTTTTCCTTATTTCTGTTAGATTTAGAAGCACGACCTTGGGACTTTCAAGTAGACGAGAGCGTGCTGCGCTCTTGTGTTGATCGATTTAATAATTTACGATACACTAATATTCCTAAAGACAAAGATATGGAACCTGTTGACACGTCGGTCACGTCGGTACTCGGTGTGAACGTGGAATTAAGCGATGAATTTAAGCAACACTATGAATTATGGTTGCAACAAGAAGTATTTCAAAGAAGTATTAATTGGGACGAACTGTTAGATCCTGCGGCGTGTGAAATTTGAATCGTTCATAAGTGTAATATAATACATACATTAAAATGATATTTTCGACAACTCGTAGACCTGGATGAAATTTTGACATTTTTACAAGTTACTCTATCGTGAAGTGTTCAAAAAGAAACAAAACAAAAAAAAAACATTGCCATATCGATATGTCGAAAACTGACATTCGCATTTTGATTTTTACACACCGAGCAGTGAAAGGTCCTAAATCTAATGAACAATGACTTTTCAATGATAATTCATAAGACATCGTATCATGGTCGTTTTGTTTTTTCACATCCGTTTGTGTGTATTTAATTTTTGAAACATCTATATTGCTTCTAGCAATATTTTACTATTAATATTATAGAATTGTAAGCGAATATAATAACCATGTTATGTCATTACAAAAAAAAAAACTAAGATAAATTTATTCGAATGTATCGTTCGTATTGTTCATACTTAAACCGTCTTAATTTCTGTAAATTAATTTTTAATAATGTAACAAGAAAACTACGAATCGCATACCAACTCGAACTTCCCGCATTTTGTATCATTTTTATATGTACCCTTTTTCATTACGACAATGATAATATTTATCGTGATATATAATGGTATTTACGAAACATATAAATGTTAACATGTATAATGTATATTAATTTAATTCGAAACTGCATTTTTTTTAAGAAAAATTTGCTAATTTTATAAATTAAGTACTTTCTGTTTATTTACTCAATAAGGCAGAAATCTGTGTGACTTGTATGCATAAGTATAGTTGATCTCTTTATACATATATATATAGACACGTGTGAGCGTATGTGCGTGCGCAAGAGAGGGAGAGAGCTGAATAATTGAATCAGTCGTACAAAAATTGATCAAGAATCGATAAAGCACCCGTTTTGTGCTTTCCTATCATGACATTGTTTCATTTAACAACTCGTATACGTAAAGTGTAGATTGTGTGAATTATAAACTGGATAATTCAACTTTCTCTTATTTATTTATTGTAATGTATATTTAAATAGCTCCAGCGTAAGGTATCGCATAATTTATGTTATTTCTTCTACTGTACAAAGTATTTCATGTGATCGACATCATGTTTAAATCGTCAAAAGTAAATAAAAACAATGATCCACACGTAAGTTGTAATTTTTCAATTGATTGCAAAATATTCAAACGCTTATCTATACAAATTCATCTATACACTGTATAAATACATATATATATATATACATAAAATATTCTACATTATCTATTATAAGTTACGTTACCTGAGATGATGTAAGTTATCAAAATTGGAACAATCACATTTTATCCAGAAACACTTGTACAAATGAATATCAAATATGCATTACTAAATTACACGGTATTTTTTTTTTTTATAATGTATGTTATATAATGATTTACACATTTTATCCTGTAAAACGTGTTTTGTACTTTGAGCCAGTTTGAAGAGAAAAAAAACAAACGGAGAAATTCGATTATTCGATAAATTAATCGTATAAATTAGCTGTAGATGGATCTACAATTTTAGAAGACAATTTGTATATTGATATAAAAATATGGAATGCTATAATCACAGATGAAGAAGTGTAACATGGATTCTTGCGACTTGTGTACTCTATGCACATCATTCAATTCGTTACGGTTTGATCCACTTGTACGAGCCATAATATAAAAAGTTGTTTGATTTCGCCATTTCGTCCGCTTCTTTTGGTCCTCGCGAACCATACCTGAAACAACAATACGTATGTGAGAAACAATTTAAGATACCAACTTTGAACACGTTGACTGGTGTAATTATTTCGTAACCTTTGGCAGTAAACTAAAAACACCTTTGACTGCCACGCTACAGGCGCCGAGAACTTTGTTAGACGAATACATCACTTATTTTATGCCAATACTTTTATTAATCTTATATAGCTTCGATTCTTTTTATTAGCCATGCTTGAAAAATGCGACCGGTCTGCCGGAAGACTTGAACCCGGGATCTCTGAGTGGTAGTCGGCTACGTAACTTACTTCGCCACAGTCCGCTCTGATTTCTAATTAAGTAATTGAAAGGATATTAACCCTTTGCACTCGAGTGGTGGCTCTGAGGCGCCATATTTAATTTATCGGAGTATTGTAAAATGCGAAATTTCAGTTTCACCCGTATCAAAATATAGAAAATTAAAGAAGGAAATAAAAACACTTTTCTTTCGACATAGTGCGTTTGCTTCGAGTGCAAAGGGTTAATAACGCAAGCGATAAATTTCTACGGAAATTCAAGTGTCACCCACATATGGGTGACGTGGCAGTTAAAGTGTTAAGTTAACAATGCTTGCCATCGAACTGAAAAGTTAAAGTTGAAAATTAATCGATCGTATTCTTAGTAATTAGGGTTTTAACGTCCGTTTTCACTGTGGCAGTCAACGTGTTACTAAACGCAACAACTTACTTGTAAGGAATGGGTGGAATATTTTCATTTTCAATTTGATGCAGTAAAGGTGTAAAGATTCTCCAGGCTTCCGAGAGTTCGTCGCTTCGCACAAAATGCATTTGCGACCCACAGAATACATCCAAGATCAAACGTTCGTACGCATCAGGCAATTTTAGATCCTACAACATGCCATAAATTATAATAATATATTTATCATTTTTATCTATTACCGAATAATGTATAAATTACTTGCTTCTGGTAGTAACAGAATGTTTAACTTCTAGATTTCCTAAATCAAAACGCTACAGCTGCTTCACTTGTGAAATAAATCATTCAAATAAACTATGTTTACAGCTTGATTGCTAATTTAATTTTCTACCATTGGATGATGTTAGAGGCATGATCATAATCACTGCATAACATTCTAATAAACGAAGGTGAATCATTCGTTGTTGAACTTGCATACCTTGTATCTACAACGATACGTAAGATCTAGTTCCGTTTCCTCCATATCGAAGGTAATGCCGGGTGATTTTGTCATCATTTTAATGTATAATGCCTCGCCGGGTTGTACTCTGATTACCAATTCGTTTCTCTTCGCTTTCCCATCGAATATATCACCGGGCACATCCTGATATTGTATTCTAACTTCTGCCTTTCGTTCGTTCAACGCTAATGAATAATAAACATTAGAAAAGAAGAAAAGACACATTCTATACTACAATATTGTCTTTAATTGTGTCGCGTATTTATTTCAAGATCAAGTTCGATTGATTTCCAACGACATAACGGAGAAGAATGTTGTATTTCATGTTTCACCTTTTCCGCATCTAAGGATGAAAGGAACATCATCCCATCGTTCGTTGTTAATCTTCAACACAGCCATGGCGTATGTAGGAGTATTGGAACCAGGTGGCACGGTTGGGTCGTCCAAATAACTCAGACGTGCTTCAGGGTCGTCGGAATTAGGGTCACCGACGTATTGACCTAACACGACATCCTCCAGTTTCAAAGGTTTCATGCATTTCAACACCTTCACCTTCTCGTCACGAATGTCGTCCGGATGACAAGAAGCCGGTTTCTCCATCGCAACCAACGACAAGATTTGCAACAAGTGATTCTGCATCACGTCCCTGATAATACCGAACTCGTCGAAGTATCCACCTCTTCCTTGAGTCCCGAATGGTTCCTTAAAAGTTATCTGCACGGACGCCACGTTCTCCCTGTTCCAGGTTGGATTGAATATTCGATTACCGAACCGGAGGGTCATTAAATTCTGTACCATCTCCTTTCCTAGGTAATGATCGATACGATATATCTGCTCCTCTTTGAACAACGAGGCTAAATGATTGGATAAATGCTGTGATGTAGTCGCGTCTCGACCGAATGGCTTTTCTATGATCACTCTGGTCCATCCTCTGTGAAGAAAAAGTAGAAGAAATTAGTGTAGTTAGAACAGAAACCCTTATTGTTAGACAGTGGATATTTATACAATATTTGGTACTGTAATAAAAGTCAATCGCTTTACATTAAAAATATCAATGAAATGTTTATATAGTAAGGCTCATCATATGGCTTGGAATACCGTTCTTTATATACCTTTCACCCATGCAAACGTTTCTGATGTGCACTGTAACGCTTTCGAACACGCTCGGTGGTAAGGCCAGGTAAAACAATCTATGAGCGACTTGGCATCCGTTTTCAAGTTTCCTCAGCTCCTTGTCCAATACTTCGAATCCGTCCTGCGTGTCGTACATACCGGACACGTAATGATTCAATTTCCAAAATTCTTCATATTTCGCTTCCTCGCCTGATTTCACTTTCATATACTGATGACATTTCTCTCGTAATTGTTTCACGGTCATGTTGGTCCTTGCGTAACCGAAGAAAGCCGTGGTCTTCGGCAACAGATTGTCCCTGAACAGCCACCATAGCGTTGGATAGATCTTCTTCTTCGCCAGGTCACCCTACATTCACCGTGGAATCGATTAACATTCTGAAAACGATTTGCAATTGGATAAAAGAAGAATCTGATACTCACGGAAGCTCCAAGGGTGATAAACACGTGAGGACACATGTCATCGAAATGGGTTCCCTCGAGATGATCCATTTCATCCGATTGTAATGACTGCCTGATGTAGCGCAGGCTCTCCTCCGTGGACGTTTCTGAAACAAGGATTCGTTAGGAAATTTTTGTTAATCTTGAAGAAAATATAATTTAATTTTCACGAAATCTTTATTAATCCTTCGGTATTAATCCTTTAACACAGTTTTCGACTGGGTAAAAAAGTTGGTAATAATTTAGGGTGTTAGATTTAAAACATTTTCTTTAAATGACTGAGATCGCAATCGCAATCGCTGAGAAAACTATTATGGCGTATTTATTTGAATTGATTGAATTGTTCGGCGGTAAAGGGTTAATCGTTTTAATTACTATTAGGCGTTTGATTAATTTTATTAACGGGATACTAGTAATATTCTGAAATTGATCACTGTGGCCAGAACTTTAGCTTTGAAAATCGGTAATTTTATGACGTGTTGAAAGAAATCTAAAACTGAAAAATTTACGCCTTCAATTGACTCACGTAAGTCTTCAATTTACTAATTTGCTAATTTAAGCGTGACTTGCATCTGCGTTTCTCGCGACGGATAATTATTTCATTATTTGTTCTATATTGAATTCTATTGCAAAAAAGGGATTGGCATTCCCTTATCGTTCCAAGAAGATTTTCATATAAAAGATAAAAGTGCTCGTGTTGGAAATATCATGAATATAATTTGTTAAAGGATTTTTAATTCTGTGACCGTTATTTTGTTAATTACATCAAATGGACTCATAATAAAATATGAGCTAAACAAAATATATATATATATCAATTTTTGTTTATTATATTAATTATCCCAAAGGATTAGTTGTTTTATATTAAAAAAAAAACGGATTTATTATTAGAAATTGAAATTGAAAGTGTCCAAAGATCGAAAGTAATTTTCGGTTTTAAGGTCATTTCAAGGTTACTTCAAAGTCACCAATAATACTCTCTGCACAGTTTTTGCCGTGAGTTCAAAGAGCGTAAAGAAACTAGTTTCACTTAATACATAAAACAACGAATCTCGATTTTGATGTATTCGAAAATAATATTGCTCTTTGAGAAATTTTATTAAAAACCTTTGTTATTACAAAAGAAATATTGATTAACACAAAAAAATCCTTCGAATTTATCATTTTATTCCCAACAAATATAGTGTATATTATTTTTCTTTATATTTAACCTTGTTAATTTTATAAACCTTCAAACATCTTCAAATTAATAATTGCATAAGAAAATAAGTTAAATTAATTATGGAAGACAATGAAATCCTTCGGATTTAGAATTTTATTTCTAATACAGTATATTATTTCTATGATATTCAGATTTCTTATTGTACAAATTTACGAGCGTCTAATCGAATTATTTGTAATTATCTAAATACGTTAAGTAAGTGATACGAATGATATGGGAGACATGAGAAAGTATTGAAAGTGTTAACACGTTGAATGCCATAACGAACCTGTTGAAAAATTCGTAATAATAAGTATAACAATATTTCGTTAAGTAGTAATGAAATTTTTCACTTTCATCCATGAATTCCAAAATATTTCCTATTTCTATTTACGGCGAATATTTCTAATATGTTAATAATATGGAATATACAATATAGATTCCTATGAAAATTCTAACATCACTCACACACGTCAAATCATTTCTTTCAATAATTGTCATCAATTGAAATTTGAATCGTTCACAAGCTGCTCGATTTATATGCAAATGCAAGGGTATCGTAAATCCGTTAAAAATTATTGTTACAATAATTTGTGTACGAATGATTCACGAGCAAATGAGACTGGCATTTGAAAAATCCGATGATTTCGACGCTCTTTTTCGGATTGACTTTGGAACCGTGTAATTTCACGGTTCATGCAAATGAACGGTCAATGTCAATCCATCGGGAAATAATCGTTGTAACAGTTCTCTCGGTGATTTGAATTTTTAAACATCGACCTAATCTCGTATGCAAATAATTATGTAATATCCTACGTGCGATCAAAGAGAAGAAAAAATGTTTATTCGTGGTCGAATTATTACAAAACGAACAGATTAATAGCGTTGTTCTCCTTGGGTCTGTGAGACCCAAAATGAAGATTCTGTTTCTGTGTTACTACATTTTGTAATTAAATTAACGATTTTCAATTATATTTCGTAAGAAACCGTTTGTTAGAACGATCGATATTCGAACTGATAATTTTACACGATATCGATGATCAATTTTTAGATTCCACGATGAAATTCGGACAATTTGAAAGTAGGTTGCAAAATTTATTTGCTGGTTTAATATTTGAAAAGCTGTGTTGAAAGTAAGTAAGTAAATATTGTAAGTGAATAAGTAAATAATAATATTTTACATCGACGATGATGTGTTTGAAAACCAAGTCGAAAACCAAGAAAACTGTTTCGAAATGGAAAATTCAGGAATTTTGTATGAATTTATTTAGTTTCGTTTCTTTGTAAATAAATTTCTAATGTAAATAAAACTTGAGTTTACCATCTTGAAATTCGTTAAATTTCCATCGTTTCCATCGAAAATGAAACTTCTAAGCGTTATATCTTGAAAATTAATAAAAATCGGATAAATAATTAAAGCTTAATAAATTCGTCTTGAAAAGCACTACCACTTGATCAAAAAAAAAAAACATAGTTCCATTTAATAAACAGCATGTTTAATTAAAAAAAAAAATGGTACGATAGACAACTAGATATAAGTACATATTTTTCAAGTAACCGTAGATTCATTCTACGCGATACTGATTTATCCACAGATAATTCATTATCAAAATAAGTAAAAAAATAATCGAATCACTGTTTATTAACTTTTAAACAGCTTGCTGATCAGGTACACGCGAGAGTAATCTGTGTCGCTATTTTGTCATTAAACGTACACGTTAAAAACCTCACGCTGAATAAATACATCCAATAACATACGTTAAAGCGACTTCTTATTCGAACAAGATTCTTCGACAAATCTTACGTAACGTATCGTGGTACGACATTATTTGTACGGATTATGTAAAAAACAATGAAAGAAAAATATAAGGATCGAAACGTGAATATGTGGTAGAATAAAGATACAAATTATTCGGACAATCATGATTATAAATCATATGTTATATCGTGGTGTGGTTATACAGGGAAATTCTTGCATATCATCGTACATGAATGAGTTGTAAATTTCATTATTATCGAAATTATCAGAACTTGCTTTCAAATCACGAAGAAAAATCTTTTTGTGTTGTTATCGTTTGTGAGAGTGAATAATTGAAAAATGAAGAAATAAAAATTAATATTCATACAGAAAGAAGTAACACAGTTTATAAAACAGGAGAGCACAATATTTCCACCATAAATTCAAAACCTAAGATCTAAACCATTAATTGATACCTTGACGACAATTAATTAATCGTTAAGCAACACCTTGACATCTTATGAAATCGATGGATGTTGCAATTTTAGATTTCTGTTTATATAAAAATAAAAATAAAACCATTAAAGTGTTAATTCGACTCAATTACGATTAAAAATAATGAACATCATTGATGATCCATCGGTGAAAATCGAAAATCAAAAATTCTTCAAATCCATTGGTATCGAAATGAAACTACGACGAACGATTTGAGGTACTTGTTCTATCGGATCACGAATTTCCTAGATCGCGGGCAAGGTGTGCCGATAACAGAACGATAATCACGAAAAATACTTGAATCGGCCAGTATCGTACAACTTACTCAACATGGTGACGGAAGAATATTCAACGGGAAAACGAGATCGCAGGAAAGTTGGGAACTAGGTCTTTCCCGGAGGAAAACTGAACAAAGCAACAACCGACAACCACCGATCTCTTCAACAGTTCGACACCGACTGATCGCGTCGATCGACGCTTTGGTCGGTTTTTCAGCTTCAGGAAGATCCACGAACTTGAAATACCGACACACCTGAGACATTCGTAAGTCTAGTACCCCTGAGGCAACGAATAATAATTCCTGTATTCTTTTTTTGTTTCTTTTAACCTTTGTTTGGGTAATCTGTTACTCGTTTCTACACGAGTCATTTATTATAAACGCGGGGGCATTAATGAGACGTCTACAGTGAGGTGCTACTAAATTATGAACATTTATTGTAACTGAAAATTGTCAATTCTAATACCAATCTATATAAATAAAAATGTAAATGTTCGTTTGTTCAAAATGTAAGATCTCAGAAAGTTCTACACAGATTGTTTTGAAATTTTGACACAACGTTGCATTCGAATAGGCGCGTGTTTTTATACCTAGTATTATATAAATGTCACACCTGTGATAGGTAAAAAAAAAGATATTGTATATCGACAAGCATTGTGAAATGAAACAAATTAGAAACGTGCGCTTCCTGTTTTCTTTCTTTTCAATTTAACCAGATTGAGTAACAGCTAGTATTTGATAAAAATTATGGTATTATAACAATTTTTGTTTTCCTACGATATCAACCTTTTATTCCTTTCTAAAAACACGACGACGATAATAATAATCTACTTACACCACTAGAAGCTCTTCTTGCTTATATCCCTAATAAAAAGCAGATTTTTCACTGATCAACAAAATTTTTGCCACCGTTCTTGTTGCTAAAAGTAGTTTAAATGAAGACACACTTTCAAGATTCGACGAACAATTGAAACACGAGCTGAAATTATCAGCGTACAATAACTTCGAAATAAAAAAGGAGGAGTATGTTATCCGAACCACTTAGACAGTAGATGGATAAGCGGAAATACGATTTGATGGATTTTTTCAAGTGTTCATAATTCAGTGCCGCCCCACTGTAACCTCTGACTTTGAAACCGATTAAAATACATTTACCATATACCTAATCGTTTTCTTAGCGATTGTAGACATTACTTATGGTGTTGAATACATCCGTCACTCTGTTTCGAAATTGTTTAACAAATTAAACATGCTTTGTGATCCCAAACTATAGTAATACCCATAGTGATTATGGGCATTAAAGGGTTAATCACGATGGCAGGGGTCAGATTTAATTCCATAAATATCAAATCTACAGTTTCCCTTCTCAAATCATAATAGTTAAAGATTAAGGTTCTTTAGTTTCATTTTCTTTCTTTTTCTCTTTCTAACGTAGATGTTCCATTTTCATGGAATTTTTAATTATAAATCGATTTAACCAAACGACCATCCTACATTTAAAAAATCAAAATTTTTATTTTCTGTTATGATCAGATAAAAATTGAACATTGCAGCTTATCAGTTTTTTTTATTCGAATGAACAGTCCGAGAGTTACTTGACAGGTTTTCGAGTGGTATGTGACAATTTTATTTTTATTTTGATTAATGTAATATCAATCCTTATTTCAACAACGGGATGATTTGGAATAATGCAGAGTTAAAAAGGGATGCACGGATATTTGAAGTGCGAGGAACACTTCTATAGATCATTACATCTTTCGTCCAACATCTCACAATAATTAAATTTCGTTAAATAAGGAATACAAATTTACGAATTAGCAGGATAGTGTTCCTGCTGACACTAACGACAGCGTGCTACGAACTAAATTCATACAAGTAGAAAAAAAACCTATGTACAATGTATGTATTTATTTTCTCTTTGGTATCTTATTACATTTGTTACCTCCAAGATGGCGTTTGGGAGTTTTGCTCCCTTTCTGCCCACCGAAAATCAACTCTTACAGAAAAAAAACCTATTACAGTGATACTGTGTGTATCTAATATCGCCGAATTAGGTACAGGTAATGAAGGAGACGGAACCAATCGTTCCTCAAAACTCATGGACGCAATATGATGTAAAAACAAACAATTCAACAAGTTCTCAATTCTTTCTTTTTTTTCCTACGATTTTTCTTATGAAAGAACGTTGCTCCCGATGTAAATCGATTTACGCATTCGCGAGGGTTTACGTGCGACACACTCTCGTGACGCGATACGCAGAAACGTAAACATTATGCATGCATGTGAACGCACGTAAAATGGCCACGTGCGAATCTCGCGAGAGCCAATGACTTGGCAAGTAACAAGTGATATGTAATCGCGCACGAGTCATCCGCCGGGAATCGTCGAGTAGAAGCGACAGTTCCGATCGATCGATCGATTTTTGAAAAATTGTAACGTACAATTGACGCGCGGCCGATGACGTTTCAATTTATTAACACTAGCTATAAAACAGATTGTTAACTTTCAGATATCGTATTTTTCCTTCAACTAGGTGTCATTTTGCGTGTATCAACGAAAACGCAAAATGAAAATTACAATTCTTGTGTATATATGAAAATCGAGCAGGTGTGAATATGCACATAACCTATAAGTGTCATATAGGAATGTACATTTATACATTTCGATTTTAAAAGGCAATTAAATATAAAAATATCTTATGCTCAAGTTAGTAATAACTTGAGAAAATCATGTTTGATTATGTTACGATAACCTGCCATAATCTATATGTAGATAATGCTAACGCAATGCAATTTCAAGTAGCTGTTAAACGGAAAAATATATATATACACATATATATTTTTTAAATTAATCTTGATAAGAGCTGTTTTTATATCATTAACTCTTTAGTGCACACGATTCCACGAATGAGTTAAAAATTTTACATTAATCGAATAATAAGTAACTGACAAGAAAGAATTGTATAAAATGAGATGGGATAATAGAAAAATATGTATCTTCGACAAGAAAATTGGGGAAATTACTAATACGTATAGGATTTTCAATACCATCGTTATATAATTTTACGGATTTGTCGTTTCGAGATAGTAATAGTGTATAAATAACTTTTTAAATTACAGTACAATCATTAATACGCGTATATCGATATTGTTTTTTTCGTACACTTATCGTAATGCGTGACACGTATGTACAACTCACGCGATACATAACACGGTGGTGGGACATAGATATACCACGTAGATATTTGTTTCCATTACTCATTGAAGGTTCTAAAATATTTGCCTACGATCGTGGATTAAATCTCTTTAACATGCATTCCATTATTATTGTACGATAATTCATGTACTCAGAATACACTATTACTTTCGTCATAATTAACGCTTTAAAAAGTGAATGCACATTCACGGTCAAGTCGAATTACTTCAGTACAATTCTTCAACAGTGAATCAACGCGAGAGACCTACTTTCAAATCCAATTTGCAACGTTTGCAACTACAAAAACGTGAAGATAACGGAAATGTATATAAATAAATATACCCTGAAAATTACTTAACCATTAAAAAGTAATAAATGTACGATATACAAATTTTTACATTAAAAATATATTTTTAAGACTTTCATTAGTGCTATGAGTTATTTTGCTTACTAGTGCTATCTTCATCTTGCTATCTTTTATCGGACATTACCGTGAAAATAAAAGTCTATCGTACGATTTTGTTACATAAATAGAATGTGCAGAAAAAATATTCAATAGAAAAAGCTATTATCTGAAATATTTTGTTGATAATGCGTTGAAATTTCTACAATGGAAATAAAATCATAAAACCTGCTCGTTTACAATTCTTAAAATATGGCTTTGAACAAAGGTCACCAACGATAACAAAATGCAGAATGAAATATTGCAAATATTCGCAAATCTATACAATTGTAAATGTGTATTAAATATTTAATAAAAGAATGATATTAAGTAAAGAAAGTCGAACAAACAGAATAACAGAAACTATCGCAAGTAGTTAATAACAAATGAAAAACTTACTTCTGTGTTTCTCCATGATAAATACTAAAAGATCAACGTTATTATAATGTCTTTATGAAAAATCCGTTGGGTAATTCAGGAAGCGTCTCATGCAACGCCAAACTGGGAATGTAATTTTCTTTGGCAAAATTGAGGTTAAGTTGTAAAATGTAATACGATGATGTACGCGTAAACCGCTCAACTGATATATATTTTGAAATCTTATTCATGAATATCCTCGTTTCTTGAAGTTCCCCGCCTCCTTTAGTTTCGTCCACCAATCTCTTGTTAGTTTTTACTTTCACTTACTACATAAGTAAAAATTACTCCTTTTCATATTGAATGCTTAAACGAAAAAAAATATACTATGAAAAGCTTATAAACAACCTATTGATTTCTTAAATTAGTAATATGCTTTTTTAAATTATGTACGTATAAATTTGAATACAAAATGTGATAATATTAATATTTAAACGAGACTACGTCTGATGTTTGCTTAAAATGGTGTAAACAGCACTTTGCAAACATGTTTGACTTCATCATCTAGTATTTAAAAATTGTAAAATGAAAAATAATGAAAATTACAATTTGTCAACGATATTTTATTATCAAAATTTATTCGATAGAATTTGATGTGACGCCATCTAGCACGGAGTATTTTATCGAAGTAAACGTTATCAAAGGTAAAGTGTAATTTGTAAACAGTAATTAATTTAAAAAATATGTTGTATACAATTTTGTAAACATTTTTTAACAATGTAAAAAATTGTATCAATAATCATATGTGTATTATCCGAAAGTCTTGATTTTAATTTTTCTTAACCTCAAATTTATTATAATCTAATTCTAATTAATTGTTTTTTCTTGTAGAAAATGAGATTAAACCCGGTGTACTTTAAGAAACACCCGAGATCGCCTCAAAATGAAAATAGGGTACCATTTAAACAGGTATTTCCTCTGGCATTACAAAATTCAATTAGTGGAGCATCAAGAAGTAGTTTAGGTAAATATATTGCATAATATACTAAAAGATTTTAAAATACACATTAATGTACACAATGTTCTGTATGTATTTCAGAGGATAAATGTTTATTTGAAATGTCGTTACTATTTGCTTGTTGGAAAGAAAATGAATTTAACAATGTGATATGTAACAAATTTATAGAGAAATTGCAAGACTGTCACACAAAACTTACAAAAACATTGGAACAACAAAAAGAGCAAAAGAAAAAGGATGTACCTACTCCTGAAACTAAAATTTTTACGGATAAGCAACTTACTTATCTTTTACGTAAATATCCAACTGTTTAGTTACCTTAAAAATAACATTGTATTTCTCCTCTTGTGCATATAAAATACATTTTTAACTGACTTTGAAAAGGAGAAGGTTACTCAATTCGATCAGTACAGTAGATTCCGGTTAATTGGAACACATTGGGACCGGACTAATTTGTCCCAATTAAGTGGCTGTCCCAAAACAGTGAATTTCATCGAAACAAACTACACCAGAGGTGGGGAACCTTTTTACCATTAGAGGCCACATTTAAATTAGGTGCTAATAAAGGAGGCCACTATAATATTAAGTAGAAGTTTATTTAACTCTATTAATTTTCAAATTGTCGTGATCTATATAATTAAATATACCTCCTATACTTGCAATCAGTATCACCACTTTATAACAAGCTTTACTGTATCTCCACTCGTAAACTGTTCCAATAAAACGGAGGTATATTTCTCCCAAATAAACGGCGGTTCCGATTAACCGGCGTACCAATTAACCGGAATCCACTGTATATATATACCTTTTTTTTTACGTTGTTATTTCAGCTTGTTCATTTGTTTGATTTTTTAAACGTTTCATCCTCAGTCTAGTAGAATAACCTATACGTACAAATAAAATAATTTTAATCATTTATTTATAATATAAATTAATCATACATGATTAATATACGTACGAACTGGATGATCAATGATACATGTAGATGTTACTTCTTTTATGGTATTCAACCGATGTTCAATACGTTTCAATGCTTTGTAGTTTTCTATTTGTTCATCTTTGTAATAATAATAGGTGAAAAATAATGTAACAGCGCAAAGTGTCAGAGCCACTTTCCTGTACATCCATGTTGTGCTGATCAGGTTTTCCTAGATTACCATTGATGTTATAAATAGAAGGAACATAATGGGCTACTTTTATTTATAATAGCATAGTTTTATATCACCTTATCATTGGAATGATGCATAACATTGTCATAATACCGAACGATCATTCGTTCCACTATGACATTTAAACTCAGAATTGTAAAAAGTGTGATTCTAGCATCTACGGTTCTTTTAGAAGAGCTAAACAATGCGCATAAAATACAACTGAATGTATAATATATAATAGATTGAAACCAGGAAACTTCTCCAATAATCCAATCTTGAAAAGTACGTATATAAGAAAAGATTTGGTACAGTAATTCTTTTTGATCTTTTGCTGTTTCTCTATAATCCAGGATAACATAAAATTTTTTAACTGACTAGTTAAAAAGTTTTGATAGTTTTTGTATAAATCATGAACTTACTTAAAATCTTTGGCCATATTACTAACACTTTCAGACGAAGATTTCAATATACCACCAAGTTCCTTTCCATGATCTAAAAGTCTATTTTGCATTTTGAGACTTTCTTTTTGACTTTGAAGCATTGCTCCCTGCATTTCTGAAGCTTCCAATAGTTGTTCTTTCATTCTTGATGAAACCTGATATAATCTATTAAAAGAAAAGTTATTCAATTCATTATTTCAAAACCTGCAACAAAAATTAATATGTAAAACACCTACTCTTTAATAGTATTATCAGTTTCAATTTGCCAAGCTTCATAATTTAAATAAAAGCACATATGTGTAGCATGTATATAGAATTCATTATATACATTAAATGCTCTATCCGACATATTATTGATGCAATCTCTGTAAAATAAATAAATATATTACAAAAACATCTCATAGTAAAACTTATAACAATCGAACAAAGCGGATGAAATTTACTTGCGTTCATTCTCTGAATTTATATGATGACAATTATAAATTATATGACCGGAATCTTCTAAAAAACAGTTTGCCAATTTTAGAGCCATTAATGAATGTTCTTGGTCATTTAAATTACTACAACTAACTTTCATTGTTTGAATAGCATTATGCCAACATGTTCCATGTTGAGATAAACATGATTTTGCTGTAAAACGAAATTCTAGCTGAAACATGATTTTTCCATACAAAAAATTATTTACAATAATAAATTATAGACACCTTTGATCATTTGATATTGTTTTTCTCCCAATTCTCTCAATACTGCATTCCCATCTAATGCTAGTAAAACCGGAATAGGAAAAATCAGAAAAATCATTTCATAATTTTTCATTATTTTCAACACTGTCGATCAATTTTTATCTACTTTTCTTTGTGATTGAATATAATCACGCATTTCAAACGAGAAACAGATGACATACGTGTTTTAAAATTTGAATTCAACAGGTGGTCAAACAAACGAACATTATAAATTAATATTATACTAAAACAGAATTATGTTTCTCGTAACACTAAACGCTATAAAACAAACAACTGTATTTAAATTTGAATTAACATTTTATCGCAGAAAACAAGTTTCACGAACAAAATTTTCGGTTTGTAACGACCGCACTGCACGAATCAAAATATTATGGAGGCTCTTGGAATTCACTAACCAAAACTTACAATTCGATTTGAAAAGTTTCATAGATAGAAATGATCATTTCATAATTTTGTTCCTTTGTTGTCAAATCAATAATTCATATTGTTAATTCTACTTGTACAATTTCATTTATAATTCGCACAATATAGAAACCTTTTAGTTTGGATAATACAGTGACGCCAAACGGAACTGAATTTTTCGCGCATGCGCACTGCATTTAGCATCAGTGAAGTAGTCGTTCGCATGAAATGAGGTTCTTTAATGCCCTTACTTTAAAAACTTTCTTAAATTATGAAACAAAGACAAAGATAGTCCCCTTAGAGTACCGAAGTGTGCCAAAGCCTCCGAGGTTACAAAATTTCGAGCCAACTGACAAATTAACTGATTACTGCTATTGAACAATTTACGAATTAAAATCTCGCGGGACTGAAAGAGAGCATTCAAATTATTGCAAAAAATACAAGCTGTATTTTAAAAATATAAATTAAGCTTTGACAGAATTATTACTCAATAATATTTAAATATTGTTGGCAGATTTTGATTTATCCTCAATAGCGAATAAACTTAATGGTTATTTTACGCTCTAAACACCATCTCTGCTCCGGGTCCTGTGCTCATCAGATATACCTGATACGTTACTGGAATCGCCATCGTCACGAAAAGTCGCGCATGCGCGAAAAATTCAGTCCCGTCTGACATCACTGCTTAGATATGGAGTAAGTACAGTACACGCTAACAATGGAGGAGCGTCCAACGCCAGCACCATCGTGCGGTCGATTCTTTTATTAATTTCAAACCTGCCGTTAGAAATCCAATCATTTTCCGCATTGTCAGATTATTCTTAACTGAAATTATTATAAAAAGAACATTACATGTACCTTAAAACAGAATGCATTTTGATAACAACAGTTACAGAAATAAAATGTTCTCCAAATTGCTTTCATATGTTTTTTAAAAATTTAAATGAATAATGTATAATGTACAAATAGCTTAATATGCACAATACATTTTGTGGAAGATAATTTAAGGGTTAAACCTAAGATCTTGTGATATAAACGATTTATGACTGTAGTTTGTATGAGTAACGATCTTTGTTTCATTCTACGAAGAATCCTTTGAAGGGCACAACACCATCCGGTGTTTTATATACGTGACTCCCAAAGATGTTGTAAAAAGGCAACGTACTCCTCGAGCACCGTTGGCAACCGGCCAGTATCTTTTTCCATTGAATTTGGACCGACCGAAAATAAGTGGTCGGTAACGAGACAGGAACAGTGACAGGGGTTCGATCACTTCTTTCGTTTCTTAAAGACCGGTTTGTCCTCCGGATATAAAACATCAATACTATATCATTGTTCGAGCAAGTTCTTCTTCGATGGTTGCTGCGCATTAAAATATTTAATATTAGCACACTTACGACTGTACATTTCGTGGAATTTATGACTTACAATTTTATGTCCCTTGTTATACCTAACGGAAGATTATTAACCCTCGAACGACGAATGGTGGGTCAATGATGGTCCAAGACTCACTAAATGTGTTCAAGAATGCTTCGATTAAAAGTAGACATATTTAGGAGGGCTTTTATACTTTGAAATATTTAAATTTAAATTGTTATTTTCTTTTATCCTAGGTAATTAGTGTTGATATTAATTATAATTGAAAAGTTACTAGCTTACAAATATAGTAATTTATTAATTGATGCTAGTTAAATTGTGAAATTAACATTACCAATTTTATTAACAATAAGTAATAGTTAAAAAATTAAACCCAGTAATTATACTAGAAGTAAATTTATAAAATACTAATTTTGAATTATTAAGAAACAAATTAGACCACTGAACTCGCAAATAAGGAGTGAGCAAGGGGAAAAACACTGTTCAACGACGCTTTGTGTGTGTCATCGGTAGTCAACTAGTTTTTCTTAGCAAGTATCCCACAAAGGATTTACATCGAGACAAAGATACTTTGTTTTCTTAATCAGCTGGCTTCTTTAAACACTCGTCATCTGATTCAAACCACCTGGAACAATTCTTCAAACAATAGTCAGAAAATTTCCATTTCTTTTTCGTGATAAATCTTGTATGTTTTACGATATTTTTTATCGCCTTTCTTTCAAGTCATCACTTTAAAAAATTTAAATAGCATACCGAACGTGATAAGAATTTCCCAGACTATTCATTGATTAAATTCGATAATGGTGTGTTGCGTTGGTTCTCAACCAGGGGGATTCCCCACCCAAGGGTGACTTTTAGGATTTCAGGAAGGGAAACGAGATCACAAGCTAATTGTAAGACGATGAGCTATGGCTTGCCTTCTTGGGATTCTATTGAAGCATACTTTAATTCATAGTTTATAAGTTATTACCACCATAAGTTTTCTTCTGAAAATGAAATATTTATTTTTTAGAAATTAAGGTACACAGGCTTGAGTTCAAGAATTAAAGGAACGTGTGACGTTCTGTGATGATGAAAAAAAAAGAGTTGAAAATCGAGGGGTTTAACGATTACATCCTGGACAGTGAAAAATTAACGATATTTCGAATATAGCATCGCGATTATGAAATACACGAGGGTTCTAAATCGGCAAACAAATATTATTACGAACGGTGGGGTGATCAATCGATCATCGGTTTATACCCTGGCGATTTGCCGAAGTATATGGCAACGAATCATCCACGCTCAGACTGCTTGACGTCAGTCCTGTAAACTCTGTATCGATGAATTAAAAATAACTGCGACCCGGAAAAGCAGTCAATGTCGCGTGATTGCAATCCAATCTATTCCAGATTCTCCAGCGTTTCCTGTTACGGGACCAGATGGTTTTCAAACCTCGGAAATATCAAGGAATCTTCATATCCCGTTAATTTAACCCTTAATCCGTTGAGGCACAGAATTTCAGAAGATAAAATCGATTCATGTTTCACAGAAATTTTTTTATTTTTTAAATTTTATTTTATTTTTTTGCAGCTATTGCAAAACATTTCGAGGTCGGTCTAAAAAATGTCCCACCATGCATTACCGTGCCCCAAAGACCTAAAACAAAGACAATATTCGATATTTTTCTAAAAACGATATCTGTGAAGTTTATTATTCTCTCTGGATTTTTGTTTTGTTCATTTGGAACAATTAATGCACACTAATAATTTAAAGAAAAACAAAAAGCGTCGAATAAAGCCTGATTTACTCGCTTTAATATGCAATGGTTCTATGTATAGGTAATGCGTATATAAACGAAGAAGCACAGATGAAAAATAAATCCATCAGAATGGTGTTTCGTCCTAGAAAGTCGCTTAGAGGGAAGCCAATGTAGTGATGCCTGGTAGCTGAGGATTAAATCGCCTAATGTCCATTCAAAGGCGAGTCAACTCAGAAAGAAACCAGTTCAACGACAGCTTTCGAGTTCCACGATCGTAACGATTTTCAAACGGGAAATTTCCGTCCGTGACGTATGCACCTTGAGGATTTAACGTTTTGGCAGAAAGCCTAACTCCCCGTTTATCTATCCAGATGTCACGGAACCTTCAACGTTTCCGTTTTATTTCAGCCCGTTGGATTTTTTTTTTATTTTTATTTCACGGCGGCGTGTTTCGTGAAACAAATCCGTTCGTTTGAACGAGACCATCCGTTGCTGAAAACAAACGAAGAGGAACACTTTGTTTGATCCGCAAATCGTTGTAATTCTACGGTTCAACCCTTTGACTGCGGAACGTGAGTCCTGGAGCACCTGTTGGAATTAAAAATGTAAACCGTTAATTAATATTCAGTTCAATTTTTCGATCCGAAGACTCCTGAGACAAAAATATGATTTTTAATTTGCTAAGTTCTTTTCGACGCTTAGAAATTTGAAACTTCGCAATATGATATTTTTAGAAACTTAAAAAGACTTAGAACTAAGTGTAACTATAATAGAATTAGTAAAAATATATTTTGTTGGAAAAGCTGTTATCGTAAACACTAGAAATAAGTGATATAAATCAAGCATTCTGGCGACGGTAGAAATTATAGACATTACTATATTTCAATATTTCAATAATTACTCTTAATTTATATTTGAACAAAGAGAATTTTGTAGCAGAAAATGTTCTTCTATTATCGGAAAAATTCTATTATTCCCACAGCTCTGCTGTGATTAATTACTGGGCACACATGACTGTCTATGTATTTAGAATACTAGTCAGGAACTATACTAACGCCTCACAGGAATTTATTTACCTGATTGTAGCCTTAAGCCATCGTCGTACGCAGTCAAAGGGTTAAACGCAACAAATAAAAAAAAAAGAACAAGCAAACAGCTCTTAACTGTCTTAAGCGGCGTTTATTTCGTTTCTTAATCAAGTCAGAGCAGTCCTTTAAAAAAATCCGTTTCGCGTTACAATGAGCCCTCCAGCGATCCCGAAGGTTCACTACGATAAAAACGCTATGCGTGTTCGTGTGCACGCACCTTAACACGTTAGACGAATGCTCGACATCGTACCATTCTCGTATAATACATCATTTTTCACGTACATCCGCAGAAATTGTCGTGAACGGATGTACAATGACCCGCTTGATTTCGTTCCTCTATCCCCCCTCTGTATTTCTTCAATTTCCTTTCGTTGATCCTCGAGCAGCTCGAGAACACGAAGAAGACGCGGGGAATAAAATAACACGGACGCAATAGGAGAAACTGACATGATTGTTCGCAGTTCGATTATAATTAACGTTCGCACGCGCGTACGAAGAGATCAAACGTTGCATTGTCGCTGATGAAATCGCGTATAACCCTTTCGTAACCAACAGGACACACAGGTGTGTCTCGGCTAATTCGTTTGCACCGGATGATATAATGAAAATTCAGTATTGACGAAGAATTTTATAATAAAATTGCAGGCAGATGATTTTCTTGGTTCGGATAGGTTTAGGAAATTAAAATTTATAGGCAAAATTTTAAATAGGTTGCATACGAAAGGGTTGACACTAAGGTCAGCAAGCACACTGGCGAAAAGTTTGAACTTTGGAAATTTAAAATTTGAAATTTATCAATTTGAGATTTGAAAGTTTGAAATTTAGCAATTTCAGATTTGGAAATCTCCAAACGAAAAGTCCACTGTCAGTCCCCGGGGACTGACGTCACGCTCAACGTGTTAAACAAAGCAGATAAAGCTGCCCCATTTTCAGTATTCGGCCCGTATTTTCTTTCATCCATAAACTATCGTACATTTGATTAAAAAGTTGTAATCTTTTTACCAACCAATAATATCACGTTATATAACGATTGCCAGTAAATTACTCAAAGCTCATTGCTTGCCAACGCACCTGCATCCTAACAAACTTAACTCATAATAATTATCATAATCGTAGAATTAACGAATGCACGCTTTCCGAAACAAAAATGTAAAAAAAAAGCGTGCAACTTCAACGATGATGGGTATTAAACGTCAGCCACTTCGATTTTTGAAATCATCCCTGGTAAGGGACACGTTTCAGTTTTTTTTATATCTCGTTGGTTTTTTTTTTCTTTTTCATTTTTTTTTTCCTTTCTTTTATATACAAATTCGAGGTACACAATTGAATACAAGACGCTGATAGATATTCGTTAGGAGTCGATTAATTAAAATTAGATTGCGACGAAAAGAACGCACGAACTTCAAGGGGGGTTCGATACAAACGACGAAAAGTGACCGGGAATAAGGATAAACGATTAACTTATAATTGAACTTATAATTGAAAGACATAATTAATACGCTCGTCTTTCTTCGTTGCAGAGGCTTGTGTCGGAACGAAACACTTATGATTAAAAAACAAAAAGAAAGTCTTCTTAACACGATCACTGCCACGTATGTATCAAGACGCGTGAAAATCCGTCCCGTAACTAGTATAATATCAGGAAATGGGGGGTTAACTGAGACGATTCTGAACAACAATTTCCTTTACAAAAATGTCGGACGGGGCTTCGTTTTTGAATTATTAACGGAAAACACTGACCAATCAGAGCGCACGCTAAACCGTGAAACGTCACGACTTGAAATTGCAAAGGAAATTGTTCAGAATCGTGTTAGCTATCCCTCCATTTCCCGATGTTACACTAATTACGGGACACCCTGTACACGTCATGACCAACGTCCGATAATTAATTATCAAATTTGAGCCTTGAGTTTGGTACCTTGATTTATTAGTTGGAGATTGAATTATTCGATTATACAAAATTTAAGGCCACCAGTGACCCTCGTGGCAGTTAACGTGTTAACACGTTCACTGTGGTACAAGACACATAAGACTCTTATTTCAAACTGATATTTTCGTTATTTTATATTGTCTTCGTGGAACTATAAATCTGAGCCTTTGAAAGGTAAATTAACAAAACACAAAGAAAAGCTATGGGCCTCATTTATTTCAATACACCTTCCAATATATTTTGACTAATTATTGGGTAGGGTACGTCTGCCACAACGAACGTGTTAAAAAAAAGGATTATCGCAGAAGAAGAAAGTCTTCTTAACACTTTATCTACCGGAAGTCTATTAATAGGCTTTTTGTTATTGATTATTGTTTTCTTCACAACATTGTTGAAATTATGAAAGTTAAGTGTGTTATACAATTAACCCTCTCCAGTTTTAATTATAAACAATTCTTTTGCGAGGCCAAATATTTTATATATTTAAAACCAAATGTCATGTATTCAATACAAAACTGAAAAGAGAAAGAGAAAGAAACCTGAAATCTTTAATTACTATTATATCAAATAATAGTGGTTATTTATTTCATTTTAGACCGGCAGATAAAGTGTTCAAATCGGAACAAAATCGATATGTACAGTTATCGTGAAACGAAACGGAAACCACTTCCTGAAGACGTCTTCGCAAATACAGAAAGAGCGTGTGTGTGTGTGGGCTAAAATATATTTTGCGAAACGAACATCGTATAATTCGGGAGAGCGAATAACGTGTGTATGTATTTTGTACAAGTATTAATCATTTTTCGTTTTATTATTATACAAATGTAGTACAAGTGTTTCGATGATTATGAAATTTCTAATGGTATTATGAGTGTTTTTTCTATCGTCTTTATATTAGTTATTTTGTTTGGAACATTCTTTGAACGACAATCAGTCTAGAATTCGCGTACCGTGTATTCTATCGAACTGTCGTATAGATTTTTTGTTTTAATCGATTTAACACGTCAAATGTCATAATGAAAATTTTCCTATCTTACCATTTTTTGGTTTAACAAATTGATAATTGAAATTTATAATTTGATATCTTAAGAAATTAATATAATATTAATACTGGTCAAGATTTTATTCTACCCTTTGCACTGTATTGGAGCTTAAAGAACACTGTATGAAATTGACTAAAAAATTACTAAATGTAAAATTCCAATTTGATTTAGTGGAATATGTAAGTTTTCATGGCTCACGAATACCACTAACTAATGTGTTAAATTAAAGAAGAATATGTAATAATAAAATTAATATGTCTCAATATAGAAATATTAATAAATATTATTATTATTCAAAGGATGGAAATTTTTCCATATCCCTATTTATAAAAATATAACAAATTAAGGAAAGGAACAAAAATAAATTTATAAACATCTGTACCTTTTTCTTTTCAAAATAGAGCTTTCAGAGCAAAGGGTTAATCATTATTACAATAAATTCGTTGACATTCAACGTGTTAAATATGAAGTAAAGGCAAGAAAAGATAAATCGATCCTATCGACATCAATCTCGTTCGTGCGTACGCAAAGATCAAAAGTCGATAACGTAAAATAGAGTACCGTTAAAATTCGAAGATATTAGCGAGCTGCAAAGAAGGAAAGAATGATCTGCTTACGAGCGTGGAAAATCCTTTTTCAGCGGATAAATTCGACCGAGGAAAGCTTTCTCGCGAATAAAATCGCGAAATCTCGTTGGTTTCGTACGTTCTCCTCCTGTAACTTTGGAAAATCGAATCGTACAGTCGGCTAGAATACGCGGCGACGTTTCTCACACTGGAATAAAAATGCTACGCTTCGTTTAACCGGAAATAAATTTCATGATACGGTGTGGCGCACGACCAATTGGTCGTTCCCTCCGGAAGGGAGACGGCGAGGTGTGAAATGAACGTAGGGTGTTCGTAAAAGGTTGTGCGAAATTTTAGAAGGTTCACAATGCTCGTCAAACTAAATTGAAAATTGTTAACACGTTGGCTACCACGGTGGTCACGATTCACGATGAAATAAACCGTGGATAACGTTAGTGTTAAGCTAATAATGGTAGCTATCGAATTGAAAAGTTAAATTTGAAAATTATTCGATTGTATTCTTAACACCTTGACTGCAACGCTAAAAGCGCTGGAAACTTGGTCAGGAAAAGGATTTATTTTGATCAAATTTTACCTATTTATTATTACAATTCTTCGTCGTTTCGATTATTCAGAATTTCGAGTACCTAATACGACGATTTCTAATTAAGCAATTAAAAAGATATTAATACATATAATGCAAGCGACAAATTTCTATGGAAATTCAAGTGTCACCCACATATGGGTGACGTGGCAGTCAACGTATTAATAATTAGGGTTAATAATTAATTGATCGAATATTTAATTGTGGCATTTCAATCGCGATTAAATTTAATTGCAAATTGCAACTAAAATTAGTTGTAATTAAACTATTTTCAGTTTAAAAACGCTATACTGTCCTAATTTACATTTTTAAATATTCAAGAAAAATTTGACTCTATAATCGAAATATCCTTAACCCTTTCGCTACGGGCGGTTTCTCCGGCAAGGCATTTCCGCTGAACGAGCCTCCGTTGCAATTTGAGTAGCTCTGACGATGTTAAAAAAAAAAAAAAGAAAATGTTGCAAAACTAAATACTGATGCTACATGTCCAGAGTAAAATACACGATGTTCAGTAACTCCAATCGCTCGTCGTATGTATGTATAATACAATACGCGGCATTTTATGGAGAGCGACTATAGTCAGCTGTAGTAACGAAAGGGTTAAATGATATATAAACATGGAACTCTGATAAAAGAAAATAAGAAATAGGTCAGTGTATCCAACTAAACTTTGCAATCTTTATCGAACACCCTGTGCAAAAAACAATAACTCTGCACGGGAAATTTTCATCTTTAAAAATATCTAAAAATGAAACGTATGAAAAATTTGTCGTAAGTTGGAACAAAATCTTTGGACCCATGTTTATCAAACATTTTTTCTATTCGTCGTGAGTATTAAAATTTGGCACAACCTTTCCTCGACATTCTTACACATCGAAACACAATTCTTATCACTGAATTAAAAAGAAAGAAATGAAGGCAAGGAAATAAAGGAATCAAGGTGTGACCACTTACAACCTACCCGACTTCCGTTTTCGTTAGTTCGTTCGCGTTCGCTCTATCCACGTTCTCTTATCTAATTATTACGACTTAAAATCGATTACTTAAACGATCACTTCGATTATTACCTCAAGCGCAGCCCGGGGTGTGTTCCGTGGGGATTACGAATATCGTTTCGTTATAAAGGTTAATTTGCAGTAATGTGAGCGTGGGGTTGTAACAATGGATATTTAATGACAGATCAAACTAGAACCTTAATTACTAATTAGCTAATCAGAGTGTGGTTCCATGTTTCGGTGACATTGATGGTGCGAGATGAAGTTAGACCATCTTTCATAACACAATTAACGACAGGAGATGATAATAAAATCGTGCAACAATTAAAGAAAAGAAGATATTGAAACTATTTTTAGGGGTCAAGTGACCCCTTATGGTAAGAATAGGTATACGTAAAATTCTTGTTGTCTAAGTGGTCCAAGGGTTAAGTACGAACACAATTTGAGAAAACGTTTAAAATTACACCCAGAAATGAATAAAAATTCTTTATAATGAATCTCATCCTGAAATTGTGAGTTTTCGAGTGGTTCAAAGACAATCACCACGAATTTATCGAACAGCCTCCTTACAAAACGGCCTCTTACAACACTTTACAACCGCTTACGCTATCGTAGAATGTCCTTAATACTTGTCACGGTCTATCGGAAGTGAATCAGTTCCGACGATCGAGGAACAGTCCGGTCGAAACGGGATAAAACGGCTGGTAGCCAAGAGGTTCCTCTGTGTACGAATGATAACGATTGAAGCGAAACGAAGGAAAGATGAAGAGTAAGAGAGAGGAGCATCGATTCACCGGAATGGCAAGATCTGAAAGAGGGAAGGTCACGGAACGAGGTGGCTGCGTTCAACGAACTTCGGGCCACAGTACCGCCTCGTCGATCGATCCGATAAAATCTGCGTCCTTCTCGACGAAGATTAACCCTTTCGATGCGTACCTGTACAAGGTGCCGTTTAACTGACCGATACGAAAGAAATTATAAACAAAGACCGATGATAGAATCGACATTCTATGCTAGGTGCAACAATTAAATTCAGACGAACGAATACGAACTCAAGTGCAGGAAAGAGTAAAAATTTGAAATTTGATAAGTATTTTATTTTAATTCGACTAACCAAATTTGAGTAATGAGCGTAATACCAGATGACGATTTTATGGTAAAAACAAATTTCAAGAAACGAAAGAACCTTCACATTATCTATACAGGATGGAGATTCATTTTCTAAATAAATTAGTGAATCGTATTATCAAGTAGTGTTTTGAAAGGTGAAAGTGGAACGGAACGATGTTTGTTCCTGGTGAATTAATAAATCATATTATTAAAAATGATAACGTTACAGTGCTGAACGATCGAGATGAGAAGAAATGAAAGGAAACGAGATAAGGAACCTCCAAGTTGTTTGCATTTGATAAAATCATTAATTGGATTAGAAACTATGTTCAAATGATTAATTCATATACCGATGATAATTATAGACGATATTTAGAAATCAAAAATTCGAGAACTGTAATTTCATCGTAATTCGGATACAGAAGATTCGTCGTTTGTTTCCAACCAGTGAAATTAGAAAGAAAGTAGCATTGCGAATCCACGACCACGAAAACTATACCTTTTTCTACTTTGATTCGATGCAAATCACGGAAGAAACTTTCTACTTTTCTTTCTGCTCGACCATGCCGACAAAAGCATCGTGGAAAAAGTAGAAATTCGACAGTTATGTTTCCCTTTTCATTTTTTTCGCGGATATCGTCAACATTTTCCTTCGCGTTTCCTGTGAGAAGAGGAACCTCTGCGCGGCCACAATCGGAACACACCCTCGTTTGCCTTGAGTTAAAGCCTTGACCAGGGATGAGCAACCCGTGGTTCGCCACACTTTCTCGTGCGGCCATTCAAAGATTTTACACCCTAGGTTGATTTTAAGATTTTTTACCCTAGGTGAGTTAACTTAATTTTTGGAAATGATGCCGACATCATAGATAGGCACTGATGCCATCTATAGGCGCGATGCGTAATGGTATCAGGAATATTAAGAAACGAAAATCATAAAGAAATATTGCTTCTTCGCCTGAAAATCTGGGAAAAACTAAGTTGATAAATTGGGCTGTTGGGTATCGCTCTATCTTTGTTTCTCTTACTGTCTTTATATTTCCCTATCTATTCCTAGCTGGAGATTTTCAGTTTCACCGCATGAGGCCCCCAAGATCAATTCGGAGTTGGAAAGTCACTACCATATACCCTTAAATGATGTACGGTTAAAAAGCTGTGTACGAGTTGCTTTGTCGTCTATATCTGCAAATTTAGACCAATTGATGGCAAAGAAGCAATGTCAAGTGCAAGTTTTTTTAATAGTACTTCTATTAATGAGTGTTTTATGTTTATAATTTTTTATACTAGGTTTATTTTACTAATAAAGAGATAATATGAGTTCCTCATTCAGTGTTTGTATTATCATAAGTTTCTTACAAGCGGCTCGCACAACATTTTTAAATTTGTACGTTGTAGAAAAAGGTTGCTCATCCCTGGCCTAGACCTTGAAGTATCCTGTCTCGTGTATGTTACAAAGCCTACACTTATCGTTTAAACCTCATTGGGCGTCGGGACGCGTTGCATATATAATAAAAAGCAATTAAAAGAAAGAAGGAACGCATTGAAAGGAGAGAAAAAGCTAATCTCTTACGTATCGTATTTATATGTACACACACTTGGATAGGTATATCGTTGTGTCGGACAGGAAAAGATAGGAGACAGAACGAAAGATCCTGAATAATTTTCTGGGCAACCTTCTTCGAGATCAATCGACAAATATACACGCGACAAGGTTTGAGCCGAAGTTTGCACCGACAACGAACGTGAGTAACGTTAATCACAGTATAAAGCAGTGGGGGGCTAGGGGGTGATCAGTTACTAATTAAATCGAACGAAAATCTCTCGAAAATTGTTTATCATAATTAACACGTTCACTATGCGGTAAAGTGTTCCCTGAATTCTTGTTTTCTTAACAACAACACAACTGTGACACACAAGATTTTCTTAACAAAAGTTGTTCTCGAATTATAGTTTAAGCCCTGGTTTAAAAGGTATTTTGACTTAAATTTTGTAGAATTCTTCAGATAGATCCAAGCAATTCTACATACTATAATCCTCTTTATACTTAACAACTTTTGTTAATAAAATTTTCTATATCTCCAACAATAACAGATTGGATCATCCTACATATTTAAAAAAAAAAGCTGCAAATATTTCCAATAAAATATATTATGCTACATTGTACCTGTCTGCAATTCGGTATCTAATAAATTTTTGTAAAAAAAAAAGAAAAAGAATAAAGACGGATATTATTTTTCATTTCTGTTCCGTGCTGAATTTTAATAATATTGTAGTAAAAATTGGACGTCACCAGTTGAAGATTAAACATTTTATGTAAAATACATTTGTCCTGACATGCTAAATAAGAAAAGCTGCCGAAGTGAACGTGTTAATGATAAACGTGGTTTATTTGCTTAATTTGCATAAGTGAGATGTGCTTATTAACAATCACGACACGCGTAAGCACGTTTAATGAGCCTTCAGGCAACGAACGTATTGGCAGAACGACGAGCAATTAGCGATAACAAAAGTTTTAATAAATATGTCTCCATAATTGCACTTGAAAATTACTTACTCTAACAACGGATTCCTTGTTAATTGAGAAAATTAACGTAGCAAAGGTTTTCGGTTTAAAAATTAAAAGAACGTTTTCAAATCTGAAAACAATGTTGGATTACCCCAGCAATATAATTCTTTGCGAATTGGATTCCAAATCGTTTTAGCTCGAAACTAATTTCTTCAGTAATGAATGTTCTGATGGAAAATCAACGTTTCAGGATATCATAGCAATTCTAGCACGGATTGATTTCTGTGGCTAAAAAATTGCTCTAGCAACGAAATCTCTGATAGAAAATTAATTTTTCTCGACTGAAGATCTTTTATAGCAACGCTGTTTAGCTACAAATGAATTGTTATTAATAGCCCCTCCAACACCCGTCGCTCGTCGATCGCCAATACACCGTTTGCCAAATATTTTGCACAAATTGCAACGACGACGACGACGACGGTTATTAAAAATTTCACCGGCGAGGGGGGAGGGGGACTAGGTTCGCAACTAATACGTGCGGTTCGCTTGTACTTACGAGAAAACGAGAGCCGAACTTATGTAGGAAGGTATTGGCAGTGGTATTTACGATCGATCCTTGGTACCGTGTCTCATGAATATCCAAACTGCAACGATCACGAAAGATCGATCCGTCTATGCTTGTTTCCATCGCGTTTCTCATCGACCAGCGTGGACAATGTGCCTTCGCGTGTTTTCCAAACTGATGGAAAGAAGAGACAAAATAAAAAGAAATAAATGTTCGTTCTCTCGATAGATTAATCGGACACACACGTTCGCGATCGCCATTGTGACATTCTACGCGGTTGTATCATAATCACATGATTAAAAAGGAATTAAACGTAAAATTATAAAAAAAAAAAAAATAGAAGAAGAAGACGAAGAATAGGGGAAGGAATCGTGAACGATATCGTCGTACGATAAATTATATCGTGCTACGTTTCACGAGACCGTTTTTTTGTTTGTTCTTTGTCGCTATTTCTTTGTAACGCAATTATTTTTATCTCGTTTCAGCTGGCTAACTTCTCGCTAAGCACGTTCCTTTTTATAATCGTGCATGGCTTTCGTTTCACTCTTGCCTTTTCTCCTTCTTGGTTAGCATTACATTACGGTACAATATACATATATATATATAATATATTTATATTTATCTATGTTCATTAGTATGAACCCCAATACGTCTAAAATTCCATATCACAAGATATCTTGTTCAGTATCACGATTTAATAATAACCTTCGTCTCACTACTACCCCACCTTATTCATTTTCTTTCAACCATCCCGATTTCTTCGTCGTGAATCGTCCCTGTGATCGCTGGCTTTTGATTGCCATTTTTTGTTTCTCCTCTTTTGCCAGCTGATCGTTTCATTTTTCTTCTCATTCATTATTGTGACGTTTCGCTCGCCTTTTCCTTTTTTTCACTTTTCGATCGTTGCTCGTCCAACGTCTCGTCCACGGTCGGTATGAACAACGTCGACGTCGGAAACGCTGTTTCGTCCCTTTATTCGTACGGTCCAACTAAAATTAGCGTGAATTCGCTTGTGCCAGGGTCGCTGACAACTTCCCGAGGATTCGAGACACGCGTCGATGTTCGGCATTGATTCTACGAAATTTTCATCAACATGTTCGGTACCAGCGTCACGAGCGCGTGACGCCTTTGATTTCCGGTATGAACCGTTTAAAGACCAAAGTGATTAACCCTCGAATGGTGACGATTGACCCGGACCTCGAGAAATGATTAATAAAGCTTTTAAAAGCAAGATCTGTATTAATACGTTGAGCGCGACGTCGCGTCGCGTCGATTCCGGGGGACTGATAGTGAACTTTCTGTTCAGCTGGCGTCAGTCCCTGGGGATTGACAGTGGACTTTTCATTTGGAAATTTCTAAATTTCCAAATCTGAAATTTCTAAATTTTAAATTTCCAAATATCAGATTTCTACATTTTTTCTAAGTTTCCAAAGTTGCAAATTTCGAACTTTCAAATCCCAATTTTCCAAATTTCTAAATTTTAAGTTTCCAAATTACCAAATTTACGCCTTGAACGCCTTGTAATTTCGAAGATTAAATTTCTCCATGGTCCGTCACTTTGTGGAGTTAATTAATTTGGTAAATATACGGCTCGTATTATACGTGTCGGTCGTGTAAGTTAAATAATAATGTAACATACAAACATGCATATGATCAGGAGTTATTTTATTTTATAAAAAATGATCTGTGATAAAGAAATATGTAATTGAACGCTGGTAACGAACGTGTTAACACCTTAACGATGACTTTTATGACTTCAATATGTTGATTTTTATATTGTCATTTATTATTTTATTTATATTCACTGTACCATGAATGAATTCTGTTAGATGTGTATAAAAGTTCTACTCTTAATTAGTATTTCTATAGTCCCTTACGATTGGTGTATATTCTCGTGAAAATGTTGTATAAAACTACTCTCGATTCTCATTTCTTGGACGCTTGTAAGCTTTTAAGATAAAAATTGTCGATATTGCAAGCTTCAATGTGTATCTGCGTTTAAAATGTTTGCATGCACGTAATACTTAAAAAAAAATATCATTTATAAAGAATCATGGCCGCCAAAATGTTAACACTTCCGACCAAATTTTTCCCACGGTCAACGAAAGTTTCGTTATGTATAAACTGTTGAAAGTTTCGAGATACTTACAATATTTGACCGCGGTTTTCTTCATTATAGTCAGGATAGTTTATTATATCTCAATAAGCTTCGAGACAATTTTCTAAGTTGACGTTTATGTAACGTAGGAAAATTTCTGTGTCGGAGGGATTAAGACGGCTAACTGGAAAATAAATTACCAATTAATTGAATCTCGTGTAACTCAATATACGCTATCAGTCAAAAGTTTGGGTACGTTGTTCTTCTGTTGTAACGTTAATACTTTGTTTCAGTCTCCACAAAGCTATCACAAGGTATTCCGTAATTAGTGTAGAAGCCGGAAATGGAAGGTAGCTGAGACGATTCTGAACAATTTCCTTTGCAAAAATGCCGGATGAGGCTTGGTTACCGAATTATTAATAAAAAAACACTGACTGGAGCTCGCGCTCAGCCGTGATAGGTTTTTCGTTAATAACTCAAAAACAAAGCCCCGTCCGATACTTTTGTAAAGGAAATTGTTGTTCAGAATCATCTCAGCTACCTTCCATTTCCGGCTCCTACACTAGTTACAGGACACCCTGTATATGTTACTAAATTTTACTTTGTGTTTTCGCAAATGAAACTCCTCGAGTATTTTAATTAACTTAATTCGTAAATATGTCATAAACTAATTTGATCTGAACAAAACTGTACTTCGAAGTCGTACAGTTCTAATATTAAACCTTCCTACCAGTAATGTAAGTCTGAATATTAAATGCAGTAAAAGCACCCAAACTTTGAACCGGTAGTACAATTCTACCTTCGTTATAAATGCAAAAAAAACTCGTTTCGAATAAAAATCACAAATGCCGATAAATAGTACGACGATTAAAAAGAAAGAGGTACAATAAAAAATAAAAAAAAATAAAAACAAAAAACAAATGCGAGATCGTTTCTGACGAGTATCATCGATTAAAGCTTAAAACTACACATTTGGCAAGAGTTAAAAAGGCCGGAGTCTAAATAAAGGTAACGAAAAGGAATTAAGTCTAATTACGGTCGGAAAACGAAGGACGACAAAGTTCAAAGGTGAGGCACGTCCGAACGGGGACAGCGACCGATTTTAAAATCTAACGCGTTTAATATTTCTCACGAAATCATGATCGCATGAATTAATAAACAGAAATAGCGTATGCCTTTTTCAAGCTGTTCTAGAGCTTCGTTCATTTTTCATTTCTTTACAATCTATCCGACCCGACGGGGGGAAAGGTCGCCGAGACACGCGATCGAAGGTAATTTTTCACGCGAAATAATGTCTGACGGGAATGGAATTACAGAACCGACGTGACGTCTTGTCGATTTTATAATTCCGATATCGATCACCAAACCCCATTATTGCGTTATATTCGCGAATGTTAGGCTCTGTAATTGAAACAGTCGATATTAAAAGATATTCTTAATCCTTTGCGGACGAAACACTTCTAATACACTTTGAAGCGAAATAAATAATAATTTCCTCCTTCAACTTTTGGTAACTTTCAACCATCCACTAACTTCTAAGTTACTATGCCGATTCTTATTCTGTCGTGTATACGGGTCGATCGTCCTCAAAGGATTAACATTATTTTCTCAATAATACAAGGGATGAAAGTTAACCGATTAAACATTATAAAAATTTTCATTTTGAAACAAACGAACAAAAGTTACCAATTTCGTTCGAATGGAAAGACAAGTCTCGCGTCCTTTAATCAACAAGAAGTAGCGGGTCGATGGAAAATCAACGTTCCCCTTCTGTTCAATACTGATAGCATTACGGTGGAATCGGCTGACCTAAAAAGCTCCGGATGACTCTATTCAAGCGTGGCACCGTTGCTCTATGCCCTTTGATTATTAGATTCTTGTTCGCGTGAAAGGCTCGGTATCGCGAGTAAGCTTCGTCGTCCTTAGCGATCGAGCGTCGACCAAATAACCCTTTGGTCGAGTCTCGAAGAGAATCGATTCATCGACGTCGCGCGAAATCTTCCGATTTTTCGTTCCCAGTTCCCCTTGGCACAACATCCACGGTCGTATCCGTTCGATAATAGGACGCAACAACGTGCAGCATACAGAGGGAGTGTCTTTCACACGAATTCTCGAGTACAAAAGTGAACAACATCGAAAGAACGTATACGCCTCGACGACGACGACTACGACGGTAAACGAGAATGGCTCGTGGACGAGCAGATCGGACAGCAACGCGAAGCAACGTCATGAGGTACATGATTCGAGGTATCGCGACCAATTTATCAAACAGTTTATTCATCAAGTCCCATCACCAGCGTTTTACTAACGAAATCGCGTAGATCACAGTAATATCTGGAGGTCGAACACGAGGCCACCCTTTCGCCCCGTCGAACGACATTACCACAGGTAAGCAAGCACCGCCGGCATCGTTTGGCAGGTACCTTTTTTCCTTTCTTTTCATTGAATCGTCAACTTAGATACCTGTTCATCCGAGACCAGCAACATCGACGACAACAGCTGATAGTTAGAGAAGCGAAAGAGTGGCCTCGTATTTCGGTGAATCGTCCCGGCTGTTCGACGACGTCCTTGTTAATCGTCAGTCGACCCGGCCCACTCCACGAACTCGAAGGGAGCTGCGACTATCGTGCGAGGACCCATGCGATCCATGAGATCCGTGCGATCCATGGGACCCGTGCGAACCATGGGATCCATGCGACGACCCATGGGACCCGTGCGAACCGCTGTTGTGCTGTATGCTCTGCAACTGATGGTTGTGCTGGCCGCTGCTGGTGCTGCTACTGCAACCGTCACCTCCGCTGCTACCACCGTCACCTGCGATGGAGTTCAGTGACGGATGACTGCTGACCCTGGGCTGATGGTTCGCGGATACCGGCTGACCCGGTCGACCTGTACCGTTCGTACGATGTAGGGCCGAATAAATGGTACACATAGTGTGTAGGAACTCGTTCAACTGCTTCACCTTGTTAGTGTTCTCCGTGTTGTTGGTCTGCAAGGTGTTCGACTTGCTGGAGCTTCGGCTACCGGTCGCAGAGGTTCTGAGGCCGGTGGTCGAAGGTGGCGGCGGGGCGGCTGCTGCTGGTAACGCCGGCAAAGCGTCGTGAGCGGTGTTCTGCGGGAGCTTCGGCAACATTCGGCGTAACCATATGTGCTTCAAGGCTTTGCTGGGCGTCAACCTTTGTTCCGGATCCCATCTCAGGCAGCATCGTATGAAGTCCACGAAATACGGATCGTCGCAGTTCAACACCTGTCTAAGCTTTCTGGAACCTGGCGGTCCGCGTCCTTTCCCTTTCCTCGAGTTGCTGCCGTTCAAAACGATCGAGCCGTTCGACAACGTCGTGACGGTGCAGTATCGGGGATAACCCTTCGAGTTGATGAACTGTCTGCGCCGTTTCGCCGATTCCAACACCTCGGGCGGTGGCATGCCTAACAATTCGATGATGCACGCCATTTGATCGGCCTCGTCCTCGCCTGGCAGCAGAGGGAAACCAGTGAACAACTCGGCGAGGATGCAACCGAGGCTCCACATGTCGATCGGCATCCCGTACTTTGCACCCAGGATCACCTCTGGCGCACGATAAAACCGACTCTGAATGTACGTGTAGATACGCTGATTCTCGTAGCAACTCGAACCAAAGTCTATCACCTGCAACACGAAAAAACAAGAAGGTGTGAGAAGTATTACCAATTAACTACAAGTTCGATTTTATAATTAATTATACAGCCGAGCTTAGCTTTTTCAGTCGTATGTCTGCTCTCAGTCACCACACGGAGATATCATCCTGAATATTTATTATTCTGAATGAATATTCTGTGAAGATATACTGGGTGCTTCAGGAGAATTTTTAATTTATGTATGGAATAGGTAATTTGCAAATTTAAATTTTTCATTTGTTAAAAGTATGCAAAAGTTTCACTTAACTTTGTAAGATTTGAGTACTATTCATATTTACGAGGTAATATTTTATTCCATATACTTCCAAGGTACCTGAGTTATATGTATAACATAGTACCAGTTCCAAAAAGGGGTACCTGTAAAGTTCTAGAAACCATAAAAGATCTGACCCAATTTCATGATATAAAAGTATCGTGAAATAGTACTTAGGTTATATCGATTTGAAGCTTGAAGTGACAAGAAAACATTCTGTATCAATGGCTACTAATAATGTAATCAAATATTCAGGAAACATACAGCTAATGGTCATTTCAAACTAACTTCTAGAAACATTAGACGGTGGACTATTTCAATAATCATCTCTTAAATATTTTATTTCAACGACGTTCAAGTCTGTTGAAACTGTTATTACAACCATTGTCGGTATTATTTTGATATTTCGAAAATACCACGAACACATATTCGTTTCCTTGTAGAATAATATATACGCAGACCCCCGACGCGAGTACACGAAGTCTCGTCTGCTCAACAATCTGCATTATATCATGAATATCGTACGTGGACGTCGTGGACCGAATGAAATAAGAGGCAGGTATCGTTTACAGCATATTTTGCCAACAGAACGTGACAAAATAATACATCTTTCCAAGGGACGGTACACGGCGAAGACAGTGAAATTGTTTTCGCGACGCACGACGTCGGGTATCGATTTTATGTTTGCGTCGTGGCAGATCGCGAGGACGTTGTAAGCGAACAAACAAAAATTATAGAAAATCGACGAAAGGTAACGGATAATTTTGTGCGTTCATATCCGTTTTCTACCGGCCTACTTTAATATTTCGGGTAGCATCACGCGCGGCCACGTTGGAGTTTATCCAGGATTACAGTGGTTCCCTCGGTTTATTGGCAGACGGGTACCTATGCAAATTTCAATAAGCTATAATGTTACTACCGTTCGATGTTTCAACCATGATCCCCAAAATCTACTGTTGAACAAGCTGCACATACTATAATCGTTCGATTCTAATCCACCATTGTCTGTGAATGAATAAACAGATCAGAAAAGAAGAACAATAAAATAAAATCTTTAATATATTATTATCACAGAAGATGCAAAATTCTTTCATAAGTATGACTTTCCATCATCATCTAGAATTTATAACAAAATAATTTTTGGCTCGAAAGAGTCAATTTGAATTTTCACCTATGTATGCAAAATCAACGTAAAAAAGATAACCGGTAATTTCAATGCACCGTCGTATCAGGATACCCAGATCCAATAATTGAAACCGTGAAAGTAGGAATGGTTGTTCCCGCTTGTTTACATTGCTTTATAAAGTAATTTCACGGTAAAAGCGCACGCTCGCCGAACGAGACAGGAGGCCCACATTTGAATTGAATATTTTCTGATAGAACCAGGACGACCCTACGGGTTACTTCCGTCAAAAAGTATACCCTTCGGAAAGTTTCCGGAGCGGCACCCTTCGGAATCGATCAACTATGTCACCTTCTATTTACGATGACGTGATAGCTCTAGAAAACTTCATCAACCAGCTCGTTCTGCGCTTTTGACGTGGCGAAAAGAAGTTTCACCACTACACAGTGCGACACTTAAACGAGGATTTTGGAGCAAAAATAAAAGAATGTATAGAATGTGCTAATAATTCATATTTTTATGTTATAAATTGTTTCAACTAACATGGAAGGCCACGGAAGTGTCCCCCTCCGATTTTCATGAAACTTTGTAAGTTTGTTAAGCAGGCAAACAAATTGCATTTTGCCCAATTTATTAATATCCTGTTATTATGCACGAAGTAAACCATAAAACTTTCTTATAAGAATTTTTAATGTATCTCGTATGGTTTTCGAGATAGCACGAGTGGATCGAAACTTTAAGAGGTGGTTTCAGCGGATTAAAAAAAGATACGTGTCTCTTATTGTTGCCTGCTTATCAAACTTACGAAGTTTCATCAAAATCGGAGGGAGACACTTCCGTGGCTTCCCTTTTAAGTTAGCTAAAATTATTCGAGTATTATTATATAAATATAACAATTGGAACAAGAAATATATTAAATTTTATTATAAAATTTAAAAAGAAGGAGATAGATTTAATTTACCAGAGTATTTTAAAATGTGAAATTTAAGGTTTATTTATATCAGAATATATAACTACATCTATCGTATCAAAATTTAATCCGAGAATTGGTGTTGCTTATTGACACAAAGTTTATCATATCTTGGGGGCAATGTAGAGATTGAAAATTAATATTTTATTAAAAAATTTTGAGTTAAGGTATTATCATTTATTCGGCACAGAGATTTCTTCCGACAACACAGATTACTCTTCGATGGCGCGTAATTACGGCGAGTCTGTTGCGACTAATTATCAAAGCACGTGTGTGCATCATGGTACTCGGTTTTCAGCCGAAAGGGGTCAGAAACCATGCGAGCCCGTGAGACCTTTTTCCTTTATGACGGGCTGCAAAACGAGAGACACGAGAGGGGAAAAATGTTTATTCGCGATTTCCCTTTCGTTCCATTGCGAGAACAGCGATAAAAAGAAGCTCGTTCCCCTAATTGGAATGCCTGTTTAACTTCCGAGGTAACAGGTGGTATACTCGTTGCGATGCCTACCTTTTATTCACGCGAATCGACGAGATCTTCCGGTTTGTTGTTGTTCGTACCAGACGAATCGTCTGCGGCCGAAATTCGTCCGCCATCCGGGCGGAATTATTTCCAATAACGTTGGACCGTTTCCAAATAATATCGTACGATGTGTCCAAATTTGTTTTCGATATTTTATCAGCACGAAACAAACAACCGTTTATCTCGTTTTTTTTCCCAGATAGGAGATCGTGTTTTATATGTTGAAACATTGGATCGCAATTCGTTAAATCTTTTTAGGTTAGGGATCTCGACGTTTTTAACCCTTTGACTACGAAAAGCGTATATATACGCTCAGTAAATTGTAAGATTCCAAATAAAAATTAACTCAGCCTCAACTATAATGTTTCTTTCTTTGACTTTAAAAAATAATTTTTTCACACTCAAAGGGTTAAAGTATGTTTATTGTTAGTGTTTGAAATTTAATGAATTAACTCGTCATCGTCGGATAACAGATTAACGAAACAGGAAATATTTTTAATAGCACAGCTGAAGAGTTTTCGACGACGGGATGGAAAGAAAAGGTTATCGAGAGACACGCGTGCAGGGTGAACGTCTAAAGGGACATCGATCAAAGCACGTTAAAGCCTTTGACGTGTCCGTAATCAACGGTGTGTACGGTAACGCGAGCATGTCGCCTGGACAAATCGATTTTTCTTTTTTATCGATCGAATTAAAGACCTCCGACGAACCTTGACCTTTGTCGAATTTCCATTGCAACGTCAGTCTGCGATACACGGACGGATCAAAGCAAATTGCATACACGGTTTCGTAGGAGAATGTTGAACGCGTTCTAAGAAACGTTCCGGAAAAATTAATGACAGTAGAAACAGTTGTGGCTTCCATCCGTGCAAATTATTTATAAGTCACGTTCACGGTGTAGCTTTTAAAAAACTAAACTCGAAAGCGAGCCATGTTCAAACGTAAAAAAAAAAAAAAGAAATAAATACTGAAAGCTTATTACGAGTGTGCTTCCAGCCGAAGGTAAGAAAATGTAATAGAACTGCAACAAAGGTCAAGGTTTCCTCGAAGCTTTTCATTCTCATAAATACGAAGGAATTCGAAATAATGAAGGATCAAGGAAGAATCGATATCGGATGGATATCACCACGGAAACGAGCGATCGTTGAATTTTAACGCGACGACTCGATTTTACCTTGACACGGATAACAAAAAGCATCGTTTGAACAAAAACACATTGCGTAATATCGATCGAGCGGAAACATGACGGGTAAAAAAACTATCTCGATTGACGTACAGGTGTGCAACGTTATACATACTGCAATTCAAGAACGTTATTCATGCAATGACTCGTGACGGGAAGAACAGGTAGATTAAGTGTTTCCACGTTGTAATTAATATCGTCTGTAATTAAACGTCTGTTTAACCCTTTGAGTGGGGCTGCCTTTGAAAAAAAAAAGTGAAACAAAAATTATAATCAAAATTAAGTTAATCTTTATTTGAAACCGTATAATTTACCGGGGGTATATTAACGGCTTTTCGCAATCAAAGAGTTCACAATCGGCATTCAAATGTCCAAACGAAGACACTTCATGTATTGGACAAATAATATCTAAAGAAATAGTCTAAAATTTAGGAAATGTTATTCGATTCTAAATTATACGTTGAATGGACAATGATACAAGGTTTGATCCTTTCCAGCTCAAATTATAGAAAATTTCTGACAATTTTTCTATTTGCAGTGATAGCTTTTCAAAGAATTATATTGCCAGTGTTTGTCATCCACACTGTTCTATTATTTCTTATTTCGATTACTAAATTTTAGTCGAAATAGAAGATGTTTTTCTTAAAATTTGGAAATTTAGAAAGTTGGAAATTTAAAATTTAGAAATTTGAGATTTAGAAATTTGAAAATTAAAAATTGAGATTTGAAAGTTCGAAATTTGGTACATCGGAAACTTAAAATTTAGAAATTTAACGGTCTCCCACTGAACGGAAAGTTCACTGTCAGTCCCGAGGGACCGACGTCGCGCACAACGTGTTAAAATTCCGGTAAAAAATCGGACATTTCGTGTGTTACAACTTGATGCACCGTGATTCTAGGAAGGTTAGAACTCTGTTTTGCCATCGAATCGTTATCCCCTGGGAGACAATAACCACAGGGAGCAATGAGTCACCATCGACGAGCATGGGGAAAGCTCAAGTGGCCACCTCGTTATACGTACGTTTCTGGTTGCTGCTTTTGAGTTACGATCGATAAACAGTTCCTGGCCAACTCTGAAACCATTCCACGATAAAATCTAGCATTTCTTTCTTTTTTTTTCTCTCTTCTTGTTTTGCCAACTCGTTACGTCGAAAGAAAATTGAACGAAAATGCTAATGGTTGGCTCGAGCCGTGCAAAAGTTGAATTAAAAATGTTACGTGTAAGCGAAAGAAATTACTCGGAAATAATTCTACCGTTAACCACTCTATGTATAGAGTTCCCTCTTGTATTAAGGAAATTGAATGTATGTATAATAGAATCGTAGCAATAATGTTCGATATATGAATATTCATAATGACGTGTCGTTTGTTTAGACGAAAACGATCTTACCTGTGTAATTAGAAATGATGAAAAAAAATTATAAATTGTAGGCCAATTTATGTGAAGCTTCGTGTGATTCACGTCCACGCGTTTATGGATAATAATTGAACAATAAAACGTGGGTGCTTTGTTACAAAATCGCGGTGCGTATCGCCAGGTTGGCCATTGGGGAACAACAGCGAGTTATTGTCAAGGACGAGTCTAACAACTGACCGGAAATGCTTCAGCTGCCTATGGTTCGCCGGTGTTGCGTCTTCGGGAAACAATCGACCCCCCTTGTATAAGGTATATCGGAGCCGAGCATCATGCGTATCCTAGCATTATAATTTCCCTGCTCATTATTGTATTCATATCGGAAGCTTAACCCTTTAACGATCGCCGCAGACACTCATTTGCACTCAACTTCGTTTCAACCCTTTGGCGTTGAGCGAGATTCCACGGTAAATTTGAAACAAAACGTTCCAGAGTAAAACTGTAATGCATTCGATAGTCTTTCCTTTGGAAACTCGATGCAACCATTGAACATCTTATTTTTAAGAAATTTTGTATACTATTTCCAAGATTCGTCGTTGCAAGCATATAATTACTATAGAATATTTTTGACTGACTGAATGGAAGAACTGCTAATTCAAAATTCATGACTTTAGCTCTCGAATGGCGAAGCCTGGGTCAATCTAAACGCAAATATGGAAAACATACAACAATATTAGGAGAATAAAGTAAAATTAAGTGAAAAATTAAATCTAAATCGTTTGTTTAGGACCGTGTTAGAAATCGTGTTTAGGATTGATCTAAATTTAATTCGAATTTAATTGTAAATTTAACAAAAATGTATTTCTTCGACTGTGAAAGGATCGACGAACAAAAAAATCAAAACTAGGGTAGATTCCTCTCACTGAACTTTCTCAAATCACTTAATTAATCAAGTATAACACGTTTCATTTAGAATCATGAAAGAAACTCGATTAATGCACTCGTTTATACAGTGTGTCCCGTAACTAGTGTAGAAGCCGGTAATGGGGAATTTGGAAAATTGAGATTTGAAAGTTCGAAATTTGGTAATTTGGAAATTTAGAAATTTGACATTTGGTAACTTGAAATTTGGAAATTTGGTAATTTGAAATTTGGAAAATTGAGATTTAGTAATTTGAGATTTGAAAATTCGAAATTTGGTAATTTGGAAATTTAGAATTTGACGTTTGGTAATTTTAAATTTAGAAATTTTCAATTTTAAATTTAGAAATTTGGGAAAATGAGATCGGAAAGTTCGAAATTTGGAACTTTGGAAAGTTAAAATTTAGAAATTTGATATTTGGAATTTTTTATCACAGCTCCGTATTCAGCGAGGAAAGAATGAAAGAATAATTGGTAGAACGAAATCGTCGGAATAAAGTTGGTGCGCGATAACAGGAGCGGAAAAATACGGAAGGTAAACGCGGAAACGATAGGGTCTCGGTTCGTGTTTTTGAAATATTTTGCGTAACACCACGTTCACCGGCTGCAAAACGAAAGCCTCCGTATAGCACGCCTACAGATACGTATTTGCGTGGACATAAAATTGAAGTATCAATATTTAACGAGCCGTAACGAAGTTCTGTACAAGCGCGAGAGCGGCTGCTCTTGACGGTGGACGGAGAACCGGATATTGTACGATACGCGGCTTGTTTCCGTTGTCAGTTCGCACTATTCTTTTGCCAGGATTTGTTCGAATAAATCTGCTTCCCTTCCCACCCCCTTCCGTCGTTATAATCGACTCTTTAATATGCTCGTCGGAACAATTGTCAAGTTGAAAGCTGCGTTTAAAATAGGTAAAGATGAGTGCTTTTGATTAGCATCCAGTACAGAACGATATAATTGATATCAACCCTTGTGCTCCGTTCGAACCGTTCATTACAGTCTTATTTTTCTACAAATATAGAACGACCCCATTAAGAAATGATTAAATATTATATTTGCATTTCGAGTCAATTTTACTTGACATATTATTAATTATGCTCGTTTTATTAATATTTGAACGTATAAACGTCGTTAACCTATTTCTACGTCGACGAACCATCAAATATTTAACCCACGATTTCTAATTGAAATAATTTTTGCAATTAAAAGATCAATACGATATAAAAGCAACTACATCCTTCCACTTCCATTTGTGTATAGTGTAAGTCATGACGTCATTGGTTCATCAACTATACCACTTTCCCTCATTAACTGTCGACTTTTTCCCTTAATTCGTTCGATCTGTTAACGCTGTTCCCTATCATCAATTCTTTTTTTTTTCCATTGTATTCTGTTTCACTCGTCCTCAATGTGTCTCGTTCGTTTAAATGCGAGACAACGAAACCCGACACCGGTGTATCATGTTCGACCAACTGTCCGGATACTAGACGCGTTTCGGTCCCAGTTGCGCGTCTTATATCCGGGCATTACCGCATTGCATAACTACTGGAACGATATCGTGCAATGTGCAACGGACAGATAAAGTGGCCGTGGACGAACATTTATCACTGATGTCCTCGCGAACGAATCGGGAGCTCGCTTATCTTGGAACTTTGAAAGCTTGGAATCGAAGCGTCGAACTAAGTGGACGGCTCTTTGTTGTTGAAAACGATGACTAAGATGTTTTTCTTCGTGGCTGGCAAGAATTAACCCTTTGCACTCGAGTGGCATATTTCATTTATCGGAGCATTCTAAAATGCGAAATTTCAGTTTCACCCGTATCAAAGTATTGGAAATTAAAGAAGGGAATCAAAATCAACAGATTCTCAAATATAACACTTTTCTTCCGAAATAGTACGTTTGGTTTCTGGAAACGTATAATAGAACTATTAGTTGTTCTATTTATATCAAATTTATGAATACTTTAGTATTTTCGTTATTTATGATTTCAAGTTATCTGTTATGAAGGTTAGCGTCTGGCCTAGCACCTTAGAAATGGAAAAGAGGAAAAAGGACTATATAAACGGACAAAATTCCTCACATTTTTTGGTACAAGCAAACAGCTACAAGTCTAACGATTTACCTATCTTCAGTTATATCTCTCAGAGGACATCTTTCAGAACTTTAGCTAATGTCACGAAGACAAATAATAGAAACCCAGAAACTGAAAATTTCGAAAGGATTAAAGTTAATAACTTGGTACAGTTGTACACGACACCCTGTATAGGGAGCCACGTTATGGTGCACCAAGATACCTGGGTTAGGACGAGCAATTCGTATCCAGCATGGAAAACCGGTCCAGTCTTCGTGTCGCGGAAGTGCCACAACCTGGTTCTGCGGTAACGTTCCAACTCTAACGTCGTATGCTCGATTAAAGTGAAACAATGAAGAGGCTCGATTTATTCAACGATCGATTCTGTTCCGCTAACACGCGAGAGATCGTTGAACCAGACACGAACGAATCGTCGAAACAATCGTCGATGAAAATGTTCATGATGATATCTGATATCTCGTTCTGACAAAACATATTACGAATAATCTTTGTAAGAAAAGATTGAGAAAATGAACATTGGAAATCTACGCCAAAGATTTTTTATAAATCTATTATACTTTCTGTGATATCTGGACAATTTTGGTATTAATTAATCAGAATTATAGAAAGTTACGATTCTTTTGATTATATTGTATTTTCTAAGAGTATAATAGTTCAGAGTTGCCAGATTCCTGCAAGTTCGAAATTTGGTAATTTGGAAATTTAAAATTTAGAAACTTGACATTTGGAAATTTGAAATTTAGAAATCTGGTAATTTGGAACTTAAAAATTTAGCAATTGGAAAATTGAGATTTGAAAGTTCGAAATTTGGTAATTTAGAAATTTCAGATTTGGAAATTTCCAGACGTCCCCTGTCGTCCCCAGGGACTGACGTCGCCCTTAACGTGTTAAGGAACATATTCCCCAACCTTTCAGAATCTTAATATTTCATAACAGCAAAATAACTTACAACGCCCACTCACGCTTTCATTAATTAAAAATCACTGTTACAACGTAGCTATATTCTAATGAAACCTTCCACAATAGTAATTGCAACGAGCCTTCAGAAAACGTTTTACAACCCCCATGGGGGTACTTGACCTACAATTTCAGAATCCAAACTCCACAGACTTTAAACTTCTACGGAAGTTTAAGAAGCTTCGTTGCTGTTGCTAAACACCCTCCAACCGTAAGAGAGAGAAAAAAAAAAGAAATAATAATGCTCCTAAAACATGAAAGCACGTGCAACGCGTTCACGTGTCCATTTATGTCCTGATTTAAGAGCCACGGAAGTGGTATCGGTCTGTGTAACAAACGCTTCCAAGTGGGCGCAGCTCAATTAGCCTCGGAACAATGAGGAGAGTAGAGAGTTCATTCAGCGATCGAAACGCGACACAACGATACACGTGGGCTTATTGAATCTTAAGTCACATCTTATTTACAAAACGAACGTCTTAATAGCTTTTAAATTACACGCTGTTTGAAACAATTCGAGTCCCAAGCTTCCAGGCGATCCTGAAGTACGAACCTGATGCCAAGCTTGATCCTTCGATATCACGACTCACGTTAAAATCGGTACCTTTTATAACGTATAACACTGTTCTATGATTTAATAGGGTCAAATCTGACCCTGTCATGATACTTAGCGGTTAACATACCCACTTTTCATAATATACTGTAGATTTTTATTTAGGTATACACGCATCATTGTATTTATATACAAAATGTAGTAACAAGTAGTGGATTTTGAAACCCAGAAAGTCTGACGAGATTTGATAACATAAAAGTATCTCGAAATGGAACTTATGATACCTCTGTAAAGTTGGCCCCTCATTATTAAAAATTTGAAAAACTGATAAGAGTTCTGAATGCCCCCCTAAGAGTTCTAGAGTTCTCTCAAAATTTAAAAAATAGTTCCGTTGATTAAAGTACCGAAAATAGCATTTGAAGGTGTGGGGGGGCCAACTTCTGATTTTTGCAACTTTGAAGAGCTATAACTTTTTTACTGTCAACTGTAGCACTTCGGTTGTTAAGGATAATTGACAGAACTCATTGGGGGGCTACCAGAACTCTCAACAAAATTGTCGATTACCAAAAAAAGAAGAAATTTTTTCTGCATAATTTTACGGGTGAGAAATTTTTTCGGTAACTAGCAGTTCCATTGACAGTTCTGGCAGCCCCCCAAAGAGTTCTGTCGATAATCCTTAACACTCGAGCGGCTACTATGCGAAATAAAAAAGTTCTCGCTGCTGAAAGTTGCAGTATGAAGAATTTTCCAAGTCCACAAGGGTGAAATTTTTTTAAGGTAATCGGCAATTTTGTTGAGAGTTCTGGTAGCCCCCCAAAGAGTTCGATCGATAATCCTTAACACTCGAGTCGCTACGATGCGAAATAAAAAAGTTCTCGCTGCTGAAAGATGCAGGACGAAGAATTTTCCAAGTCCACAAGGGTGAAATTTTTTGTGGGTAATCGGTAATTTTGTTGAGAGTTCTGGTGGCCCCCCAAAGAGTTCTATCGATAATCCTTAACACTCGAGCGGCTACTATGCGAAATAAAAAAGTTCTCGCTGCTGAAAGTTGCAGTATGAAGAATTTTCCAAGTCCACAAGGGTGAAATTTTTTTAAGGTAATCGGCAATTTTGTTGAGAGTTCTGGTAGCCCCCCAAAGAGTTCTGTCGATAATCCTTAACACTCGAGTCGCTACGATGCGAAATAAAAAAGTTCTCGCTGCTGAAAGATGCAGGACGAAGAATTTTCCAAGTCCACAAGGGTGAAATTTTTTGTGGGTAATCGGTAATTTTGTTGAGAGTTCTGGTGGCCCCCCAAAGAGTTCTATCGATAATCCTTAACACTCGAGTCGCTACGATGCGAAATAAAAAAGTTCTCGCTGCTGAAAGTTGCAGTATGAAGAATTTTCCAAGTCCACAAGGGTGAAATTTTTTGTGGGTAATCGGCATTTTTGTTGAGAGTTCTGGTAGCCCCCCAAAGAGTTCTGTCGATAATCCTTAACACTCGAGTCGCTACGATGCGAAATAAAAAAGTTCTCGCTGCTGAAAGTTGCAGTATGAAGAATTTTCCAAGTCCACAAGGGTGAAATTTTTTGTGGGTAATCGGCATTTTTGTTGAGAGTTCTGGTAGCCCCCCAAAGAGTTCTGTCAATTATCCTTAACAACCGAAGTGCTACAGTTGACAGTAAAAAAGTTATAGCTCTTCAAAGTTGCAAAAATCAGAAGTTGGCCCCCCCACACCTTCAAATGCTATTTTCGGTACTTTAATCGACGGAACTATTTTTTAAATTTTGAGAGAACTCTAGAACTCTTAGGGGGGCATTCAGAACTCTTATCAGTTTTTCAAATTTTTAATAATGAGGGGCTAGCTTCACAGAGGTACTTATGATATATCAATTTGAAGCTTGTAATCTGATGAAAGTGACGAGATAAATGTTTCATCAATAGTCTTAATACAAAATGGCTGGTTCTTCTTTGAAGTCAACACTTGAGATATGAACGATTGGAAATCGAACATTAACTACTGAGCAGTAATAAATTAATTATTCATTCTGTATTAAGAATATTGATAAAGTATTCACATAATCATTTTTCTGAGACTTTAAGCTTCAAATGAATATACCGCAAGTGTTATTTTGTGTCACTTTTATGTCATCAAATCGTGTCAGACTTTCTACGTTTCGAAATCGGTCGCTGTTTTGTTGTCAACTGGCAAACAGCCATTTTATATTAAGGACGCTGATTAGGGGTCCATGTACTCATTTTCAGCAAACTTTAAGCTATGAATCAACGTACAACAAGTGCCATTTTGCGATACTTTTATGTCATCAATTCTTATCAGACAATAACTTTGAATTATCATTACACTAAACTATATAAAAAAAATATTTTCAATACATAATTCATCATCTTTTCCTTACTATAATATATCATTGCAAATTGCTGAAAGTAAATGATCAATTTGATCCGTTCGCTCATTTCCTGGTTCGGTGAATAATTTTCACTCGAAACATACCATGAAGAAAGGATTAACCACAATGTTATCGGAGCAATGGACACCTTGTTGATCAAGTAATCCTCGAGCAGGCGAGCGGCTAATTATTCCGAGCGATGCATTGAAACGAGGTCGGTGAACTATTTCTACCTGTAATAATTCCGCAAGCGTTTGGTAATCCTCGAGTGGAGAAAAGGGAGGGAAAAAAAAGAGAGAAAAGCTAAGCGGTCGGTAATTAAGGAGCTTTAATTGTCCGAAATTCAGAGAACCGTCTGGAACTGGGTTAGCAAATGTTTCATGAAAAGAAAGAAAAAAGAAAAAGAAATATGTCGAAACGTGGTTAACCACGGGGCTCTGGTTAAGCAGTAACGTTGTAATTTCGCGTTCACGCTTTCGCCCATTTTTCCATTAACGACGCGAGTAAATATCGAGGTTGCTTCCGTGCACGGCTACCATCGCTCGAACAGAACGATCATTTCTACTCGAGAAACATTCGTTGTAAAATGTATATGTAACTCGTGATAAACTGAAAATGATCATTTTAAACTCGGTAGGAAATTCTCTTCTTATTTTCATCTGTTTTGAGTACACTGACCTGTACACGCGTGATCTTGGATACTTTAACGAGCTGTAAAACAAAGTACCGGTACCGTCATTACGGCACTCATTAAGCGTTTGATAATAACAGGCCTTGGAAAATAACTAACACTGATATGGATTCATTTTAATTCGAATAACGTTACCAAATTAGATACCCAAAGGCACTGAAACAAGTAGTGCCTTCGACGTGTGTCAAAAATATGATGAAGCATTTACATGGGCATATTCCATGAATTTTGAGCTTTAAATTGATATGACGGAAGTGCGATTTTGTGATACTTTTATGTGATCAAATGGTGTCAGATTTAGAAACTGGTCATTTGATATGTGACTGCTCTATTGTTAATTACGACTGACGGTCAGCCATTTTGTACAAGAATTATTGACGAAACGTTTATATATTAATTTTTAGCAAACTTTAAACTTTAAATTGATATGTCATATGTACCATTTCATAATACTTTTATGTCATCAAATTGTACTAGACCCTACACGTTACAAAATTAGTTACTATCTGTTACCATAGACGACCAGCCATTTTATATGAAGAATATCGATGGCGCTTTTATACAGAAATTTTCATCAAACTTTAAGCTTCAAACTGATGTAACACAAGTATCATTTTGTAATACTTTTATGTCATCAATTCACTCCGTTCGATGTACGACAGTCTAATATCTTTGAGAATGCAACATAAACAGACGGTTACCCGATAAAATGTATGACAAAAAGAAAGAAGCATAAAATATAATAATCGTTATTCTTAAGGATACAACGTGTCTAGCTGGTGACGTAAATTTCCGATAAACCAGAGTCGGTGGATTAAAGTCATCGTATCGACGCACACGAACGCTATTAATAGCGAACAGAGAAACCTATTCCATTCCCTATTTTTACGACCGAGCTCCCGCCCGTTCGTGCATCTTATTCGTGCCATTGGTACCTCCTTCCTGCGGCCGTGTGTTCGCCAATTACATTTAGGCCGTGACTCGTTCGAGTATATCTATCCAGTTTTCCGCTATTTAAAATGCGTCGGGAATCGAGGAAATCGTTCGATCTTCCTTCCTCTTCCACCGTTGCACGTGTTAGCTACCGCGAAGGAAGCTCGTCTGAAGATCGTTTAGAACGTTAGAAAATTTATTATCGCGTGGCGGTTCGTGATTATCGTAAACCGTTTTATAATACCGAGAAAATTATAGCCACCGACCTCTGTTCGTTTATAAATACAGCACGATAAAAAGATAAATAGAATCTGATATAAAAATTAACGACCTTGGATTTTGGAAAATTTATAAAATTTTTATTTTTAACCCTCTGCCACCAATTTGTATTTTTATAAACTTTAAAAAAATCATTAAATATAATACAGTTTTGCATAAAAAATTTCACTACCTCGCCACCGCGTAATTTTGCGAATCGTTAACTAAAAATTCGTGAGTAAATAAATCCTTAACAGTTTAAGGGTGTAAAATAAATCGAAGAAAACTGCATTGTCAGCCCCTTGTTCCCTGTCCTTTAGAACAACCTTCGAACCTTTATTCCACCTTTCATCGTCACGGAAAACTTATCGTGGAACAGACGATTCCCGGTCGAAGAAAAGTTTCAAAAAGGGCGAAGAGGATCAAGCACCAAGTCGTCCTGTTTATCGGAAGAAAGGAAAAGCTGTCGTAGAAACGAACTCAAAAATAGATGTTGGGGAGTGTACGAGTGGCTTATATTTAGTCTGAGAAGTGAAGACGTACAATGTAGGTTCGCGATGGTTAAACCCTCTGTACACTCGAGTGACTTTCAAGTGACATATTAAATTTCTATTATAAATTCAAAATTTTCCTATCCCTTTCGATATCGTGATTAACACCATACCACGATAAATTCAAACAAATATTAAGTCTTCAAATAACTTTTAATTATAAGTCCCTCTAAACGAATGAATTGTTCCTTTCGATATGATTCAATTAGAAACTATTGTATTTCAGATTCTTTCATATCAGGCAGACGTCTGGAGATTACACAATGCATACTTGGTCCTGTAATAAAACAATGATTGTTCTGACCTAATTGCACATTATCATCCAACAAGCGACCATCAAAGTATTGCAAGTGGAATAACGTGCGTTCAAAGTCTCGTTTCTTAAAGGTCTCGCGATAGATTGACTCATGACCACTGCTAAGTCGGTTCATCGTGTTAGATAAAAGCCAAAATTGAGTCCTCTCAGGTGAATTGATCGTGAAAAATGTGTTTATGAAGTAATTAGCGAGGAAAATATTTAAAATTATAACGTTTATGGACGGTTTCGTCTTAACACTAAAAATAAACCCTACTACTTTGCAGCTTGATAGTAATTAAAAAATTAGGGTTAAAAGTTGGTTGAAAGAAAGTTAAAAACTTAAATTTCATTATTTCGACGATGTTATAAACGAGAAACTAATAAATCGAAGGTTTACTGACCGATTTCCAGTTAACAGTGGGTAGTATTGAACAGACTATTAATAGGCTTCCGGTAGATAAACTGTTAAGATTTACATTAACGTGTGACACTCGTGACGCACCTTACAGTTCAGATGTGACTTCTGTCGATCAAACTTTGATCACATTTGAATTTTAACCCTTTGCGGACGAAACACTTCCAAGTTTGACACAATGTATACAGGAAATATAGCAAAACAAACAATACTTGCCTTCTACATTTATCATTTTACTTTGGGTCAAGATTATGGCACGATATTTAGCAATTTATATACGAATTTATAAGATACTATAAAGATTCTATTTGGGCGAATATATCCGCCCATCGTCCACAAAGGGTTAAGTTTAATTCTGATTACAATCGACACAGTTAATGTTTGCCAAGCACGAAGTATATCTAATATTTTAATTTCCTTGATTTGTTTTAACGCTGAAGTAAAGAATATTTAGCTTTGACTGACACACCTGTCCGGAAAATCGTAGGACAAGGAGTTAAGGGGGTTGAATCGATCAACATTAAAGAATATTTTTACACGCACTCGTGGTATTCCACGGTCACCGTGTTGTTAATAATTCTAGGCAATTATGGTTAAGTTAGAGCAACATTAGAACTAGCCTTCGTCGGCGTTGCAAGGTCGCGAAGAAAATGGCTTTATCGGAAAGTTCACGATATTACGTGCAAATTCTATAGATCCTTGGTTAAGATAATGTGACATTATATGTCAGTGTGGTGAAATCCTTATATTGTTTATTGATATGCACCTTTGGTTAAAATTTATCAAGTATACTACAATTTTATCTTGGATCTTTTTGAACTTGAATATATATTTTATGTATGTAATTATTTTTCTCTGGTATTTAATTATGCTCAGAGATGGCGCTTAAGGGATTAAAAAACTCTTTTTCTGCCCAACGAACACTATTTTTTGTCAGTCTTGTTTACCCTTTTTTTCATCTACCTTAGGTATGTATTATGTATTTTCTATTATCCTGATTGTCTTAGAAGCATTATATATATGCTTCCAATACCTTTTCTTAGCCATTTGCTCGATACTATAAAGTATTAAACTTTCTTTGAATACTAAACCAAATACTTAATACGTAGTAATTCTAGAGTATTCAGACGAGTGTTAAGACTTTCTTACCCCATATCCCCATTTTTCCCTAGAAAAGACTACTATGGTTACGTGAGACTTCCCTAGAGAAAATAGCGCCGTGGGGAAAATGTACTTCCACCACTTGTTATAATACTAGAAAGTTACCGTGCATTATGCCTAGGTGACAAGTATTCAACTTAATAATTATTTCAGAAACGAATTAATTAATTTAGTAACGAGGTAAAATGCACGATGAGCTAGGTTAATTATCATACCTAAACATAGATACCTGGTAAATTTTGAATGGTGGAACTTCCACCTCCAATAACGCCATTTTCCCCAGAAAAAGCTAACGTGCTTGGCACTATATTCAAATCATCCGTCTTTCAAGATTTAAGAATTTAATAAACACAAGGACGGACTCACCTTGATGCCAGCGCGTCCCTGCTGCTTCAAAAGAATATTCTCCGGCTTCATGTCGCAATGGATGATCCTGTTCTTGTAAAGGGCAACGAGGCACTGAAGCAACGAATGGGCGAACTTCCTCACCAACTGCATACTGAATCCCCGGAACTTGTTCTTCTTAATCAGCTCGTACAAATTAATACTGAGTAATTCAAAGGTGATGCACATATGATTACGGAACGTGAACCAATCGAACATATGAATGATATTCATCGTGTCGTCCTTGTCTTGTTCCCGTAGCTTCCTCAATATCTTCACTTCCTCCTGCGCCTGACGATGGAACCTCTTCTCGTTCCTGAGCATCTTCAGGGCCACGTGTTCCTGTTTCTTGTGATCGTAAGCCTTTACCACCTGGCCGAACGCCCCTTTACCGATCACCTTCAACACCTCGTACCTGTAGGCCACGTGGTCGTGATTCACGTGGATGTAGGAACCATGTTCGTTGTCGTAGTCATTGTTGTTCGGCCGGCCAATGATGCCAGGCCTCTTCTTCGCATTCGCGCCGATGAAATATATCTGCGGGTAATCGAGAATCTCCTGGTGCTCGTACGGCGTCAACCTGTTCTTATAGATCTTGAGGACGGCGTCCGGCGTGGCGGTGATGGTCTTCGGTTTATAGGCGCCGGCGCTACCGCAGGAACTGCCGTTCGGACGGCCGTTCTTCACCAATGCGGTACTGCTGCTCGATTGACCGTCCGGCTGCGAGTGCGAGTTATGACTGGTGTTACGTATGGAATTGTGACCGGTGGTTACGTGACTGGAATTATGACTCGTGTTGTGACTACTGGAATTGTGACTGGCGTGCGAGCTTAGGCTCAGGTTCAGACTTTCCGAGTTGCCGGTCAAGCTCAGCAGGCTGTTGTTCGCGCTGGAACTTAAGCTCGGCAGATGAGTGCCGGCCATATGAGCGGACCGGGTCAAATAGCTGGGCGACGATTCGCTGGCAGACTGCTTCAGGGCCAACGTGCTACCCTTCAACGGTGGCAGGTGATTGCTCTCGCTCGACGTGATATACGTCTGCGTCGAGATCGCGCTTGCGGGTACGAACAGGTTTGGTCGTGACAGGGACATCTCGTACGTGTTCGACGATAGAATTAAGCTAGTCATTTGTGTCCATTTGACGATGATTTAGAAGCGTGTGTTTTTTGGCGGACAGACCAACTGGTCGAGCGGCTAGGGCAACCATTGAATTCGATCACTCTTCTCTCGATACGATTTGAACGCTCAAATTCATCGATCATGAAGATACTCTCCCGTCAATGTCTTCCTTTTTCTTCGTACATCCAATTCGATCTTTTTCAACGTGTCACCGTGTATTGTCGTTCGAACAATAAAAAAACATGTTGGTTCGTTCAAAGATTAATTAATACGCTAGCTAAACGTAACCGTTCCTTTTTATTGCTCTCGCTTGAAATCTCTTTGATTCAAGCATTTATTGTATACATGTATAATAGGAGTAAATTTGGTCGATCCATTTGAGTGTCACTCGTTCCGCTTCTTTCTTTTTCGTTTCAATAAATTAATCGACTAAAAAGCATTTAAACGCGATTTACTTTCAGTCTCGTTCTCGTCAGTGTCGAAATTTGATGAGCGAAAATGCTTCGTGTCCCGCGTGGAACACTAGTGAACCTTGAAGTTATCGAATCTCCTAAAGACACCTTCGAACCGTCCTCGATGCTGCTGCGTTTGCTTGGTGAATAGCATCGAACGCGTTTCTTCCTTAATCACGTGTGCGCAGCACTGAAGTGCGATTCGAAATACAATTTGATCGTCTAAAAAATATTCGTCGAGGAAATATTGTGATTCTCGGTTTGTAAATGCAACGGACTAGAAATTGTGATGATTCGCTTGGGCGACGGTTAATGAGCGTTCGTGGAAAAAAAAGAAGTCCGGTGGTCTTGCGTCCCGGCGCTCTCGTCACGGCCCTTTCGCTAAAGGCGCGCCAGAAAAATAAAGAGGAACTATGAACCCACCGTCTCTGACGTCACTTCCGACCGTGCACAGCTGTCTCTACCCTCTCCCACCCCCCTCCCCGTCTCAAATTATTCATCCGATTCGTATTAATTCCCTTCGCCGTTTGACCCTTCGCTCGTCACCACCGACAATCAACAGTGTTTCCACCTTATTTGCTGCATGGAAACGACGCGACAATCCTTTCGCGTTCGCGCGAACTTTCGAACGTCTAATTTTATAATGTATCGCGCACGAGAACAAACGCATCGTGCGAAAACTGTCTACTTCCTAACCGGAGGTTATTGGCACCGGGCCGGCCAACTTGCACGACTTCGTTCCATCGAACTTGTTTCTTTTTCTTTTCTTTTCTTCTTTTTTTTTTTTTTTTGTGCTTCTCTTCTCTCTTCTTTCGCTTCTCTTCCACCGAACAAACCACTCAAGAATATTACTCTAGCGTTCGTGTGTTAAGCACTGCTTCTACGTTCACTGATTTCGAGGTAACATAGTCATTAACCAACGGGGGTTATGTACTATAATGATGACTCCAGATGATCGATGAAGATTCTCACTCGGTTTGTAGAAAATAGTTCTGATCGATTACGAATTTGTTACACGTCGATGAAAGAACTTCTCAAATCTTCTAGGGCAGTTATTCGTCTGTTTGGATGAACCGATTCTATTTACACGCGTCGAGATACTCGTCGATAGCGTCCTTGAGTGGTTGCACGCTAAATTGTTCGCATCGTATCAATTCGATAAACTTTTTGCGGACGATCGTCTCGTTGTCACCGGCATCGAATCGCAGATAGTATCGCCGGTAATGACATATCATGTCAACCCTGAGGAGGCTCGAAATCGTGATCGAACCACCCTATTGCCGAACGATGTGGTGGTGGTGGTGGTGGATCTCTCGGTCGTGGACCCCGCACGCATGAAAATCGAAGCAAACACCGCGAACACGATGAACGTGACCGCACCTTGATAACTGTTTACAAGCGAAACATCCTCTTGGCATTAACTTGTGCAAACTTGTTGTATCTCGACGTATTTTGTACTCGGGTACAATCGGATAAACGCAAAAATGGGTGGATGCTTTAAGAACGTTAAATCTTTTCTCTTTTCATTGGAACAAAGACGGCACGAAACGAAGTTCGTCGCTTCTGGCACACTGACTGGCTGGCTGGCTAGCTGGCTGGCTGACTTCTCTTTCTCTCTCTATCTGTCTCTCTCTCTCTCTCTCTCTCTCTGTCTTTCTCTTACTCCCTTCTCTCGCTACCCTTGTCTGTCTCACTCACGCCGCCGCCATGTTTATTCTTTTTATACCCCCGTTAAACGTTGTGTCAGGACGGTTTAGAGGAGGTAGACGACCAGGCAAACGGATGAACGGCCAGGCTAACTAGCTGATACGACACAATCGTCACGTGCGTTCAACTTGCTGTTTCTTTTTTCTTCTTTTCAAAAAATGAACCAAACCGATGCGATATATAAGGGATCTTCACGGTTAGGCGACGTAGCACGACGCTTCCGGTGATAAAGATCCCTCCATCGTGATTTCCACACGACTATCGGACATGCGAATGTTCTCTCGTTCCTAGCGACTCCACGCTTATATGTATAGATTTAGTATACAGGTGTTTTGTTACCCCTTCCACCGCGTCTGGCATGTGTGCATCGACGATGTTGCACGCTCAATTCCCGTCGAGTCGAAGGTACGCCTCTCGTGCTGTATTTAACAATTGAACGATCAATTAATACTCAATTCCGTCACAAGTTTTCACTGAGAAATTCACACTCACCGATTCACAATGCACTCGAAGAGGGAGCACCATTTGTCTATTCATAAAGAAACGCCTGCTGCGACACCCACGCATGCACTCTCACGTATATACAGACAGTTGGCGCTTGCCGCACGCACAGATGTCCGCACATATTCCTGTTTCGAAGCCGAAGGGAGGACATAAACCAACACGTCCATATAGATGGTTACCTGTTTCTACGGCGTTAGTTCCTGTTTCTACCGTCAAATGAAACACTGCAACAATGGTCATGTGTATACAAGTTTTTTGTCAAATAAATGATTTTTATCCGATCTTTATTTTAATAATTACCCTTTTAATACAAAGAACGATTATCATCCCATAATACTGTTAGAAATGTAGATCTTTTTCCTTCTAACCAAACAATTCGTTTTCCAAGAGATAACAAAGGAATAGAAATGATTGCAATCGAATGCAAAAAGCTACTGTCAAGTTTCGAGATGGCAGCACATGTCGATGTAAACATATGTTCTATTGTCCACAGAACTAACCTAAGCTTTGAACAGTCAAAGACTGGCGTTATTTTGATCCGTCGAGAGAGTACTTTCGTTGGCTCACAGCTGATATCATAGCAAGTACGTCGTAGTAAGTGATAGTGGAATCAACATGAATTTAACGCCAAAGTCGTTTAAAGAAAAACGTTCATTCGGTGAGCGTAATTTACATTATTTTAATAATATCTCTTTCACGTTTATTGTTGAACATAGACTAAACAAAATATATACAAAGTATTCCTTGGAAATATTTTGCTTGTTTTACAATTCGATATAGCTTTGTTTTACTGATAAATTAAAACTATACATTCCTGTATCATTTTAAACAAAATCATATTTATTCAATACTTAACTATAGTTTTCTATCATTTGTTATATACTATTAATATAATACACATAATACTTTGTTTTCTTCAATTTAGCACAACGAGTTGCAGATGTAGAATTAATTAGAGAACAACATCCAAATAAGATACCTATTATCGTTGAAAGATATTATGCGGAAAAGCAATTACCTGTCTTGGACAAGGCAAAATTTTTAGTACCGGATTATTTAACGGTAGCAGAATTTATTAAAATAATCAGGTATATTTTTGTATGTTTTGTAAAAGGTTTAAATTCTTGTTTAAATCATAGATAATTTATACTTATCAATAATAATCAACAGACGTAGACTACAGCTTCATCCAACACAGGCATTTTTTCTGTTAGTAAATCAAAGAAGCATGGCAAGTGGTAGTATGACTATGGCGCAACTATATCAAAGGGAAAAAGATGAAGATGGTTTTCTTTATGTTGTATTTGCTAGCCAAGAAGTGTTTGGGCATTAGTTATGTTGACATAGTAAAGAGTAAGTTTATAGTGAAAATGTAAGTTTAATTAGTGTTAACGTATTACCCTAGATATGTTCATTTAGGATATTTTGAATAATTTAATTTATAGGCGAAAACTGGGAGTATACTATGGGCTGAATGTTTCTAAGATCTCCTAGGAAGAATTTTAAATCTATTATTACTTAAATCTGCCTTTAACTAAATACGCAGAATGTTTGTGATCAACTCGCAGTACCTGCTGGAATAATTAACAAAACAATGAAGGTTAACGTTTATGTATAAAATCTTTATGGTGCTAGGCCTTGAGTGTTATGCATCAGTCATGTTTTGTATAAGTTGAAGTTTAAGATTAATTTTTTATATCGATTACAGTACTTTTTCTTATTATTTTTTACAAATATAAACTACTAAAATAAGTTTCATTTCTAATAGGTAAGAAAATTACTTCTATAATTTTTACCATTATTAATCTAAATTTATTTGCTTCCATATTCGTTATATAAATTTTAAATATATAAAATGAAAATAGTATTGTATAAATAGCAAGTAGCGGCCAGTTACACTTGACATGTTATAAACAAAGGTAAAATCAAACATTATCCTGTGTTTGTTTGCTAACACATAAATTGAAGCATTCAGGGTAACACCGGCCTAACTGTAAAACTATAACTTTCAATAATCAGCTCTCTTATATTGTTTGACAATTAATGCTTCATTATTTTGACTTATCCTTGTTAGTGATAAATAACACTAATTTAAATTAGGTCAATGTAATAATATTATAGATGAGGGTATCACGTAGCAATTTTGCAAAAAATTTCATTGTTTTCATTTCTGTTGATTAGGCTGGTGTTATGCCGAATGTCTCAGTTGTGATATGTTGATGGTATCTTTTTATTATATATTTTATAATTTACGTATAAAATAGGTAATTAAATTTTTTAGTAAGCATATGAAATTTTAGATGACAAAAAAAGAAAGTCTTTTAACTTGTAACAAAATCTACAAATGAAAATAACGTTTGCATCTAGGTCTGTTCATTTGAAAAAAATATCGAAATATTAATGAAAGTGTTCATGCATATATGTAATGTGTATTATGTGATAATATTATTATACTCAAATGAATTTTATTAAATATATTTGCATCATGAAAATCATTCCTAAATTATAATCATTCCTAAATGGAATGCACTTAATCTTAAAATTAGTATCCCTTGCTATTCGATACTTATACTATATGACAATTAATATTCTGAATTGTGTCTTAAATTTGAAAATGTTATAAGCGCACTTATCTTCGATCTTCATAGTAGTAAATTAAGTAAAAAAATAAAGTACCTGGCATCATAAGTTAGAATGAACATACTTGTTGTATCAATGAGACAATTTGATAAGACTTAAAGTTTTGGAAGCAGAAAGATACTATCAGTTTCAGCTTTTTTATACGAAGAAATCTTATTTCTTAATGTAAATAACTGATAATAATTGATATTGTAAGTCTTGAAAAGAAATAATTCTAAAAATATTAAAAAGTACTATGTTTACGACAGGATAACTAATATATTTTTTCAAACAATGTTTTTCAATTAATTTACATCAAACTTTTTAGACATGAAGAAACAAAAACAAAGTTTTCTGCTAATATTTTTAAATATCTATAAAGGATCTAATAGCTGTGCTAATAGTGATACAATAATATAAATAAGGTTATTAATTCGTAAATTAATATTTCAACATTGACGAAATTGTATTGATAATATATATAATATTAGTTATACTGCTATGAATATTGGCAATATTACGGTTATGCTATATTAATGCATACTTGTATGATGAATTAATGTATAATATGCATTATGTAAAAAATTATTTGCAATAAAGAACTTTTTGCAATAGACACAAACTTATATACACTTCGAAATGATTAATTTATTAGTTTTGTGCTTAGTATTCTTACCTTTTCAAACACTGCTTAATGAAACTAAATGTTTTATGAATATTTTATAACTTTACGGCCGTTCTTGGAGTTATTCGATTCAAAGTTCAAATACAAAACGATGGTTACATGACAACTTCCTTTACCATTATGGCGGCACTTCCTTCAAACAGTTCTCGAGTTTGCCGAGAACTTGGCGCGACGTACAAATTCTGCAACATAAGTTTGAAATCGTCGATCTGTGTGCAACCGCGTATCGATGACAGTAAATGCAATGTCGAATGAGTATAAAGGTGAGCGGTGGGGTTAGGCACGGGGGGGAAAGAAGCAAAGAAAAGGTAAAGGTTAGAAGAGGTTATGAACTCTAACCCACGGATGGTTGACGAAGTCTAGTTGTTGCTATGATCTGTCCAAATGACGAGTAGCCGAATCATCCATCGTTGTTACTAATTTAGGTAAGTCTTTACAATAGTCGCTTGTTTACCTTTGATTTCTTAACATTTTGTTACCATTTCGTCGATAACGATGTATGAAATCCTGAACGATAAACTCGCCCATATCGCAACAATCTGTGCATGTTCTGTTTAGCGTAATACACAATATAAAATACATCCCTTTCTTGATGTTAGGATGTTAACAAATAGAAGGCTACATTTCCTAAACATCATTGTAATGATAATGTGATATTTTGACAATGTCATCAAATCACGCAATTTTGTGGCAGTAACGTTGCTTTGTTAATAGTTTTTATTTTGCTTTCCTATACAACTAGTCTGTTCGATTGATATTTTATATTTTAATATTTCTTTACAATAATAAGTATTCTAAAATTTGTATCATAAAAAGTAAGGACAATATTTCTTATCTTCAAAAACAAGAGCGTTGACGTCACTGTAAATTCCTGTAAAGAGTTGTACTTTAACAATATGAAACAACTGCAACAGATATAACAAATGTTTGAAACAAAAAAAAAAGAAAAAGAATGACGCGCAATTAGTAATGCAATTTAACACGATGGGTAGGATTACAAGATAAATCTGTGTCGATGCGGCGATGAAATAGGTAGGAGGTAACCTTCGGACCCACGAGCGACCTTTACCTGCGAAGTCCGGTCGTATAGAAATAATTACTCTAGAGTGACTATTCTTCTTCACCGATGCCGTTCCAAGAAATCTCTAGCCGACTTGGAATGACCATTCGAAAGGTTATAAGCAAACATAATATATTTTTAAAAGCTGCTAGTTTAACTTACGAAAGTAAAATAGTTATTTTCAATGAATTAAAACATTACGAACTTATAATAAAATTTATTAATATTCACAAAAGCAAAAATACCTTCATCAATTTTATATTCAATATAATATTGTTAATGTAGAAAATTAACGGATACGGCAAGTAATTAAAATAATAATTGCTATGTATCCCACAGAACTAAAGATATGTAATATTAGTTGATGGTCTATGTATGTTTCGCTATTAACTTGTTCGTGTTTGACCTATTCTCGATCTACGTTGCGACCTCGAGTCTCAACCGATAAGTCATCGCGGGCGTGTATTACGTGACATAACCTGTAACGCTCGTCGAGAGGCCACTATGCGGTCCTCCACGGCAAATGCTCTCGCTCAGGTAGAAAAGCAGGCAAGCGGGGCGAGAATGCACCTGGCCGGTGTGTCTTGGCGGTACACAAGAGAGTGACCTGCCAACCTGCCAGTACAGCGAACGGCCTGGCTGCGTTCACCTGCGCAAGGTTGTCTTTAAACTTCAACGTGGTGTTTTTGTGGCACGACCGCTTGAACGTAGTAAAAACAATTTCGTGCGCTGAAAATATCTCGTTTCCTCATAATATTTTGTTATTGGTGACGTTAAAGTATTATTTTCTCGAGACGCGAATATATTCCGCGCCTATTACCGCGTGGCTGGCTACGTTATATTTTCAGAACTGTGCGTGACCCGTGAGAGCGCCACCGCCGACACACGCAAATGCGGTGATACAGGTCGACCCAACAGGTAGTGTATTGTGTGTACCGTCCTCGAACTTTAATGTAAAAGATGCGTTGCGTGTTTCGTAAGGTCGGCTTGAAGAAAACGCAAATCGTTTCACTAAACATATAAAACAGTATTCATTTTCATGGGATAATAGAAGTCTGAGTAACAAATTTATCATGAAATTTCAGCTCTTGGTACGCTTTCAACTGGCTCGACTTTTTATATGTTAACAACATATTTGAAATCACCGTTTGATGGACTGTTTCTTTTTATGCAATGCGCGATTCCATTGATTATACTACTTATAAAATGTAAACGACAAATTGCACTGATGATTACATTGTCAATAAAAATTTATTTACAGTGACACGTGTCTAAACGGGTCAATGGCTTAAGTTTGAAGACAAAACGACAGGTGTCATGTTACGATCATCAGATTCTTGATTATAAAAATGGTATAACGTTGGATCTCGAGTATGACACTTCCGTGAAATTAAATACGTGCATTTTTATACACGCGTCGATATTTATTAACAAAACAAAAATTGATTTTTTACGTAAAACCCTGTTGTGTTACCCAAGTTGAAAGTTTATCGTAATTAGAAAGGTTGAAAGAGAATGTTCGATCGGTAGTGATGTGTAAACTAACGTAAGGTCTAAGAATGTTAACTATTTTGGAACAACGGTACAAGGCACCATTTTCTCATGTTACCGCACTGACAGTGGTGACGAAGTCTGATCACGAGTGTATGGAAATGGACCATTCGCTCTATGACACCCAGTGTAGCATGGCTATGGTATCGGCATGCGCCTAACCGTAGCAACACGTAGAAAACTACGAACCGAAGAACCTCGGGACCATCTCTTTCACTTCTTAAAATGGTAGGAGGGGGGGGGGGGGGGGGGGGTTACTGCAGGTAGGGGCGGGCGGCAAATGCTCCAGTTTTCATTTTTACACTTTGCCCGATGCTGAGGCCTTTAAACCATACATTCTGTTCTCCCAGATGAAATCGGCTTGTACATGATCACGATTCTCCTGATCATACTAAATCTTATGCAATCTTTATGGAAAAAAAAACATTTGCAGGGAAAGATTTATTTTTAAACTAGCTAGATATTGTAACCTCATTATTGTAAAATGTAAAATGATTGTAAAGTAAAAATAGATGTGTATAAATAAAAGTATATATATTTTAATATCATCTTCTTACCTGTGTTACCGGTCATTAATTTCATCGTCATTTAATGTCTTCCGCATTTTATGTTGTTAAGCGAACACTGATTTACCGATTGTTTAGAAAACACGTAATATACTTGCCATGACATCACTGCAGAAATATTTTGCGATTTACACGAATCCTACTGCTATGAGTCAAGATTTTTACGTAATTATTTTATTCGTTCTGTTTTTTTTTTCCAGAAAGAAATGGACAGGGATCATAGGGAACAACGCGATCTCGATAATTTAAATGAAAACGAAGAGGAACGAAAAGTAGGAATGGATTTTCGTAATTTGTCTCGACACCATGGCGTGGATCACGTAGCTGATGTTGACACTGAGGTGTTCGTCGTTCTTTAAAATTGAAAGAATATTGTTCGAAATATCAAGAAATAAAATAAAAAATGTCGATTTTTAATTTACAGCGGGATATGGACGTTGATCAGAATGATCGTGTTGAAAATCTGCACGATGATAAAATAGATCAGAACATTGGAAGAAATTTTCATAATTTAGCTCATCATCCCGCTATGGTGGGTTTTCGATGTATTAATTTATATAAGAATTAAGATCAAACCTTATGTATTCAATCGATTGTTATATTTTTGTATGATATTTAGAGAGACATGGAAAGGGATCAAAATAATCACGTTGATAACGTACACGATGATAAGGTGGATCACAAAATGGGAAGAGATTTTCGTAATTTAGGGTCTCACGCGGGCATGGTTCACTTACACTCTGGAATCGAGCATTTAAGTAATGTTGATGTAGAGGTAAAGATATAAAATGTTTTTTTTTTTTTTTTATCTTACAATTCATTGTACTTATATATTTTATAGTTGGATACTTTTCAGGTAAAGTTAGCAAGAGATGTCCGTGGTTCCTTAGGTTTGGGCTTATCGCTAGAATTATGTGTGGTATGTGGAGACAGAGCTAGTGGAAGGCATTATGGAGCAATCAGTTGCGAAGGCTGCAAGGGTTTCTTCAAACGTAGTATTCGGAAACAATTGGGTTATCAATGCAGGGGAAGCAAAAGTTGTGAAGTTACCAAACATCACAGAAATCGATGTCAGTATTGTAGACTTCAAAAGTGTCTTGCAATGGGAATGAGAAGTGATTGTAAGTTTTCACGTGGGAACAGAATAATTACGATTAATTGAGTTTTAACAAATAAGAATTTGTATTAGCATTATGACATTAATATCAGGCTTTATGGTTGTAGCCGTCCAACACGAGAGAAAACCAGTGTTGGGTGAATCGGCAGGAACAAAAGTAGGAAATCGGAGCCCCAGAGTTAAACCGGAGCCTCAACAACCGGTATCCGAAACACCCCCAACTTGGGAACAACCTGAAAGCCCGAGTATGGAAGATCAAAGTAGCGATAGTGATCTCAGCGATGCATTAACATTGGCAAGGGAGCGTTTACTTATCTCACATGCATTGGATAGCATGGCTAAACTTATCGGAGATGTACGTTTAATCCGTTTCACGCGATTCTATTTTATAAAATGTAATATTTCATGAACTATTGTATACGCAGAGTATAAATGGTTCGAGTGAACCAGAAGAAGAATGGACTGGTCAGCTAATTTCTGAAAGACACACGTTATTTGAGTTAAGAGCTCCTAGCCCAGCACCTGCGTACTTATCGATACATTATATTTGCGAAAGTGCCGCTAGATTACTTTTCCTGTCGGTTCATTGGGCAAGAGGAATTCCTGCATTTCAAGCGTTACCGTGAGCGATTAAACAATATGATTATTAAATCAAATTTTGAATGTAAATATTAAATAGTATCACTTATGTTCACAGATCCGAGGTTCAAACTACATTAGTGCGTAGTTCATGGGGACAGCTTTTTACTTTAGGACTTGCACAATGTGCATATACTTTGTCACTTCCGAGTATTTTAACATCCATAATCAATCATTTACAAGCTAGTATTGCACAAGAAAAGATTACAGCTAGTAAAGTAAAGTCAGTCACCGAGCATATATGTAGACTGCAGGATTGTGTTAGTTCTCTTCATAAATTACAAGTGGATTCTGTTGAATATGCATACCTTAAAGCGTTAACGCTTTTTAGCGCTGGTAAGTGAAAAAGATGATACATTTTTTCCGAGGGATTATTAATGTTAAAGGTAATACGTTCTTTAGATAATGTTTTGGCTGGTGTTTGGCGCAAGAAAGTTGAAGTCTTGCAAGAAGCTGCGTGGACGGAATTGCAACAACGCGTGGGATCCGACAGATTACCTCGTCTTCTTTTAAGGCTTGCACCACTTCGTTCAATTAACCCTCGTGTATTAGAAGATTTGTTTTTCGCAGGTCTTATCGGTAGAGTAAGCGTAGCTAGTGTTGTGCCTTATATTCTTACTATGCAAGATTACAAAACTGAACCTGAAAGTCATATGGGGTGACAATTACTATCCGTGCAATGTAAGTCGTGACCTAACAAAGTGATATATATTATAATGTATGCATATATATATTATATATGGATACATTAGTGTTGAATGCCTTGAATATTTTTATACAATGAAAAAGAGAAAGAAGAGAAAACATAAACGGGGCGAAGTTAATTTTTATTTTTCGTAAAAATCTTATATGCTTCTTTCTAAAGGTGTTGAAACTCAGGGTAGATGTATTTTAACTTGTTCATCAGATGTAATATCTGGTTTACAATATTTTAACACCTTTTCTTCTTATTTATTATAAATTCTCTACCTGTTGTACAAAACTTTCCACCATTGCACGAACGTATTATATCGATAAGTAATATTAACAATGACATGTGTATTTGTTTATAAAAACGAAGTATAAAACGATACTGTTTATTTCATGTTATATGTTGTTAAACCGAGATATAGTTTTAAGATCATTGGGAAAATAAATGTTTTAAATAAAAATATATTTGGAAAGTTTTGTACTGGCGCATAACGTAAAAGGAACGAACAGGGCAATATTATTAGTAAAATTTAACCCTTAATCGAATTAATGATTTTGTATTATACGTAAAATTTTTATTTTGAATGGAAAAATTACAATTTCGCAACTTTTCCTTATAGTGTCTGAAGGGAAGATTTGAGTCAGATGTATATTAATGTCTTTAATGAAAATCAAAATATTATTATTTTTTATAGTCGCTGCATTTTTCCGTCCGTCAGAAAAAAGAAAATTATTTCTTAGTTTTGATACCCATCAAAGCTGAAGTATACGTTTAAAGAAAATATAAGTGATTTAGTATAAAAATAAAAAGAAAAGAAATATCCTTATATAAGTATTAGTACAAACAAATCGCGAATTTGCTGCAATTGAAACTATCTCTTAATAATTTCATAATTCTACCACACATTAGTTAGAATGTGAATGTTTTCCTTATTTCTCCTAGAAATGAATCATAGTACTAAATGATGTATTTCTAGGCTGTGTTTTATTGTAGATAAAATGAAATATGAAGAAAATGAATTGTATTTAATGTTTATCGTAAAAAAAGGTAGAATGTGCAATATTATAATTCATGCAACATTCAAAAACAGAGAAACAACCACTAATCGTAATTTATTTTTAACAAGAGGCGAATTAATAAGTTAACTCTATTATAAATGTATTATTAAGTATTATTTACTTATTCAAAAAACGACAATAATAGTATATTTTTTATCAAATGCAGAAATACTTATCAGATCAAAAAAAAAAGGAATGAAGAAATAAATGTATATGCGTTTACTTAATGAGATATACATTTTATATCTTACTACTAACTGTAACTACATTAGTCTAATATCGATGATAGTTATAAGTATACATATTATTTGTATCTGTTTGATGATTACAAAAAAAAAAAAAGAGAAAAGTAACGTTAGTATTTTGAGGTAAAGATAATTATCTAATCTATATTTAGTATCATTGATAATGTTTAGAGTATTGATATTTTTTTGTCAATGTATACCGAAAACAAATCGTTGAATATTTTTAAACTCGTCACAATTGTTAATGTTCGTAAAATCGGTTCTGCTAGTTACGAGGTTTTCACAAACATGTTCATGATTAGCAAGCGTGTAGAATATTCCGATCAATGTTTAATATATATAGGTAAAAATAAGTATCCTTTCTAATTTGTTAATCCAAAGATTAAACCACAATACAATTTTCTTTACAGATATTCATGTATATTAAACTTATCGATTAGAATTTGATACAATTTATAGTAAACACTCCATAGCGTATGTAATATTTTATTTTCACTAAAAGTAATTTCAATTTGGTTTTCTTTATTCAGAAAATGGCATAATGGTGCATCAAATTAATAATCATACGAAATACAATTTAGTTCTGCATTATTGTAAGTGATGACCTTAATATATATAGAATTGTTATTTATATTAATATAGTATAATTATACTTTACAAAAGAAACTTGTTATCCACAACATCACATGTTATGTATAATGTTCCAATAACAAATTATAAATGGAAATAATCTTTTGAAATTTCTATCTTCTATGTGATACAGTTTTTATGTACGAAACACTTAATGGACAATACAATTAAAAAACAATACTTGACTTAAAAAACGTGTAAATATAAAAGGTGCCTGTATGAAAGATATTTATATTAAATATAATAATTTTGTAATTGTGTAAGTCAAGAAAATGCAAGAGACCTGAAGATTGTTGCCCCTTCGGTTTTATTATTATCAATTACATCAAAGAATATGTACATACATATACATGTTTAATTGTGGTATAATGTATAATTGAAAAAAAAAAAGATAAATAAATAAATAGTTAGCTTATAAAAAGGTCTGTATTCTTTTTTTTTTCTTTATTTTAAACATCAGTTTCAAATAGAAAATTAACAAATTATTTTATGGAACAGTAAAGAGTGGGTTACACAAGAACCCGAAAAGTTATATCACAGAGTCGTCCCTGCACAGTGAGTCACATCCTAAGATTGCTTGTAGAGGCGCTTTACCGCCATAGCCGCTTTATCCGCTGGTGTTTGTGAATTGGTTTTTCGTACGAATGTCCAACTCGTTGAGTGGAGGAACTTGGGTTTAGTTGCGAGTTGCGGTCGGTCGTATGGATGGAAAGTGTGGGCATGGAAAAGTTCGCGCTTGGTTAAGTGTTTTTTCATCATAACCATTTTTCGTAACGAAAAAATTCCGTTTCCAACGGCGTTACTAAGGATTTTAATACTTGCGTAAAACCGACTGGCTATTCCACGACAGGTAGACAGGTATTCCAATCTGTTCGACCGTTTGGAACGTGGGTGACACACCTCCAAAGAATTTTTGTTCCTTCTCTTTTTTAACGGTGAAATACGAAAAATAAAATAATTTACTTGTGAACATTGTCTCGAATAGGTTTGTGCGCAAAAATTGTGAAACAGTGTTATGATGTACTATAACAAGTATAATTCTTAACAAAATCATCGAGTGTTTTCATCACAGTGAAAAATATAAATAATGTTATAACAGTGGTGCTCTTTCTTCATTTTGTGGCGGGAAATTGATTTCGAAGGAGCAAACGTCACCAGGTATGCTAAATCGTTACGAAAATTACACATACGTAATCACGCTAAAAAAAAAGTGTTATTTTATTGGTCCATCCATTATTTCAGTGTGCCTTTTCTTTAATGCATTATCCCGTTCGTATACCTTACAACGCTGCAACCGCTATTTTAAGTGAATCGTCCAAGTATTTTGTAAATCGCGTGAAAATATAGATAGCGAATTTGGCGGTGAATATGAGTTCATGCAAATAGATCTTCGACGAGTCACTTGACGTTCATTGTGTTTATCCTGGCAATTTCATGGATTTTTGCTGCGTTACTTGCGTAACAAAAATGCGAATTCATCTCATTAGAAGTGTTGAGCAACGCACGCCATCCACGTGTACCCCCACACAAAATTGCTTTTCTAATTTCTTTATTTCGCTAAATGGCTTCTTTTATTATTTTTTTACGCGCTTCTTGTCACCGGCAATCACCATTCCATCAAATTAAAAAACAAGTTTCATTAGTTTTTATCTTCAGTTTTCAGCTGGCCTCCCCCTTCTTCGTGATTATCCTTTGGATTTTCGAGTTTTGAGTTACGATTCGAAAAATATTCTTGTTTTATTCGACGACGCGGAAGCCTCACGGTTTATCTCTAAACAACTCCGCTACTGGCCATCGTGTGTTCTCTTGATTCTGAGAATTCTTTGGAGTTTCGACTTTCCTGGAAGGCGATGATTTTAATCCCCGTCCAACGAATCGATTAAAACTTTTGAAACTTAAAAAAAAAAAAGCTACACAAATGCCGAAATCGGCAGCCAAGTGGACATTTTGGAGGTCTCTGTCACATTATATTTTATTTTCTCATTTTTTATATATTATATATATTTCATAATTCGTCGTACACTTTTATCATTGCAATCGCACGTTGTTATTTAATCGCGCGCTCCGATTAAAAACTTACATTCTCGAAATTTAATTTGCGCTGAATTTTAATGCTGTTTTATGACTTTTTTTATTATGTTTTTTTTTTTTTTAATTATCTCATTCGCTTGCACCGCGAAGGTTGAACGTAGTTGACGCATTCGATCGGAAATTGTACTGATAATTTCAAAATGCGCCAATCGTTAGCGTAGAACCACATATGTGCTATAGATTCGTTTGCGATCGATTAAAACTGGTTGTGTAATACGTAAAGGTATACGAGCACGTACCGATATCCATACGTGTGTGCGACAATATTATTTTGTACGTCTTCTTCGTAAATTATCACGCAAAGTAAACTAATCCGAATTGATTATAAAATTACAATAATTTTGTACAGCTTCGATCTTCATCAATGTTTTACTAATTTCAATAATTCAATATCTCTATACCGTAGTATATTTAATAGTTAATTAACAACAGTATAATCATTTTTATATTATTAAAAATGTATAAGATTTTTATTCAGTCATGCAAATTGAGGAATAGATACTATATTTTATTTTGCTTTTCCAATGATGTTCTGTCGGTAATTATTCTCAAGATAAAGCGGCGTTCCTTGGAAATGATAATGTACACTTTTCGTTCGCCAGTGATTTTTTTCTACCTATACCGATGTCACTTGTGTTGCGCACTCAGAAGTGTCAGCACGAAGCATACTATCATTCTAAAGTTTTCCTTATCAATCAGACCACAGTTGTACACAATTTATATCGGTTACAAGACAGTCGTACAAATTAAATTACGTTAATTGTACCTTTCCGGATTTCTCATGAAGTGTTTCAATTTGTTCACAATATTATTTATATTGTTGGTACCTTTTATTTTCGTGACGCCGAAATGTTCTGTTTTCATCACGACTGACGATCGATTGAATACTTTTAGAAAGTGCAAGAGGCCCGTCGGCGAAGAAAACGAGGATAATACGAAAGGAAAACGGAAACGAGCTGCGGTAACGGAGATCGAGGCAACGACCAAAGAGAAAGAACTTTCGGCCGTGGAAACGAAACGGAAAACCATGGAACATCCGCTGACAAGATGCGACAATCGCGTGCCGAAAGTTACACCAATCACGGATGACTACGAGATCAGTAATCACGTGCTCGGACTCGGGATAAACGGCAAAGTTGTTCAATGTTATGACAAAAACACGAGGGAAAAGTATGCGCTCAAGGTGAGATAACGTTCGACAATTTCTCCTTTCTCTATTTTCCATGAGATTCATCGCTGACCTTTTACATTTCGATTAGTTCGAATTTGAGCGGGGGAAATGGAACGATTCAAAGTTCGGAAACGATCGAGTCATTTCGTTTTTTCGTTCTCGATGAAAAAATTACGACGGTGCGACTGTACGATGAAAGAAGTCTCATTGAATTAACTTCTATTTCCTCTCTCATTGTGAATCGATATTGCGTCGTGCTTAATTGCGATTTCACGCACGAATAACGAAGCACCGTGTTCGAACAATTGTTCGACAGGTGTAGATAGCGCTGTCGAACGCTTTTTATTATTACACCTAGAACGTGTTACACGATTTCGACGAATGTCCCCTGAATATTCTTATCAGAAATATATTAATGGTTACACGTATTGTAGATTTATGTGTAACGCGACACGTCTATCCTTGGCTATTTATGGAACAACGAAACAATGCTCCAAGGATAAATTACCGATATCTCGTGTTAAACGTGCATACTAAACGCGTATTTAAAGGATCATCGATCCACAATGTATCGATACCTACTTGGCGTAACGAAGTATGATCATCGACTAACGATGTCCAACCGAGTCCAGACTGCGCGAGTCATCCTCTATTTATACCCGGTGATTTCCCATTCGACGATTCTTACCATGCGGTGTATCGCTCGAAACCGCTTCTTATTTTCTTTATGTATCACCTTGAAAAAATTCGACGATCCTCGTGTTTGTTCGCGCGTATAATTTACTGTCTTTGCGCGAAAAATTAAACGGGTGACAGACAGTCGTGTACAATCAAGAGAATTAATTACATTGTTAGCGAAAATTGTACAGTATCCAGAGTAGCTAAAAATATCATTTGCAAGTTTTATTTTTATGCAAATGTACACGTTAACGAAGATCATGTTATTGTAAAAAGAATTTAATGAACAATTTGATCAATATTTTATAAAAAGTATGTTGAAAGATGCAGATACGCAGGATGTCAATGACCGATTATACGGATCATCTGGTACCCCGTATATATATACATATTGTTTACTTGTTTTGAAAGTTACTTTTTTTTAACAGTTCATTTGTGTTCTTCCCCCCCCCCCCCTGTCTTTTACTGGGTCTAATAATAATTTGATGCTTCATTTTTCTTTGTATAAAAAAAATAAACAAGCACGTTGAAGTGGAGGCGCGCACACATCTGACTGAACGGATAAGAATAGAAATGGTTGATAAGTTTCAACGAAAATATATCATTATTTATATAGTATTGATGACCTCGTGCTTGGTAACATTAAAATGATTAATGCCTGGAAAGATGTCGCTCTGTCGGTAATTGAAGAATTAATAGATTTCTAATCGGTGGACGGTCGTCAGAAATAATTTATATTTCAGAAATGGCGGGCATAGATTAAACTATTTTAAGTTAGCTAAGAAACCTTTAGCCAATTTAATAGTTTCATGAGATTTATTTTGTCAAATTGATTTCATTGTTGGAATCAAGCCACCCAGATCAGTGAAACTAAATTATACAGTATAACTATGAGAAAATCTTATTTTTCGAATTATGAAATCTACTGCCGGTGTAGCGATGCACTATCTTGTATGTTTATTTTACAGTGAAAGTTTGTTCGATGCACGTACTGTATTTCTAGCATAGCCCTTGAGAGCCTGGCATTTGTACTCGCGTATCCACGCTTTTGTGGTCAGTGATTGCGACGCAATCCTAAAACCAAAAGCCGCAATGCTTTGTCATTAAAGTAAGGAAAAAAGATGAAAAACTTTTCTCACAAGGATTATGAAACAAAATTTTGTTAAGTTATAAAAGCGGAGTTAAAATATTATAGCCTAGCTAACTATAAAGTCCATAGATCGTTGGTGAATCGAGAAAGAGTACCTCGAGGCATACTTCAGGAGAAAGTTATCGAATCATATTTCTGCGCACCTTTGCGTGATCATAAAAAAGTCAATATTTACGGACGTCACAGTACACCGGTCTGTACAATCAAATTTCTTATTATGAATACTACGTTCGTCAATTGATTAACTGTTGTCAAGCAGCCAGTCGTATTATTAATACTGTTATTTATCTTGGATGTGATATTCGGGGAATGTATGAATTTTTCATTCTTGTTTCAATCGAGGAAACGCGTTTCTTGTATCTCTGCGGAATATCGATAACAGGAAGTCAACGATTGACATTTTTTTTTTTTTTTACCGCTCGTTGCAATTTCTAAAAAGAAATATTAAAATATTCTATCACAATAAATTGTAATCGAGTGACACGTTATTTCAGTTTGGATGACAAGAAGAAAAATTTTAGCCGCGTCACGAGTTTCATTTTTCCGCGTAAAATACTGTAGCGTGGGATGATGGAAATAATCTGATCTGGCCAATCGTAGATATGTATTAATTCCACGTGTACTTATCGCGTCGATTCGTCAAACGCTAATCTCATTATCACGGGATTAACACGAGTCGTCGATTATTCGTTGCGCACGACCGATGATGTATTTTCATTTGAAATCATGCGAAACTCATTAACGCGTACGAGACAATACATATTTGTAAGGTAATGGTACACGCTCTATTGCGCTAATGAAATTTTCTATATTTTATTTATCTACTTTGTCGTTACTAGTGGCACCGATACTCGAAGTGATTTCGAATTGAAACCGGTTTCAACTTTTTCGAGCCTGATTCCCGGGTTTTAATTGTATTGGAATATTTTTAGCCCGCACGATATATCGGATGGGCTAAAAATAATATCACTCAGCCGTGAGTTGCTTTTCCCGTTACTTTTTCTTTTTCATTTCACAATCGTAACACTTTGCAAGGGGATTTTGTTTTTAGACGCTACGGTGTAGAATTACAAACGCATATTGCAGTTGCAAGATTATGGCGCCAATAGTATTTGAAAATCAGATAACGTGATTGTCTTATGTTACGTACGTATTAACAGTCATAAAAAGAGCACGTTGTTCCTTTACATGCTAATACAATTAAAATTGTAAATATCGCAGTACATTTTGTATATTTGTATTATACGGAAATAATATACCGTTTATCTGAATTGAAAGCAGAGCGTTGTAATAAATTAAAAATGTCGAATTTTAATTACTTGAGTTTGTATCGTCGAGCTGTATTTATTGATCGAGCTGTAGAACAGAAGTTTTATCGATTGGGTGATATTGCGACGTCAGCTGGTTTTGGGTCATTCACCACACCATTTAAAACGAACGTATACGTTGAGTTTTCATACATACTGCGGAAAATTATCGTGTTTTAACTATAATTGAAAATACAAATTATCCACGGACGTATAATTATTGCAAGTCATGTAGTTATCGCATCTCATGTTTATATTCATTTAGATCTTAACTGATTACGTCACTTCATTTATTCAAGACGTGAAGTTGTGAAATTTTTTGTAACTAGAATAATTGAGGTGGAAGATTTTTCTTTCTTTTGTTCAATTACATACGTTAAAAACATTTATTTATATAATGGATTTTTGTTTTATTTACAGGTGTTGTATGATTGTGTAAAGGCACGAAGAGAAGTTGAGTTACATTGGAGAGCATCGAATTGTAGACACATAGTCCAAGTCAAAGATGTATATGAAAACACATATAGTGGAAATAAATGTTTATTGGTTGTTATGGAATGGTTAGATATATATTCTTAATTTTTAACATAACAGTATTACTAATTATTGAAAAGTGATTATATATTTAATAAATTTTTAGTATGGAAGGAGGAGAATTATTCGAGAGAATACAAGACAGACAAGATGGTGCTTTTACAGAGAGAGGTAGCAAAAATGAATTAATTTATCCCTTTTTTTAAATATTGATAGTATGAACAGTTTTTATTTTTATGTTGTATTTATAGAAGCCGCACAAATAATGTATGAAATTTGTGTCGCTGTAAAGCATCTACATGATATGAATATTGCACACAGAGATCTCAAACCAGAAAATCTTTTATATTCCAAACCTGGTATGCACTTTTAAACTTTTTCAATCTTCAACCGTTAGATAATAATATAATAGGACATTAATAAAATATGGTATGTTGTTTTCAGATAACACTGGAATATTGAAACTTACTGATTTTGGTTTTGCAAAAGAAACACATTCAAAGGACACGTTGCAAACGCCATGTTACACGCCATATTATGTTGGTAAGTTGAAGAAATTTCAGTAGTGTCTTTAACACATTTCATGCGGGAAACGTATTTTTACATTTTTTGCGGTCTGTCACTGGAGTGCTGGTCATGTAAAAGTACATATTTGACAGAATTGTGCTGGAGTCTAGTTTTAGTGTAAGTACGTTTTCGTTTTTTATCACGTTGACTGCCAGTTACGAACATACTTGTAGCTAGTGCAACTACTTCGTAAGTGTTGGCAGTAAACGTGTTAACAAAAGAAGCTATGAAATAAACTGCTGATAGCGTTAATATTAAGCTAATAATACTAGCTATCGAATTGAAAGGTGCAATTTAAAAATTAATGGATTGTTTTCTTAATAATTAGAATTTCAGTGTGTCCGACTACATACGTCCGTTTTCACTGTGACAGTAAACGTGTTAAATAATAATCATAGAACATATATTTGAGTGTAAAATAAAGAAACTTTCGTTAAAGAAAACGAAGTAGTTATCGATTTATTGCGATTTTATTGAATTACTAAATTCCCACGAAATTTACGAAAAAACGCGACGAAATATGTCCGCATGCAATGTGTTAATGAAAATAATACGTGTATACACAATAAATAAATGTTTTCTCTGTTGAAAAGCTCCTGAAGTTCTGGGACCAGATAAATATGATAAAAGCTGTGATATATGGTCACTTGGAGTTATAATGTATATATTGTAAGTGAATATTATTTATGAATAACTGCTGTTGTAAACTTGTGTATCAATTTGTATAACATATTAACGTTATAAAATATTGCAGGTTGTGTGGTTTCCCTCCTTTTTATAGTAACCACGGTTTGGCAATTTCGCCGGGAATGAAAAAGAGAATAAGGTTGGGTCAGTATGATTTTCCAGCCCCTGAATGGTCGAATGTAAGCTCAGAGGCAAAAAATCTTATCAAGGGTATGTTATGTACGGATCCAGCTCAAAGACTGCAGATCGACGAGGTTATGCGTAATAAATGGATTGCTGTAAGAACCTTTATTCCTTCCTTCTATAAATGTATGTATTCCTGAATAATTATAAATGAAAAATATTACTTTTGTTACGCAGCAATACACCGAAGTGCCAGCTACTCCTTTGCATACTGGACGCGTGCTTCGGGAGGGCGAAGAACTTTGGCCAGAAGTTCAAGAAGAAATGACACGGTCTTTGGCCACAATGCGTGTAGATTATGATACGGCTAATTTGAAACAATTGGACCATACAAACAATGCGTTATTAAATAAACGTAGACGAGCAAAGCAGTCGAACGCGGTACCGGCCACTGCTAACCCAACGCCCGCGTCCTAGGGGAACGCGTTAAAAGCCAGCAAGTGCTGGCATATTTTTTTACAAAGATGTATAAGGTATAGTGTAATTACCATGAGAATTGTTTTTTGATGTTTGATATAAAATATAAATGATTACAACGGAAGTAATCTTGAGAACAGTGACACGTGTGTGTGTCCAGGATACATGCAACTAAAAGTTCAGAATCGTAGGGAAATGAAAATTGAATTATAATATTTCAATAATTCATAATAAATTGCATGAATTCGTGCTATTACGTTCGTTTACCACTTCTAGGAAGATTTTCTTCAGATACTATAATAACTGTGGATACTTAATTTATTGAAAGGCACTATTACTGTTACAAATGAAAGAATAGTTTTCAGGTTTTATAGGAACGCTTATTAATATGGGGTAAATATTATGAATTAAAAATGAAGAAATGAAATAATTGAATAATAACAAGTATTATTGTTCATATTTATTGATGAAACGTTGCAGTTAAAACGTTTTGTCTACTAAAAACGACGTATATAATATATTCATATTGAAAACAAATCGAAATGTTAAATATATTTTATGATTTTAAATGAAATAACAAATAATAATGTTCTTTGATTTAAAGATTTTTTTCTAATGACGAAAATCGTTAGTAAAATTATAAAAATCTCTATTCAGCAGCTACAATGGTTTTCTACCTAATGATTTACTTAATACATGTTTTTTAAGATTAAAAAAAAATCTGATGTGTACAGCGGTATTTTCTGTACCATTATTTTTTGTAATTATTGCAGTACTATAATTTATCGCGATTACTTACATCATCGTATACGATTTTATCGATGTTACTTCGAACTAACATCCGCGCACGGCTAAACTGCAAATGGAACGTTCAGTTGAATGATAATGCAAAAATGTACAATGTACTTTTAAGTGATAACTTTGACTGAGGCTGAATACACGAAAAATAAATTCTTATAATTGTCGCGAAGTACTAGCATGTATTGTCGTCGTCGCTTCTTAAGCATTAAAAACAAAATACGATAATTTATAATAAACGAAATAAAACTTAGAAACAAATATCTAAACTTTACGAAATAAATGTAGCAATTATATTTTTTTAGGTGTATTATATGATATAAATTGGAACGAACGTAGAGGAGAAATATGCCTTAATTAACAGGTCAATTTTCAGTTGTAACGTAAGTTTAACTAGCGCCATTTCGTATTTCTATTAAAAGAATGTTTAGGCGATAAGAGGTGATCTAATCTCATATAACGTGTTACTGTTTCTTCAGAAACGACTGATATGTTATGAATTGTAAATATTATATGTATGAATTATTTTTTAATGAGGTAATAGTAACGATCAATTATATAATTATTAGTCATCTATATGTTAAGTATTAAAAATCTGTAATAGTTAAACATAGACCTTGCGACTGATAAGCGACAAAGAAATAAAACTGATCAGGCCTTAATTTGTTTCCACCATTCTACGTTGCTGAACTGTAAAAAAAATTTGGAATTGATAATTTTGTTTTTACAGTATATCTACCGTTAAAAACACGATTCAGAATTGTGGAAACAAACTTTTCTTTGGCATAAATATTATATGATGGTTCAGCTCCTATGGTTCATTGCGAAAAAGTAAAGCAAAACTAATAATTATTAACCGCAAAATTAAATAATCTTGGAACATTTTGCTAGATTAAAATATATAATATATAATAGTAAAGTATATTACACTATAAAAAAATTGTTGCATTGTTATACTTGATAAAACTGCGATAGTACAATTTTTATAGAATGATTATAAAGTATACAAAAATTAATACATATATTTAAATTTAATTCGAGCTGGACTACAGTAGTGAAGTATTTTTCTAATGGATTTATGTCTGTTGGTTTGCATTGCATTTATGAAACTTGACAATAAATATACAGAATGTCTTTAATTACGACGTAATGAACTTCTTCAACTGTAACTATTACTTTGCTAAAATTGTATTATTTCAGTAATTAAATTACTGTAAAAGAAAATTGAACAATTTACAATTACAAAAATTAAAATAAACGTACAGTGGAAATAATATTACAATTTAAACTGTTTTTAATCATTTCTTTTTCAGTCGTATTATAAATCTAAAAATTAGTTAAATTGTTAAACCCTTTTCAGTTTCGATTTAATCAGTATGTAATTATCACAATGCTTATCGTCATTTTTACATTATATTTTTAAGTATAATTACATTTATCTATCTAAAAAGAAACTTTTTGAAAAATTATAGTAATGTTCATAAAATTTATCATAATCAAACGTCAAGATTAATTCCCATAATATACAAATATATATTTACATATAAAATATAAATAACTTACTTAAGCTACTTATAACTAAAATAAACCTTGTACAAATATTTGTTATAACTAATAATTTCAATTACATAATTCGTACATTATTCAGTAAAAGCTGACACAAGGTATAATAAAACATGCGATTAAATTGACAATGTTTCGATAAAAATATAATTCATAATTTATAACGAACATTAAGAGTATTTTGAAAAAAGTTGAAAATTTCTGTATTATATTTTAAACGTAAAAACAAGTAAAAATCTAGAACGATCACGATCTATTGTGTGCCCTGAATCCTGAATAATGTAATAAATTTTCCTATATAAATATATATTTCTTCTTTTTTCTTTTTGTAACTTTGAATTAGTATTCATGGACTTAAGTTCTATCCAAGCTTCATTCAGATTGTAGACAATTTATGAACAATCATTTTACAAACTCGTTACGACGGTATATCACAATTTATGAAAAAATATGATTATTTCTTGTAGCAAACTGTTGTCCACTGTAAAATTATTTTATACAATTTTAGCATTCAAAACTTAATGTAAAATAAATTTGATTTCCATAGCTCAATAGGTGATCTGTTTGCGTCTAATATAAACGATTATTAAATATTTTTAAAGTTTCTATTATATGATTATTCACGGGCAAAATATTATGCTTACATTGTACTAACAAACTGCACACATACCGAATGTACCAAGCACATACGGTATTAAATTTCAATAATTTATGTTTAAAAATTTGTGTATTACGTAAAATTGTTACATTTAATTTTTCATGTAACTTACGAAACCAAACATAGTATATTTACCCTTTTTAACCCGATTTCGTGTATACATTGTATACTTATATACTTCAATGAATAATCATACGTGACTTTGCATATTAAATTATAACAGTCTATGTACACACTAAACTTGAACTATATAACATTAAATGCTATTACGCATGGTGTTTTTATTAAATGAATTCAGACAATGCTTTCGCAATATAATATTATATATCCAAGGCATTAAAGTAATATTACATTAAATCATTTTATTAGAAGTGTATCAGTTCTTTGATAAATTTGCTAAGAATTATTGGAATGCAAAGGAATGACAAACTTGGGTCCAAAAGGAGACCTGTATGTTATACCAACATCTGTATATACTTTGTTTGGCAGTGCAAGATTACATAAATATAGTCTGCCATTGTCAACACTATGAGATAATGGTAATCCACCGAGTAAACTAAATTTGCTAAGTATACCAGGTGTACCCGAAGCCGGTGGTTCGATAGCTAAAATAGGTGCTCTATTACTGTTTGCCCACCTTGCTATAGGTGTAATCATTCTCGGAGAATTTTCATCGCAAAGAGCCACAAGTATCAAATCCACAACCGTTGGCAAGTTTTTAACTTTAGTCTCTACCTTATTACCTGTCAATTTGTACAGAGATAGTTCTTGTAATAGAAAAACGTCTTCAGAATTTTCTACAAATACTATTGTTTTAACACCATGACTAGATAATTGTCTAGCACAATTGACGCCTGCAGCACCAGAGCGATGAGGTCCACACAATGCAACAACTGTTGGCCACTGATGTGCATTATTTGGATTAAGTCGATGACTTCCCCCCAATAGTTGTAATATTATTTCCGCACCGGCACGACCAAGAAGTTCCACCTAATTAATCACAATAATTCTGCTTATCAAAGGTATAAATTTATTTTTCTTTTATAACGTATTTTACATACTCTACGTTCCCAACTAATCCCAAGTCGATCGGCCGCTCCTGTTAATTGTCGGTGAAGATTAAGTGTTATACTAGGAATTATTAAACCATTATCCGTTACGTATTCTTTCTCTCCGGCGCTAGGTACTGTTATTTGTCTAAAAACTGTGGGTTCAGAGACAATAACATTTTCATCGTGCCGATATCTTCCCCTATTATTTTCTGACTGCCTAACAATATCAGGCTTTAAAGAATTTATTTCTTGCCATACAGCCTGTGAACAAAATATTTAATATTATTAATGTTATTTCAAGGAAACTATGGTTACTAAAATGATATTCGATACTAGGAAACAAACCTCTTTATTAAATAATGCTAAATTCTTTTCAAAATCAAAATCTTGACTTAGAGATTGATCAATCGGTGTTCCAAATGTGTGTTCATCTCGTTCTAAAGCTCTTTGTCTATGATTCAATCTTTTTTGTACTGGTTTATTGACATATTCAACTGGAAAAAAACAAATTATTACTATTAACCCTTTGAGGATGGAACACTTTTACGCTTGACACAGTAAACGCACGGAATATTATTTAATTAAAATAAAATAAGTAGTAATTTCCTTTCTCAAAGCTTATGCTAAAAATCTCTATTCTTCGGAATTATGGTTACGATTCGTATAAAAAATAAAGGACAATGTTTTTTAAATATATGTACGAATCTGTAAGTTGCGGTGACGGTTCGGTTTGGACGCATATATATGCATCAATCGTCCGCAAAGGGTTGATCTCATTTAACAATTGTAAAAATGTGTCGACTTCATTATATACCTAATGGAACCTTCCCGTTTGCAGGTTGTTCCGTGATAGATTGAGCATTGCTATCTGGTTTTTTTAAATTAGGCTGTGTCTGCGATGATGTAGATTGAACAGAAGACGGAACACTTTCGGAAAATGATCTTCCGGCTCTTTTAGCAATAGGTCGTTTTACAGTTACTTTATTTTGCGTTTGATTAATATCATTGGTGTTAGAGGTTTCATTAATTGATATGAATTCCACATTTAATATATCCTTTGTGCTGTAAAAGTAAAAATAATTTTCATTTTCGTTAATTTAACAATTCATCGTTGGTAGGAAAACAACAAAATTACTATACCTTAAAACAACCATGGATGAACTATGAGGTACACCATTACAAAAAGCTTTTGAAAGTGTAACATAATCTTTATTTAAATCAACTATCTGTCCTTGGTAAGTTCCAATTTCTTCAGTACACTTCACAGAAACTGTACAACCTACAAATTGTTCTGACATCCTGGTTGCCTGTTTATACACGTCAGATTATCGATAACAACGATTAATTTACTCCAAAAGTTCATTTTCACAAAACCAATAATACTGAACGAACGATAATAACGAAGATCATACAAACCTATTGTAGTAAGTGGTTAAATGTGAATATATTTATAATTACGATTAAGTAGTATTTTTAATAACGTCACAATTAATTTAAGATTTTACAATTATTTTGAAATTTAAAAATGTTAAATATATGTCAGTATTATTCATTAACGTGCAATGCCAGACACAAAATTCTTGTGTACTTTCATGCCTACCCTAACCGTATACCGCTCATACATAAGGTCTTCACCAAACGAAAACAGGCATACCTCATACCATTGGTTAATCTTTTGTATTATCGATTCTTTCTAACAAAAAGTACCAAAAATTTTCAAATGTTTAGCATATTTATGAATATTATTCCTATCAGTGGTAACATTTATATTATTTTATATATTTTTATAGAATAAATTTATACATAAAAACAGGAAAAATGAAAACAAGTTTTATAATTTTAGGGTTTTGTTCTGTGGCCATCTACGGCGGCTCGCCTCGCTTCACGATTATTATTTCAATAATAATAATAATTTTAAAAACGAAAAATAACCATTTAATAATACTTAATTCAAAAAAATATTTTTAATTTTGCTTTTACTTTGAATTCTGATATCGAAAATATGTTACCATGAAGAATATAGCTCACAAACTATCAAAGATAAAAAAAAAGACAAAAAGAAGACGGTGAATCATTGAATTGTGAAAGGAGAAACAATTGATAGATTGATCGGTCTCTTATCAACGTTTTTTTCCTTTTTTTCTAATTGTAAGTTTTTTATATTACAGGGTGAATTATATTATTCGACTCGATTATATTACTCGGCAGAACAGGCCGAAATCTGCTGCATCTAACCGGCAGAGCGTCTTTTATAGGAATATACGAAAGACATACCCAAGGCAAAAACTGGGAAACTTTGATTGAAATTCGAATACTCAATATATGAGTACGAGTCGGTATGAGTCAAGACAAAGAAGTTTCTTGCCGGTCTTATAAACTGATGTGAAAGAGACCTAACTTATGGGACAACGCATCCCCACTACGTGTAAAAGAGCCGTGTAAGTGATCTTAAACTTAAAATGGAAGTGAAACAAGTTAATGGCAGATTAATTGACTATCTAAAATTATTAATTTCTTATAAATCATTGAATTATTAAGAATATAAAGAATAAAAGTTAATGTTTTAACATAGGGATAAATAACTTCCGAGTTTGTAGTAACTTTGATTTATTAAAAAATATGTACAAAATATATTTAATAAAGATATAATATGTATGTACAAATATCATTTAATGTTCTTAGAATGTTCACATATTATTTACAAGAATACTGCACTTTAAATAAATAGCACTTTTCTTTAAGAAAAATAAATTTCTTTAAATTTAACTTATAAATTATTTAAATTGAAGTCTTTACACTTCAGATTCTTTACTGTATTGTACTTTGTTTTTTCTATAATTGGTATTGCAAACAGACTGGTAGAAAACTGTTTATAATCATCCACTAGTTGATACATTTTATCATTTGTGTCTGGACTTGGAAGATCAGTTTCAATCGTATTACACATTTTACTTATACTATCCTCAGAAATTAAGGACTGCTCAGAAATTTGCAATTCTTCTCTCAATACAGCATTAAAAATAGTAGCCTGTAATATTTATACAAAATTAGATTTCATGATATATAATATTCGAAAAATAACAAAATACATACTCTTTTTGCTCTTAGCTGTAGATCTTCTAATTTTTGTTTCATACTTTCAAATTCTGTATCACTGTACTGTGTTCTCTGACACTTGTCTTCTTCTAATAGAACATTACTTGGTACAGCAATATATTTATTTACAATACTCTGAATAAAATAATCACATATATTTATGTTTTCATAAGTTTAGAGGAATATTAAAAACAATGCGATTACCTCAATATTGTTCAAATGCGTTACTATTGCTTCAGAATATAATTTTTCTAACTGCTTTTGATTTGTCTTAAGTATTGCTAGATTCTCAGAATTTAGCTTATACACATCTTTAATTGTTTCACACATCTTACTGATTGTTGAGTAAATCCTTTCGTGTACAATATTCTTCACTACAAAGAAGAATGGTTATTCATACCAAAGCAACATTATTATAACTATATTATATATATTTATTTCTATTCTGTTGATGTTCCATTCTGTTTTGTATTTTGTGTTAAACAAGGGGTAAATAAATGAGTCGTACAATAAAGATAAATTAAACTATGTATCAATAATATTATTTGTACTTATATATTTTTTAATCTATTTGCAAACTTGAATAAAACATGCACAAGGAACTAAAGAAAACGCAACGAGAATTATATACAAATAAATACGTGTATATTAATTCAAGGACAGTTTTTATTTGTTTGTTCTTTCGATTTGTAGCGTGAAAAAAAAAGGGGGAAAGTGAAGCGTTAGTCTTTGTGATTAACTTCGTAGAAGCCGGTGAAAGTATTCCAAGCAATGGAAGAGTGTAACTCTAGTCATGATCAAATCCACATGATACCAGAGTGCACTCGTCCAACGATTGGGATATATTGTTGAATATACTGAATATGCTGTATAATCTGAAAAACATTCAAAAATGAAATTTAAAACGGCGGCGCCTTACAAGTAGCATACACGGCTCTTGAATGAAAGTTAAACAGCTGCATTTCATATTCTTCTAATTTACGTTTCCGTAATTCCGAGGTCGCCATATCGTTAAATTGTTTTAAATACACATGAACTGTACGACGATTCGATAGAAGCACTCAATATCTTCATAATTCGAAACAACTTCTGTTCTCTCCGATGATCACACCTTGACGTCCGTTGACAAATGAACATGGCGTCTATGTGCTTGCGTACGACAGCGTCCTTTGTCCCTTTGCGTTCACTAAGGCATCTGCAATTTTCAGCGGGATTTCGGATCATTTTAAAAGTGACCAATCAAATACCAAGTTTTCTCCAATTAGAATTTCCTGTGGTTATATTTACCAGTAAATGTTTGTATATTATTCTTTTGAATCATATTATTGTATTTGCATAAAAAAAATATTTTCTTATTATAAGTTGCAACAATTTCTTTTTCGTACACTTAGCAACTCATTTCGCGAGTTATTAAATATTACATAAAATTTTTCTGACGGTAGTTTTTACAATTTTAGAGTAGAAAGTTGCAAGTAGGGCCCTTGTAATTCTAAGTTGCATATTACAGGATATCGTGGGAGTGCAGGACATCGACAGATTGTAAGTTGGTTATAAGATTTTTGTAAGATTCTTGTAAGATTTTTGTAAAATTTTCGTAAGATTTATATAAGATTTTAATGAAATTAGGATGGGTCACGCCCGTAGCCACCTCTTCGTGGTGTGACCTGGTAATCGATTTCGTTTCCTAAAAAATTTGGTAAGATACTTAATCGTATCTTTTGATATAAAATTATAATAAGATACTCGATCTTTAGAGAATGATATCCAGCTAAGTGCTACGATTCGTGTTTAACATATAAACATTTCGGTCATTTTGTAACATTTTCCATTCACGGATCGCTATACTAAAGAGTAAATATAATATCTAATATATTTCTTCATATTACCATGATAATATAAAATATAAGCTATCTCGTCGGTGCCAGCCTTACGGGAGTTCGCATGTTCAAAAAATCTCAAACCTATTTTTTAGCACGCCAAAATACACAGGAGTTGGCAATTTTTAATAGTACCCCGTCGGTACTGTTAGTAACATATGGTAAGATACTGTTGTCGGTAACATATTGACGTCGGTAATAAGTACACCTTCATAATTTCGTTTTACGTTGATATGTTTTATTAAATTTAAAGAATTATTTAAAAAGTTTCTGCATTTTGCGATTAATTGTAGGACTTCTGTTTTTATTATTTTTATTTTATTAAATTTGATACTATTAGTTCTGGGGCACCGTTGTTAGATGGCGATACTTGTACCGTTTTGAATAATTATTGTGTTTTGATTAATAAAGCGAAAAAAGTCACGAGATGTACTCACGGGATCGAGCATAAAGATTCTTTTATAATATTTATTCCTTTTTTTCATACATTTACAATTACGCGTAAGTGTAGTCGATGTCATAATTTATTTAATTACTGGTTGTACTTGTTTCATTTTATATATCGAAAGTTTTAATTGTAGAAGATCACTTGGTGACACATCGATGTATCATATTTTCCAAGAACTCTTACTCCTTTCCAATAGATGTCATGTTTTTAAAAAATTTCTAAGAATTAACATTTAATTGTAGATTTCATTGAAGCTCATTTTGACGTTGAGTCCGATAAAGAACCACCTCGCTTTTCACGATGACCTCTACTCATGCGACTATACAGACGACGGTTTTAATCAGTAACAACGTAACAACATTGTCAACTTCACTGAAAGCGAAGAATTTACGTTCTGTTTGGTTAAATTTGTGAAGGATAAATCAATAACGATCTATACTTTGGATCAGATCTAAAAGTCGTTTAAATAATCGTTCCTATAATCGTGAAAAAAAACCGTGCATTTTGAATAATATATAAATACGTATGCAGATCTATGGATGCACGTATATGTCATAAAATTTCAAAATTACTTCTTTAATGGATCAATTAATAAATTTAATGCGAAAAAAATATATAAAGTGAAATTAAAAAATTTTAACAATTATGATTACAAACGACAAGATTGTTCATGTATCGCTATTGGAAATTGTTAAGTTACATTTCCTTTCATTTATATGTGGCTTTTATTTAATAGTAAAAAGATTTTTGAGGTGGATTTGGGATCCTAAAAAGTTTTTCATGATGCAGCAGCGAGATAAACCGCCTCCTTGTTTAATAGACAATAACTTAGGAACTCACTCGTATGTAAAAATTAGGGTAAGTAAAGATTTATAAAATGTTTTTCGATTCGATGTAATACGTAAACACAAAACGAAATTTTGAATAAAAATAATAAGAAAAAGATATACATACAAGAATAGTCGACCTCCGATAACATTTGACAACATGACTGTCCGATGCAGCCGTTCGATTTCGATCGATGATATTTTTTGTTGTATGATCTATTTAACATGAATTTTATAATGTAATATATTTTTATGACAAATGTAGTAATCAGATTAAATTTTACTAATAAATAAAATGAATAATATTCGATAAACAATGAAAAAAGTGTAGCAATTTTTGTTTTTCCTGTAGGGTGTAAAATTTCATTATGTTGAAGCTGGAAATAAGGATAAGCCACTTATATTACTTCTACATGGATTTCCTGACTGCTGGTTAGCTTGGAGAGAGCAAATACCGTGTCTTGCTTTGCATTATAGGTGTAATTTATTTTTAGTAAGATTTTAACAGACAATAGGAATATAGACAGTATCTAGAACAGTCATTTTTCTAATTATTTAGGATAGTAGCAATGGATTTGAAAGGATTTGGAGATAGTGACAAACCAGCAACTAAACGTTCTTATAGAATTGAGGTTTTAATCGAGGAATTAAAACAGTTTATTTTGACCCTTGGAGTAAGACAATGTAGTATAATTGGCCATGATCTAGGAGGACTTTTAGGATGGTATATGGTGTCCTTATACGGGGATATGATTCACAAATTTGTTATAATTTCATGTCCTCATCCTAATTTATATTGGAACAGAATGACTGGGAATTCTGTATTTGATTTAAAGCAAGTGTATTATATTAATTTTCTATTAATTAATGTGGTATCAACTATATATATTTCATTATTGATATTGCTATTTAGGTGGATGCATTTTAGTAGATTGCCATTTCTTCCTGAGATTGATGCGCTTAAAGAAGATTTATCCATTATAAATGATGCATTTCAACATCTTCAGCTTGATGAAATAAATACCGAAAAGAACTATGTAGAAGCGTATAAATATGCATTTAGTAGAAAAGGTAACTTGAACAAAATTTTGGTCAATGTCTTTGACACATACGTAAAGAATAAAAAGAAAATTATTGTTCACAGAGGATTGGACAGGCGCTATTAACTACTACAGAAATCTTCCTTTCACACGACTTAATACAGACTCTTCTGAACAAATCCATACTGAAACTTTACTTATAGTTGGAAACAATGATCCGCTTGTATCAATAGAAAATATTATACAAAGTTCTGAATACATTGAAAAATTTAGCATTAAAGTAATTGTTGGTGCACAACATTTTCCGCATCAGCAAAAACCAAATACAGTAAATACAGCAATTTTAAAATTTTTGAGAGGTAAGTCACTTGTGATAAAGATTTCATGTATATACCATATTAGGAATTATTTACGTTTTTGGTGATACAATAAAGAAATTCATTTGTAGGTACAGTAAGTAATGTAGAGAAACCACCGCCCAAGAGTATTGTATCTTCCTGGTTTGGATCCCTGAGTAACACTGTTAAATATGGCAATCATATGTTTGATACTGTTCATAAAAAAACTAGCGATGCAGTTAATGTTTTACCCAGTAAAATATTTTATTTAGGTCAAACAATAAGATAAATTATATTTTATTGTTATTCAATTAAAAAACCCACCAAAATTTAAATTTCTACATTCACATTTTACTTTTAAAATAAAAGACAACATTTAAATAATTCTCATTATCTTAAAATAAATAATAATTAATGCGAATTTAATAATAATTTACCACATAAATATCAAAATTTGATCTATTTGTATGTACTTCTATATGTATACACTGTACATTCTTGTATTGTAAATATGCCTATGATTAAGGAACCAGCTAAGTTTTATGTAAAAACAAGTACTAGTTTTTTACGTGTGTTATACAAATACGAAATTTTATTTTAATGGTTATTTATTTGATATATGTACATTATTTTTAGCTATAGCATAAAATCATGCAAATAGGAATGTCTTTCTGTAGCATAAAACAAATATAAATACAGATGTGTACATATCAGTGATGGGCACGTAAAATACACACATGTATTATACAGTATATTACTCTAGTTTGAATTATACACCGTGATTTACATCTACATTCTGTATATATGAATTTGTAGATCTATGGCGGATTTGATTGGCGTAGCAAACAACAAATTGGCAATTAGATTAGTCGAAGAATGTGAGAAAATCATTTGAGTATAGGAAACAGAGAGGAGCACCCTGCGTGTCTGTGTGCGACATCCAAAGAAATAGAATTTACCTTGTCTCCTGTTACTATATTTTCCTCGTACATCTCTGTACACCTCTGCTTTCTGTACGTGTTTGGATATTTCAATTGCTTCCAAAAATTGGCAATATCATGTTTCGAAACTTAGATGCAACCTACAGCCAATCTTTTATTACCATTTATTCACGCGATACTGTACATACTGTAAAATACAATTGTATAGTGCAATAAAATTGCATAAATATTAATAAAATTTCACATCTACTTGTAACTATAATTATATAAATATATACCTATTACAGCATTAATTGTAAGATTGGTATAACTTGCGTTTTATACAAATTGTAAGTTAAACAACCTAGCGATAAGATAAATTTAGTTATTCGTTGTACAAAGAAGCGTAGAAATAAAGAAAAAAAGAAAATTAAACATTGCTTATTTATTTATAAAATCATACCAAATTCAAATTCCAAAAATTCCTACAACTTCGTATTTTTAAAAGCGCAAATATAAAAAAACATCGGAAATTTGTATGAGGAGAATCAAAATGCTCGAATTTGAAAAATTGTATCAGGAGAACATAAGATGCGAGGAGGTATTCTTCGTGCCACTTCTTGGAATTTGACGTCATCAAAATTCCAAGAATTTTGCCGATTCCAAGAAATGACGTCAAATTCTAGGAATTCCCGAAAACTTGGTTCGCGAAATCTCAAAGTCCGATTTTGAAAAATTGTATCAGGAGAACATAAGTTGCGAGGAGGTATTCGTGCCACTTCTTGGAATTTGACGTCATCAAAATTCCAAGAATTTTGCCGATTCCAAGAAATGACGTCAAATTCTAGGAATTCCCGAAAACTTGGTTCGCGAAATCTCAAAGTCCGATTTTGAAAAATTGTATCAGGAGAACATAAGTTGCGAGGAGGTATTCGTGCCACTTCTTGGAATTTGACGTCATCAAAATTCCAAGAATTTTGCCGATTCCAAGAAATGACGTCAAATTCTAGGAATTCCCGAAAACTTGGTTCGCGAAATCTCAAAGTCCGATTTTGAAAAATTGTATCAGGAGAACATAAGTTGCGAGGAGGTATTCGTGCCACTTCTTGGAATTTGACGTCATCAAAATTCCAAGAATTTTGCCGATTCCAAGAAATGACGTCAAATTCTAGGAATTCCCGAAAACTTGGTTCGCGAAATCTCAAAGTCCGATTTTGAAAAATTGTATCAGGAGAACATAAGTTGCGAAGAGGTATTCGTGCCACTTCTTGGAATTTGACGTCATCAAAATTCCAAGAATTTTGCCGATTCCGAGAAATGACGTCATATTCCAGGAATTCCCGAGAACCTCCTTCGCGAAATCGAAATGCTCGAATTTGAAAAATTGTATCAGGAGAACATAAGTTGCGAGGAGGTATTCTTCGTGCCACTTCTTGGAATTTGACGTCATTTCTCAGAATTGATCAAGTTCTCAGAATTTTGGTGACGCTATATTCCAAGAATTTCTCTACTCAACGAAATTCATGTTCTTGAAATTGAAATTTGTATTTGGAGAGCATGAAATTCTTCTTTTTTTCTGATTTTTGTAAAAATTCGCGATTTCTTTGAAGGTGATTGTATAATTGAACTGTGTTGTTAAATTTTTGGAGGGGTTTTTAAATTAATAAACTGTTTTACCATTTTATTACATATTTATTGAGATTTTTCGATATACATGCTCAATTTGTGAATGTGTTAACAATATGCGTGTAAGTGATGTACAATATTTTAAAATATACAATATTTGGTACAATTATTCATTTGTAAATGTATAACAATTTGGCAGCTTGATTCTAATGCTGAATTCCAAGATCGCGCATCTGGTAGTGTGATATTGCCATGTTCAGTTCTGGAACATAACAGTAAAAATGATTATTTAAATAATACTATAAGAATAACTTTGTCCTCATGCAAATGTATATTCACAAATAATTTACAAAATAATGAAAATCATAATTATAACCAACTACAGTACTCTACAACTTACATTTATTCCATTAACAATAAGTAATTTACATCTACAACTGGATTTGTTGATCTCTGGCGGATTTCATTGGCGTAGCAGACAACGAATTTTAATCTAATTAGTAATTAGATTAGTCGAAGTTGACTTTAATAATATTATTTATTTATTTTATGTCGTTTATTACTTTTCAAAAAATACTAGTAGAGTGTTTACGTTCTTCCACCTCTTCTACTATCACACGCATTGTTGTTACAGGCGGCCCTCAACTTTTGCACATAATTAGTTTCTGAAAATATGCGCGAATGTTGAATGTTCGAAAGTAGAGGGACGTAAAAAAAACATCAAAAATTGTATTCTAAAATGTTTATTTATCAGTATATGTATTTATTGTACATATGTTATTAGTATAGGAAGAAAATGACCCTCTCCATGCATTCGAGTTAAATTAAAAATGTCTATAATAAATTGTTTTAAAATATGTATACTTATTTTAAATATTCTAGAATATTTAACAGCATATAATATTATAAACTAAAATATTAATTATAAAAGTATGCAATATATATATTTTAAAACGTAATAAATAAAAACATATAAATAGTTGTACTTTCGCATTATTTTTAACACGTTGACTGCCGCGTTGATACACGTGGCGTACTGGACGCAACTAGTGTGTATTATTTAAAAAATTTTTATACACGCGGCAGTCAACGTGTTAAAATATTAAACTTGAATAACTTTAATTTGTTATATTTATAGGGGTTTTATTTACTGAAATATATGAAAGTAAGAGAAACATAAATTATTAGAGTGGTATATTTTTATTGAAAAAGTTGAGCAAATTAATTTTATTACCTTGTTACTTTTTCTTAATTTTTAACAAATATCATTTCGTTCTACTTCTCTTATTTTGTTTTCTGTAATAAATATTTGAAAAATATTACTTACAAATATGTAAATGCAACATTTTAGATTTCAATATCTTGTAACTCACTTTCCAAAATTTTCTCCATCTTCGATGGTTTCTGGTAATTCACAATTCATTGTTTCTGGCAATAACAAGCATAACAGAGCTCCAAGTAAAGGTCCAACTCCAAATATTACTGGTGGTAACCAGGGTTTAATTTTTCCCTAATAACCAGTGATTGTATTTGGTATAAACATTATCACATTATATGTACACAGGGTGTTCCGTAACTAGTGTAACAACGGGAAATGGGGGGTAGCTGAGACGATTCTGAACAACAATTTCCTTTGCAAAAATGTCGAACGGGGCTTCGTTTTTGAATTATTCACGAAAAACATTGACCAATCAGAGCGCGAATAAAGCGCGCGCTCAGCCGTGATAGGGTAACTTCGTTTTAACTAGAATGTCTCACGGCTTAGTGCGCGCTCTACGCGCGTTCTGATTGGTCAGTGTTTTTCGTTAATAATTCAAAAACGAAGCCTCGTCTGACATTTTTGTAAAGGAAATTGTTGTTCAGAATCGTCTCAGCTACCTCCCATTTTTCGATGTTACACAAGTTACGGGACACTCTATATAAAAACTGCATATATCAGATTCATAATAAGCATAGAAAATATTACCATGGTTGCAATATACGGGGCAATCATGCTCCCAATTCTAGCACAAACACTTCCTAAACCTACTCCAACATTTCTAACTACAGTTGGGAATGCTTCACTGCTATACAGATATATTGTTGGAAAACTAAGTGACATCCCTGCAAGTCCTAATGTAGCTAAAAATACTGTAAAGTCCGAATTTGATATCACAGATACCAAGAGTAAACTTAAAGCAGATATTAGATTACCGCTCATTAAAATTTTTAACCGTGACACTCGTGATATCAGAAATAGAACTACTATAGTACCAGGTAGTTCAACAGCAGCTGAAAATTACATTATACTTTACAATCTTGATAACTCAATAGTATTTTTCTTCATTAAAGCTTACCTGATATGGCAACATTCACAAAAATATTACCGTCAATGTAACCCATATACTGTGCTAATCCAAAAAAGCAGCTACCACAAACAAACCAATTAATACATATACAAATAGTTTTCAGTCTTAAATTCGGTGTTTTAAACAAATGTGTAACATTGTATTTCTCTTTATTTCGTTTATGACGAATTACTGCATTACTCTCATATGTTTCAATTGCTGTTTTAACATTTTCTATCGGTATTTTATTTCTTCCAGCTGCTTTGATTAAAATTTGTTCTGCTTTCGATAATTTACCAATAGCAAGTAACCATCTTGGTGATTCGGGTATAATCCTGCAACATATGCAAGACCATTCAAGTCTATCATAATTGAAACATATACAAATGTGTACTCAGTTTTACATACCAGTAATATGACAATAAAAATATTGATGGTATCGATACTGCCATTTGAAAGCCAGTCCATGTACGTGTTAAATATGCAATTAAAGGATTCATTAGATGACCAAGTAAGAATGGTACATGAAAGAGAACTGACATAGTTGATCTCCATTCTACTCCTACAATCTCCATAACTAGAATTTGTTATATATAGTTATATAGTATATTATTGTGATAAATTAACAACAATATTGTGAATGTGTAGGTTTTCAATTTTGTTATATGTTACTTACGTAAAACAAAGCTAACAAGCATAGTACCACCTGTAGCTACAGCAGAAATGAACTTAAATATTACAAACAACTCGTACCATGGAACAAATGCACTTATAATTCCAGTTAATGATTGCAACCCTATTGCAATCATCAAAGGTTTTTTTCTACCAATCCTAAAAACGTATACATTGTTTATAGTAAATTCCTTTTAAATTCATAGTTTATAATAGCATTTAACATACCTATCAGCCATTATACTGAATATTAAATTACCAATAAGAACCCCAAACATAATACAAGATTGTACAAAATTTGCTAACTGTTCACGGTCGCAAACTAAGTCCCACTAGAAAATTGTAGTGTAAATTTATGTTTAACAGTTTATAGATTTATTTGTTAAATCAAAGGCCAAACTCACTCGAGTTATAATGCTATCTTTAAATATACGTTTGTCATATTTAAAACTTGTACACTTCTCCATAGTACCATTTCCTACATCTACATAGCATTTCATTATTGTAGATTCATTAGTTGTTGATATTGGTGCAGCACATGAAAAATTGGTTGGCGGCGCAAGAAATATAATAGAGAGTTGATGCCAAGCAACCGGAAATTTTACAAGAGAAAGTGCTACAGCAATAACAATATGCCATGGGCCCATAACACCCATAGCATTTTGCACAACATCTAGTGGTGTATGTTCTGAAAATATATTTTTTCTTAATTATTCATACATGATATCGTGAAGATTAAATTAAGTTAATTTAAAATAATTGATGTAACTGTTACTAGTATTGTGCGAATTTTAAGCCTCGCTACTATTCACTGTTTGAATTGTAAATTACCGCCAACGATTACGTTTGACTTTATCGACGGATGGTAACTATCGTTATTTCAAAATTTCTATGATGATATTCATGATTACAAATTAATTTGTATTTTAGTTACCAAAGAATAATGATATCAACAAAAAGTGATATTAAAAAGTATTATTTACTTGTTGCAATTATGCATTATTAGTTAAACTTAACATAATCCATAATATAATAAATGATGTATTATAAAACATATCTCATGTTTGAATTTCATTGAAATTATTAATCGTACTACAAGAGTAATTTTATTCTTATAACTGAACAGCATTTCTATACAACTTTCCGAGTGCAATAACGGTACTTATGCGACATATATGCATTACTCGTATTACCGTAATATGATCTTGAGTTGGAGAAAGGACCGTATGAATTAATAATATACACATAATATATATATTTGAAAATATCTGTTTAATTTATCATAGGATATAAAAATATATACCATAAAATTTTATTGGAATTCATTTCGATTAATTTACATTTCGAAACTTAGAAACCAGTTCAGTTATAGATGAAAAATATACATGTAACTAACAGTGTAGGCTGTTTATTAATAGATCACAGATAAATTATTAAGAAACAAACAAGTAGTCAAAGAACTTTACACTATGATTTTTATGTAATATATATACGTCGTAACTTTCAATAACAAACTGCATATTATCGGAATGTATATTTTATATCGAAAAACAGTAAAATACGGAAAATTTCACGCGTTAATTTTATTTTGTAAATATTATTTTTTCTCTTATCTTTTATAGCAGTGATTAAAGATAATCTTTGTAATCTTAAACTGTCTTAAGAACCAAAATTTTAGATATTTACTCTATTCGCTATAGATAACAAAATCGCAAATGTTATAAGAAACTGGCAATTTATGAAAATATAATATATAACATTTAAAGAGTGTTACTCCAATTCGCAGTACACTTATCAAAATTATATATGTATATATTTAAATTATTTATTTATATTCATATTCAGTAAAACAGTACTTCAGCTAAATTTATACTTTAGCTAAATACATTTTGATATTTAGTATTATTCATTAATTTTTTTCTATTTCAAATTATTGAATTTGACGTTAAAAAGAAAATTTTTATGATTTTTTTCATACACGTACCGCGATGATGCAATTGAAGGGACGCGCGGATTGTACCACCAAATTAAATGTATATTTAGACTCACTCACATTTCAAATTCTAACACAAATAAATGCGGAACCATGTCCGAATACTCTGGCTTACCTCTCATCGCCTGTTCAAGCATTATGTTTGGAGATTCTGTGAAAACTTTGTTTCTATCTGTAAAGTTACTATTAATGTATAATATCCAAGTGCTTGAAACCTTCACTAACTGTCGTGCTGAAAGTCTTACACTAACTAAAAGAGCAATATCGTGTTCTTTGCCTGTTTTATCGATCTAGAATCTAGAACAAGAGATTTCTGGCGAGATAAAAATATCAAATTAAGAAATATCTACTTTATCGGTATTTTTGACGATCGTAATCTGTTTTGGCTGTTTGATTTTCGTGTTACCTAATAACGTGTGTTTTAATATCACGATTGAAATTCTAAACATGAGTAAATATAAATCAATAAATAAACTATGCGATTAAGATATTCTGATATTAATTATACATTATACAATAAAAATAATAAAATTCGTGTAAAACAATAAATACTACGTATATAAATAATAATAATAAAAAAAAATATATATAAATATATATCTTACATTATGGTAAAAATATTTATTTGTCATATGCAAAAGAACTGAGTAACGTGCTCGAATTCCGCTTCGGTTGATTACTTTGTTCATCCTCAGGGCTCAACTTCCTCTTTTTCGAATCCAAAGATTCTGAAGCACTGTGATTTTGAATTACCTCTTTTTCTTTGTATCTTGCCAAAGCAACTTTTGTTAAATCTGCCGGACTTAATTCAGGGAATTCTTCTTGCAAATCTTTTTTATTCTTAGCATACCAACCAACGAATGTTTCCTTTTTCGGTGCATCCTTCGTCTGTTTTATCTTGGGTTTGGAAGCTGACAGCGGTGTCAGTTTTTGTGGTTTATCCAAAGTAACGTCTAATCCGGCTAATCCTATTTTAAATTAAACGTACAAATTGATTTAGAAATGACCACAGATATAATATAACTAAAATAGAATAAATATAAAATATAATGATCATACCTTTTACCGTTGGCGAATTTCCACCCCTTAAAAATGGATTATTCCTTTTCATTGATAATGTTTGGGTCATAGATAATGGTTTGATTTCTACATCTGGTTTTTTAATATTTAACGAGATCGAGGGTTCATTCAGCTCATTATCTAATGGTTCATCGTCGCTTTTGAGATCTTCCTTATCACTATTTTTATTTTCTACGTCTTTTTCCTTTTCGTTTTTCTTCTCTTCCTCCTTTATGTCAGCAATCGATTCTAATTTATTCGATAAAGCTATACGATTTATTCTTCGTGCATATTTAATTGCTAGTTCTATGACTTTCTCTGATGCAATTTGTTCACAGAGTTCTACTGCTCGATATTCCAAATTGCTTCGGCAAGCAAGCTAATTAAGTAAAATTGGTATATATTTATTTGTTTAAACTTCGTACGTGTATCGTATAACATACTAAATATTAAACATACCGCAATAAGAGATAACACTGCTTCGTCCTCTTCTAAAGGATCAGTTCCTAATTTCCATAACTTCAATTCTTTTTCTGTTTTTTCGCTTTCAAGTTCACATAGCGGTGGACTTAAAGGTATTTCTGAGATCACGGGACGTGGCGTAGTAGGAGGATAGTGACTTCCTTTGCATAAAACGCAGCGAGCTATACTTTGTTGCTCGTTAATCCCAATGATAAAATAATGATCTGCTTTGCCCTTAGACTGGTTTAAATTTATTAATGTTACATAAAATATATAATATGATATACAAAGCTGTTACCTGTCCACTCATATCACTGGCAATTTTCCACAGAGAAGATTTTTTGCTATAAACTTTAATAATATCATCAGCGTCCATTACAACAGGAGATCCGAGATCGGAAAGTCCGACCCACATAAGTTCTGAGGAAGGTGATAGTGGAAGACATAATGTTCGACTATGTAAGGTTGATTTACGAATTTGAATCCACAGTAAATTCATACACTGATCGCCTGATATTCCTACACAAATATTTTCGTTACATTAAAGAAGAATCAACAAAATCAATAATCCATTTCAATATTACCTATTCCACTGTGATAAGCAATCACTAAATTATTATTAAGGCCATTCATTGCCACTACAGGACCTGGTAAAGCTATTATTTCACGTTGCGTCCCGCCGACTGTAAAAATTCTTAAATTTCTCTTAGACGTTGAAAGTGCTACGAAATTATCACCAGCCGCAACGCAACATCCTTCTTCATCTTCGGGGAGATCTATAGACCATTCTTTGTTCCCAGAACCCCAACCTGTTTATTCATTAGTTGTAGTAATTTGATCTAATTTGGTTAAAAAAAATTCAAGTAATTATTTCATGTAATGGTAACCTTGTAATGCTATCACAACAAGTTTACTTCGTGTATCGTTATTCGACGGGCAATTTAATGCTAGTGCTTGTGGCGATAAAGCTGCTATGGTGTGTTTTAAATAATTATTAATATGCATACTACGATGGATTTTTACATCGTGAAACTCTACTTCGATACTAGCTTCATCGCCGTCTTCGGAAGTAAAACATCTAACCATACCAGTGTCGTTCCAAACCTACATAAATTAACATTGTACATATTGCGATGCCTACACGTCTATAATTCACAGATATATTAACATCACGTTAAGAATAATTTTACCATAAAACGAGATAATAAATGTATTGGAGATGAGCCAGGTTGAAACGGTGGTTGTATATGAATTTCAGGTGGAAGAATATTTACATCGTGTTGTGATTTTTCAGATTCTACATCAGAATGACTTAATTTATCATCTTCAACATCTACTGATGATTTAATTTTACTTAAAGATATAACATTTTCTCCATCATCGTCCTCTTCTTCCAATGCACCAATATCATTATCTTTAATATCTCCATTTGTTTCTGCATTTAATCCACCATTTGTTGACTTATCATCAAATATCTAATCATAAAGAAAAATTGATTAAAATACGGAAAACAACAGATAGATTTTAAATATATTTACCACATCAACACATCCTAATTGGCCCAAAGAATCGCAAAATGCTATCTCATCTGGTTTATCGATATTCCAACATAATGCAGTAACTTTGGAGTTTTGTTGGTGATCAATATACCCGACTAATTCTTTTGTTTGTATATTCCAAACAATTATTTCTCCATATATTGAACTAGCAGCTATTAATGTACCGCATTCAGAAAATTTGCAAATGTTAATTTCCTGTATTGTAAACAGTAACATTATAAACTATTTATTCCTTTGCACATAACAGATAAACGATAAGCTTACACTCTTTATGTTAATGCACTTTAAACGAAACAATTCCTTCCAAGAAGATCTTTCCACTATAATTACATCCTTTGAAGAAGGGTACGCAAGATAACTTCCATCTTTAGGGTGAAACGAGGGGACACCATATATTTTGGCTGTAAAAAATGAATTACATTTGGGTAAAATATTACTCCAAGTATTCACTGCACGTTTTTCTTTAATATTCCATACACGTATCGACCCATCTGCGCTCGATGATGCCTAAACAAATTATATTTCTTGTAATGATTATTGCTAGCAAACAGAAATAAAAAGTTCAACAATTAAATATACTTCACCACAAATTCTTCTTTGGGATCCAAAGATAAACCCAATATAGGAGCTTCGTGTCCTAATAGCTCTATATTATCCGATGTACTGATATCAGTAACCTGAATTCTCATATCGCTATAACATGCATTAACTGTTATATTATGAGTTCATTATATCGATAAAAATAATTGAATTATTATGCTACATACCAAGCCCCTGATACTATAATATTGCTATTTTTTGATGTTGCTAATGCTGATACAGGAGCTGAGAACCTGGTAACTATTCCTTCTTTCTCAAGATCAGGATAATTAAGTATTTGAACAGTATTGTTATCATTGCCAACAAATATTTTTCCATTCTAGACGTGAATACATACATTAGTGAGCCTCATACTTAAAAAATTTCAATATATATATTTTATACCTTTGATATAACGGATATAGCCTGTTCAGAAACACAACTCGCAGCTGGATCATCATCCATTAAGTTTAACCAGGATCGAACATCTCCATCTGACCCGCAAGTAACAAGTCCTCTTCTGTAAATACAAGTATTATTGAAACACTTTTTCTTTGACTTTTTGAATTCAATACATCAAGCGCTTTTTACGTAACAATACAAATTATAATTGTAAATATTAATTGATATTACCACTGTAAATTAAATAAAAAAATACTTCTTTATACTTGTATCTTTGCTTACTTTTCACCAGTAAAGTAACAAACATGTGTGTGTCCTTCTGGATGTGCATAACGCATAGGCTTCTTTATTAATGGCATTGTTTATAATTCAATTAATGATTTTTTAAAACACGTTTTCATATAACAACTAAATACATGTGTACTTTTTTAGAAATTTCATTACAAACTTGCGGTTTGCGGCTCTTTATGCCCATACTTTGGCGCGCATTCTCGACTTCAATTTCGATTAGATATTTTATAAGTCCCTGCACATATATATATATGACATATTATTTAGAGAAATTACTGAAATCTGTATTAACAAATTATATATATATATATACTTAAACAATATTTTATATGTGTTAAATATATAAATGAAATAAAAAGTTCATAAAATTTTCTGTAATATGATCATCAAGCTAGGGAGTTTATTAAATATACCACCCACAACGCTCCAAAGCACATGTTGAAGCGCTGTTCCTGCTGCTATGTTCCGTGCGTTTAATAGCAGACGCAGCCTTTTCTAGGGTGACCGAAGAGGCAATGAGGAGTTTGTAAATTTCGTTATTATAAGATTTAAATTTATATATTAGAATCACCATGATTTCGAAAGCTGCAGTAGGTATTGCTGTTGGAATAGCTGGAATATTTGTTGGATATTGCTTTTACTTTGATCAAAAGCGTCGTAGCGATCCAGATTTCAAAAAGAAATTGCGCGAGCGTAAGTAAAGCTGTAGTTTTCTTCATTCCTTAGAGAATTTTCTAAACCATGTGACATGTTTTTAATTGATTTTATGTACGATTCTGCATTAAAGAACACTTGTAATAATTGCCAATTATTTCGATAAAAGTGATTATTAATAAAGAATAATTTACTTATTTTCAAAAAATTACATTTTATAACATTGTTAATACTTTCAAACTTGCTTGCAATAATAATGTTCATATTTAATTCGTCCGATTTTGTATTTATAGGTAGAAAAGCTAAGAAGCAAGCTCAGAAAACTAGTTCAAAAATTCCAGATTTGAAAGATCATGAAGTTGTACAAAAGTTTTTCTTACAAGAGGTTAATATTATAGATTTTATTATATTGTTATACATTAATAACTTCACAATCTTAAATTATATTTACAACATGTTATAATTGTTATAAGGTCCAACTTGGAGAAGAGTTGCTTACATACGGTGATGTAGAAGGTGGAATTGAACACATAGCAAATGCAGTTGCAGTTTGTGGACAACCTACGCAATTATTACAAGTTCTTCAAAAAACACTGCCACCACAAGTTTTTCATCTTTTATTGCAGCGATTACCAGCTATCAGTCAGGTATGTATTAACAGTAATTTTTGAATAGGGAAAGGAACAGAGAGGAAATTTTGTTTTTTACTTGTTGTTACAGAAACTAGCATCTCAAACTGCAATGGCTGAGGAAGATGTTGAATAAAATAATATTAAAAATTACGTTGACTTTTAAAATAAAATCTAACTATTAGTAGAAGTGTATGCTTTTTTTTGATAATGTAGACATTTGTGTGACTTTAATCTGGTCAAACTCTTCAATTGTATAGCATGTTCTCCTTAATTAAACTTCCATACTCCTTGGTAATTACATATTAACGATCAAGAATGTGATATACATTTATGTGCATTTAAATGTCAAGTAGAAAGATCTTAAATATAATTTCATTTAAACATTATAGTAATTGTTTTCAACAGGTTAACTGCCATAATAAATCATAAGTATTTTTGTTTAAGATGGCAACAAATATAATGGTACACAAAACCTATCTCTAGTCACACAAGATATTCTTAATCTCTTTACATGATATGACTGTAATAAATTGTTTATATTTGTTAAATGTTTAGCAATTTTAAGAAAGAACAGAAACGAAAAACTAATTAAGGAGTAAAGCAATTGATCTAATACAAAAATTTAATGACACGTTTGATTTTATAGGAATTTTGAAATAATTTTATGCATTAGTTGAAGCATGTTCTAACATTATGCTCTTTCAATAAGGAATTCGTATAAAATGTGATCTTAAAATAATATACTTATTCCTAACAGCATTTACAAATAGCTACAAAAATGCAGTTATGTCTATATATATATATTATGAATATATATTCGTAATAAATATATTTTATAGAATTTGCACAAATTTATGCAAACATGTATTCTACCTTGTGAATATAAAATTTACATTCTTGTAATAGAAGTAATATCTTAAGCGTATGTACATGACATTATTTTCAACGGTACTCACTAGCATATTAAACACTTTATAATTATTTTTTTGTATAAAAAATGTTCTATTCTTATAAACTAAAGGCAATAAGAAAGAATTATAGTTTATATCTTAGTATCAAATAAATCTGTTTTTCTTAATAATTGTATCATGTGAAAACAAATTGAATGTTATTAATAAAAGAAAAAAGAAAAATAAGTTCAATAATAACTTATTGCATTTCAAACCAATTGTACATATGAAATAATTCATACGTCTACAAAAATTTAAATAGGGGATTAACAGTATCTTTTATTAGAAAATTGAGGATATGAAAATCAGATTTTTAAGAATATTATTTCGTAGGTTTATGTATAATATATAATTTTTATTTCCTTTGATTCCCTTCAGTATACAATAGTCACTATTATGTGCTCTATAACTGTACAAAATTCTTTTTACAGAGAAAAGCATTTTTATAAATTATCCAAATTTAAACAACTATTAAAACAATACAATAAAATAACAGATTTCTAAATATGTTTTCATAGCATGAATTTTTCAAATCTATTTCGTTACAATACTATTTACTAATATAGAATAATTAGTTTTCTTGATCATGATCTGTTCCCCAAAAAAAAAAATTAGATAAAGGTAATATGTATATGTGTGCGGAATAGCCTCTATTATAACACTATTGGTATTTGTTACCTTTGTAATATATTATACAATCATTTAAGCAGTACAACATTAGTTTACATAATTTCAAAATAAAAATATGGCAGTGTATAGCTTTTACACAAACTGATTTTACTATTGATCATTTTTGTACAATATTTTTTTACATTCATAACAAGTATAAAAATAAATTTTTTAAGCAATAAAAGAATTACATCATTTTTTTATAACTGCAGAAATGATGAGAAAATGAATGACAGGACAAAACTGATAAACGTTTAAATTATAACAAACTGTACATTAGGGTATTATAGATTTTTTCACAAGCCATAATATTTTGTACTTTTTTATACCGATCAAATATAAAATTCCAATCTCTCTATATACATTTTCAAAATGTTTTCACCATCAAGAAAACCTTATTTTCTGTTACTATTTATCAATCCTATTTTAAGTTTAAAACTTCATTTCTAGCTTCTTCCATAATATCGAGAGCATTTTTCTCTATAAGACTTTTTGCAAGGTCTTTACCAAGCTTTTCAGCCCCTGCAAGGCTCGAATCACTTACTTTACCAGGAACAACGCTGCAGTAAAGTTTTGGTTCCCGATATGGACATTTCCTGTAATAAATTAAGTTAATATTATGTATAACTAATAATGTATGTTTATCAATTGTTTAAACAGCAATATTCTAATAAAAATTTTGTCTATTTACTTTGGAGGTTCTCCATCATCATCACGTATATAAAGTTTACTTTTAAAGGTATCTTTAACAAGTTTTTGTCCATCCAAAGACCATACAGCACCAGTAATAGTTAAATCCTTGTTTTCTAAAGTTGAGGAAACAGCAACCGGTGCCGAACATCCACCCCCTAAGGTTTTCAGGAAAGAACGTTCAGATACGCATCTTAAAGTTGTATCTACATCGTACAGTGGTTCTAAAAGAGATAATATTTTCCAATCTGCTTCTCGACATTCGACTCCTAATGCACCTTGCCCCACAGCATACAATGTTTCCTCCGGCTTTAATAACTGCAAATACCGCAAACACAAACGAACAAAAATATAAGAAGTTAATAATTTTATATTAATTAATACATAAAGAATCGAAATGAAAATTACCTGACTTATTCTATGCTGCCAATTCATTCTCTTTAAACCAGCAGCTGCCAAAATAATTGCTGCAAATGGACCATTTTCATCGTCCAACTTTCTTAGTCTAGTATTTAAATTACCACGAATGTTTTCCACTTTTAAATGTGGCATGTTTCTAGCTAATTGAGCTGATCTACGCAATGAACTAGTGCCAATAACACTGCCTTCCGGTAAAGTAGATAATGTTTTGTCTTTATATTGTTTAGACATAACAACTGCATCGCATGGATCTTCGCGTCTATAAATTTAATTACAAACTTTATTTTATTTCTTTATGAATATTTAACCCTTTCGTTACTACGAGCGACTATGGTCTCTTTCCATAAAATGCCACTGACATACTGCGGGCGACTATAGTCGTTTTGCATAAAATGCCGCGTATTGTACATACGACGAGCGATTGGAATTATTGAATATCGAGTCTCTTCCTGTAGACCTGTAGCATCAGTATTCCCCCCCCCCCCCCCCCCCAAAAACACCGTCAAAGCTACTCGAGTTGCAGTGAGGCGTGAACGCCGCGCCGGAAAAACCGCACGTAGCGAAAGGGTTGATAAAATATTAGGATAGTCAATTCTAAGAAGTTGGAATGCAAGCAAAAAAAAAACAGAAGTAATATATCCAACGAAATATAGTTAAAATGTTATTATGCAAGCAGTGTGCATTTCAAGTATGCAATATGTTTCTTTCATGGATATGATAATTTTATTGCAAATTTAAATTTCAGATATGTAAAGTTCCTAAAGTTCAGATCCCTCATTTTGGAATGACAAAGCATGAACAGCATGCTAACGTTCAATTAATATTATTTAATTTAATTTTATACTAACTTTAATATCGCTCCTAAAACCATTCCTTCTGGCAATGTTGTTGGTAAATCTTTTAACGAATGCACCACAAAATCAACATTGCCACTTTCTAAAGCGAGTTCCAACTCTTCAGTAAAGAGAGACTTTTCGCCAATTTTTGGTAAAGATTTATCTAAAATTTTGTCTCCTTTGGTATTCATTGTAACTGTAAATTAATATAGTATTTATAGTACAGATTTTACAAATTATAAATTGTTATCAAAATCTTATAAGAATTAAAACATGTTTTTTCTTTCTTGTAACAAAAAAAAAAACAACTTTATTTACAATTTTACCTACCTATTTGAAATTCCTTTTTTGGATGATATCCTTTTAAACATTCTATTACATATTTTGTTTGAATCAGAGCCAACTGAAATAATTATAAGTACTTTAAATATATATAATGTAATATATTTATATTTTTATGAAATGTATAGTTTTGTCATGTTTTTATACAAACAGTTGAATCATGAAATTGATTACAACACTGTTATATACTACAATATAAATATTGTAGATAAAGATCCATTGATCTATTAAATACCATTAAAAAGTGCTGAGTAATGCAGAATTAAGAACAACAAGTGTCACTTTCGACATTTTACAAATCATGCATTACATCACACAAACACGATATACAATTTCTTATTCGTTTAGTGGAATAAGAGATAATCATATACTGAATGAATTCAAAATTAAAAATATTTTTTTATTTCCTGTTTTTAAAAATGATTTTAAAGATCTGTCCGATTGCTGTTGCTTCCACTATGATTACTATTATGTAAGATTCTAAAAATGACAATATTAAATAATAGTGCAAGTACATGACAAAAATATATTTCCTTCAAAGGAGAAATTAATGTTTATATATTTACCTCGCTTTTCCGAGATCCAACTCGTATTACGTCACGTGTATCCGTGCTCGTCATCACAGAAATTTAAATTTCTTTGCTTCCTGTATTATTGATTTATAATACGATTTTTTCAACAATAATTACTATGTAACAAACTTATCCTATTTCGGAATGTGTCAAATATACATTCTTTTTAAAGGACAAAGGGAACTGAATTGGGTCAAAGACACGAACAACTTTCACTCGCTTGTAAGTAACCTCCAGCAGGTACTTACAACAACTTCAATAAGTTAATTATTAAACAATATGTGTAATATTTTATAATTTTCTTATGTGTAGCGTATTTCACAGTTACTGACACTGCAGCAGATCGTGAATGTAATTAATTAATGTAAAAAGTACGTATGCTACATTCTTGTACACGCCATCTTCTTAGTATAAAACGACAGTGGAGAATGTGATCAGACTGAAAGTAACCAACTGGAATGACGGCTAATACCGTCCCGACTACGTAATCGAAAACTGAAAGGACATGTAGTTTATGTTTTCTTAATGCGTATGTATGTTGAATGAAATCTTCAACATATACGGCGGGATGTTTGAACAGGTGAAATTGTTTTGTCTTTAAATGACAAACATCACTCATAAATTGTTGATTTTGATTTATATATACACATGAAAGGCTGAATGAACAATCATCATCACATTACTTTTTTCTAATTATTAAACATTCTTCATTTATAAATTTTAATACTTATAGTACTAATATTTGAAAAATAAATATATAATTCATTCACATTCAATATAATTAATAATAGTTCATTATTATTAACACATTTTATGCGAGAGTTGTACTTTTACGTTTTTTGCGGTCGGTTACTTGAGCGCGGGTCACGTAAAAGTACGTATTTAGCAGACTTATGGTGGTGTCCGATTTTTCTATAAATATGTTTTCGTTTTTTAAACAATGATCATAAAACATATATTTGAGGGTAAAATAAAGTTTTTCGTTAAAAAAAAACGAAGTAGTTATCGATTTATTGCAATTTTACTGAATTACTAAATTCCCACAAAATTCATGAAAAAACGCCCGTTACGCGCAAAAATCCGCGGCGAAATATACCCGCATGCAATGTGATAATAATAATAATCTCATGTATTGCAATTACAATTATAGGTGCACTGATTGAATTTCAATCCATGTAAATAGGAAGCAAGTCTATTAACCATAGTATAATCATACTTTTTTTTTCTATAGTTTCTATAGATATAAAATTTCTTTGTGTATTGCTTATAGTTTATAGTATTTTTAGTATAAATACATGCTAAATACTTTGTTGAAAAAACATCTTACATAAAATATTTCATACAAAAACAGTCACATCTCATTATGTGAATAATGCTAAAATTATCTTTTATTATTATATTTATTGTAAAAATATTGTATAAGTTACAATAAATAAACGCATTGCAAAATAAGTGTTGCTTTCCAAATACTGTTTAGTTCTTGTATTAAAATTTAAATAAATCAATCCAATAATTATGATTCACCTTTTTCAAACTTTCTAATAATAGAATGATTAAAAAAGCAATTTATGGACAAATGCAAAACACAATAAATCATACATGTGGTAGCTTCGTATTGCACATTATAAACAAAAGGAAATAAAGTTTAACAACTATACAAACAAAAACATATGGGTATGTGTATAAATCTGTTTTTAATTATGTGAATAATTTAATAGCTGCAATAGTTTTTGATTAAAAATAGCGACTACCCGTGTATAGCATTAAATAAAAACATTTAAATGCTAATTAAATACTAAGTGATCAGTTTGTACATGTACATATAATGATTTTTAGAAATAAATTAAAGCTTTAATTTTATAGTAGCATTTAAGATTATTAGGATAAAATAGTAGTAAATTGAATTTACTACTTATATTTCTGCATCGAAGAAGCCTACTGTAATATACAACCACTTTCATTTTTTGGATCTTTAGTGCTATGATGGATTGCATCTTCCTTAACAGGAGGTAAATTTTGTTCTCTGTCAAGCTTTGCAGAAGATAAGCCTGATAATGTTTTATACACATCTAAATTCCATACAGAATTATATGATTGCATTTGAAAATCAATAGGGCTCACTAAACCAAAGGTGGCTTTAGTGTCTAATACTGGAACTTCTCCTGGTATTTTATGATGATAGCTGTAAAATATAAAATATGGTTAATTTTTATTTAACAAATTTTTTTTAATGTGCATATATAAAATACTTACATTAAACCATTCTCTCGATTACATTTATCAAGAGTAAGTTTTACTATAGGTGTTAATCTTTTAAACACAGCATGTTCATCTGGCTTCACTTTAGGTGCAGGTCCATTTATTTTTCCATATTCTTGGCATAATAGTTTTGCTTTCTTTAAACAAGTTTCGCTTTCTTGCAAAGCTTTAATTGCTTCCCCGCATTTATCCATAGCCAATAAATTTTCACCACAATAATTATATGCCTATTAAGTCAAATTAAAAAACAGTTGACTTTATTTTTCATACTTAATTTTTGCAGCGTTCCACTTACATAAGATTGGTAAAATGCTGCTTTAAATTCTAAGTATTTAATCCATTGAGCTGTTATTTCTGGTTTAAATGGACGTAAAGTATTTGCAGCATCCAAAAATAATTTACTTGTTTCGTTAGCTAAAGCTGATATTAGACTAGCATTATGTTTCAATTCCACTGCTCTTGCTACTGTCACTATAACATTGTAAGTGCAAATTTATATTCACAAGAAACAGCAAAAGTGATACATTACGTATTTAGATAATATATAACCTTCTTGGGCTTCTGCTGTACATTGATTCACATATGCATTTAGTATTCGTGGGTCTAAATCACTCCCTAATGGTGGAGGATTTGCTAATTGTGGCAAAAATTCTGTTTGTACAAAAGTAAATATTCCTGCAGCCCTCCTTAGCATTGTATGTACATCTTTAGCCTCGTTCATATTTATGCTAAATTATATGTTTATTGAATTATACTTTTTATAATATTTATTTTACATTTTTAATTATCTTACATTAGGATTTATTACACTTACTCATCTTTGGCAGCTATCATCGCAGCATGTTTCATAAACCAAAGTCCTACATTCACGCTCATATTAGCTGCTTCGTAAACAGAATCAGCGCTAGAACTATAATACAAAAATGATATTTTAAATGGTGTTCAATAATTATACTTGTTTATAAAATACGTGAGAAATACATTACTAAGTGTTTGTTCCCAATAGCGTGTGTGTCCACTTATATATAAGAACATTTCTAAGTTTACTAGGATTGGGCCTGCCAACATGTTGATCTTGCTCTGCTATTGAATTTATTTCCCATATAAATCCATATAACAAACTTAAATAGCTATGAAAAGCTGGTTCTATAGTATCACTGGAATTATTTGGATTTTTTATCACATCCAAAAGTCGATTTCTTGATAGTTTTAAATCACTGAAAGATAAAAAAACTGAGATAAATGTGAACAGTAAGTACAGGTTTATTACAGTAAAATAATTAATTTTATCTTATATATTTTTATTATTTTAGGTGAGCATATTATGAAATAGTAACATTTCAAATATTAGTTAAGTATAGAAAAGACTAAATGCGTTTTATTATACCCATAAACATAGCTAACCTGCACAGTTTTCTTGTAGCATCAGTAGGATTACTTATTTTCAATTCAAATTTTTGATTTGTTGTTGCTTTTAATACATTACGATGAAACCAATGTGCCATATTCTTAACAATTTAAATAAAATTGTTACTGCCACTACTATCTAAATCTGTAAGTGCTTGATTGCAACTTATTCGATTTGACAGATAAGGCACATCAAGGTAAAGCAGACATCACAACCAGAACCACAACACACCTTATACAATCATACTGCACCCAATGAAAGATATTCCACTTTTGAAGATGGAAGTAGATCGTGCAATCTTTCATACACTTTGATTTCGTGTATAAGGGTGTGACTAAGTGTTGATTGTTGTATTTATTATACTTTCTAAAAGGTAAAAATCAGGAAACAGTGCAGGTGTTGTTATATGTTCATAAATAATCATTTTATGTTATTATTGATGCAACGATTTTGTAGTGACAACTTGGATACACTTGTAATATAACCTATTCAGTTTTAATACAGTATATGTACAATGTAAACATAAGATTTTCGATTTACTTGTATTTTATAAAAAACTTTGTTAACAAGGCATCCACGAAAAAGAATGTTTTTATACTGCAGTATTCATGTAAAATTTATATTTTTTTTTTAGATGGGTGAACCTTCAGGATTAACAAATAGTGAAACACGTGAACTTTGTAAAGAACCTGATTCTGCAACGAATGGTTACTTTATGCAGCATACAATGTATCGTATTAAAGACCCAAGAATATCATTACCATTTTATACCGAAGTACTCGGTATGCATTTATTGCAGAAAATAGATTTTCCTGAAAACAAACAATCTTGGTATCTTTTGGGATATGAAAACCCTAAGGACATACCTACTGATAGAAGAGAAAGTATTGAATGGACATTTAACCAAAGAGCCACTATAGTGCTTGCTCAGTAGGTTTCAAAATTAATGTACAATAAAGAATTAATATTACTATAGATTAGTAGCATATGAATTTAAACTTTAAAGGAAGAATGAATATCAACATTTCCTTACAGTAACTGGGGAACAGAAACTGATCCTGATACTAAGTTTCATAATGGAAATTCAAATCCTCAAGGATTTGGTAATATATTTTCAGTATTACATAGTAAAAACATAAAGTGTAATTAATAATAAAATGTACTTTTTTCTTTAATGCACAGGCCATATTGGAATTGCAGTACCTGACATTGAAAAAGCATGTGAAAGATTTGAAAGATTAAATGTTACATTTGTAAAGAAACTTAACAACACTAGGATAAAAGGATATGCCGTGATTAAAGATCCAGATGATTATTGGATTGAAATTTTAAGTTCAACGAATTTTGCAAATATAGTATTAAATCATTAATGTTCCATAACAATGGAACAATTCCTTTGGATATCCTCAATTTCTAGGTTATATTTAAAACATTGAAAACCTGTACCTTGCCTTTGCACCATTATTTTATATTTTTGACAGCTCTTTATTACTTTTACAATTAATTGCTGTTGGATACATGTACAAATCGTGTGCAATAAAGATATTATAATAGTAATAAATGTATGTTTTAATAAATACAAAACCATCATAGATAAAATTGCTTTGGGCATATATGTAATTTATGCATATGTAATATTACTATTATAATTAAATTATATTTTAATGAACGGAATAAATGTATTGAGGAAATTTAAGTTGAATCAATGTAAGCAAGAATTAAGTTCGCATTTTGGTAGTTTGACAAAAGATTCAAATTTACAGTGATCTATTTTACTATAAAAGCAAATATAAATTAGTAAATACTTGGTTTCATTTGAAAAAGATGAAAACTGAATTGGGGCCATACTTATTCATTTTTAAAAGCTAATTTAGAGAAAACTGTATGTAAATTAAAATTCGTATAGGATAAGATTTTACTCTTGGTAGGTGATTTTTGGTGTCATCTATTATCAATTGTCTAAGCTGTAAGTTAACATGTAATTAGTATAGCCGATAAAGTAAATATCTATGTTAACCTAACCACTGTAATATCCGCCACATAAATTGTGTTTGCATCTGGTTATACAGAGTGTTCCATAACTAGGAGGGTAGTTGAGACGATTCTAAACAACAATTTCCTTAGCAAAAATGTCGGATGAGGCTTCGTCCCACGGCATAGTGCGCGCTCTGATTGGTCAGTGTTTTTCGTTAATAATTCAAAAACGAAGCCCCATCCGACATTTTTGCAAAGGAAATTGTTGTTCAGTATCGTTGTTCAGTATTCATTTTCAAGAATAGGCCCCCTGCTGCCCCCTATTTTCGGCACGTGCAGCGACACCCTGTATATATACTAAACAAACACACATGAAATTTCACATGAAAACAGTACTGTTGGAGTAAGTGGAGTATCTTATGCTACAAAGTTCCTAGGAATCAAATAGTACACAATAAAGACATGTCATATTGCCGTATATGACTTTTAACTTTGATTATAGGCATTTCTAATCATCAATCATAAGTATTACATGCAATATAATTTCGTGTCAAAATCAAGTGAGGCCTCAAATCAAGTCAAAATCATATCAAGTCAGGCAATTTTCAATGATCATTTATTACATTGAGGTTAAGTAACAGATCTTACTACAGAATATAAGTACATACATGTTTAATATTTACTATTATTCAATAGTAAAGGAATAAAAGTCATATTTTGAAAATAATATGCCAGAATTTAAAAAAAAACAAATGTACGATGGTAGCATTTTAAAGCATGAACATCATTAAAATATTTCCTTTCTTTTTAGTATGGTAGAAGATAAAAAATATGAAATTGGTAGCCGAATTGAGTGTGACGGATATCAAGGTACATTAAAGTATTGTGGACCTGTCGGTAATACTAAAGGTTTGTGGCTTGGTATAGATTGGGATGATCCAACTCGTGGTAAACATAACGGCACGTATGAAGGAATAGAATATTTTAAAGCTAGGTAAGGTCATATAGAACGAATAATATTGTATATTATAACAGTTAAACAGGTAAAATATTTTATGTCTTAGGCATCCTACGTCTGGTTCATTTATACGTCCAGGTAAAGCAAAATTTGGAATTTCTTGTCCAGAAGCTATCAAAATGCGGTATGGTTTTATCAATGATGAACTAGCAGGAATTGATAGAGATACATTAACAAACTTGCAAAAAGAGATTAATGCTCCATTCCTGGAAGTTGTGGGTTTCTCCAAAGTAAATAAAAAACAAAGCAAATTTGATGAATTAAGAATGGTGGGACTGAGAGAGCAATGTATTAGTACTGCCGGAAAGCCTGGTGAATTAAAAGCATTGTGCCCAAAGATAGAAGAGCTAGATATATCTAGAAATTTAATAAATAATTGGCAAATTATAGCAGATATTTGCTGTCAACTTGATTCCCTTGTTCGCCTCAATGTTAGGTAAATTAACTATTAACAAAATTGATTATTATAGAATAGTTGTTTTTATCGCAACTTTTTGTTTTTTATTATTCTGTTTAGTGAAAATTATTTACCGACTGAACAGGATATGAAAGTATTAAGTAATTCATTTTTAACGGTTAAATCTTTGACCATGGCAAAAATGAATTACAATTGGTTTGATATTCAACAATGTATGTGCATGTTTCCGTCTGTGCAAGAACTTTCACTTTCCTTTAATATTGTCAACATTATACAAAAACCATTAGAAGATGATAATTTAATGAAAATATGTAAATTAACGCTTGAAGGAAATTTGATATCCGATTGGAATGAAGTTCTTAAATTAGGTTCACTTCCATGGTAAGTCATTTCGTTACAAACGAATGATCGTAATTATTTATTATACCTTTTAGTACACTAAAATTATTCTAGCATAAGAAGTGTGTATTGAAAAATTTTATTTTACAGTTTAGAATACCTCAATTTAAATTCAAATCAAATAGACAAAATAAGATTTCCATCTGTTGAACCAACAGCAAAAACTTCAGTATTTTTTAATTTACGGCAATTGCATATATCGCACAACAACATATCGGAGGTAAAATAATTATTTGTATAAATATTTAATTGTTAAATAAAAAAAATAACCTTATTGAAATTTATAGTGGAGATCTATATCAGAACTAGAAAAACTTAATAATTTAGAAGATTTAAAATTTAAAGAAAATCCAGTTTTGAAAAATGAAGATGCGGAAACTGCACGTGAGTTAATAATAGCAAGAATTTCAAAATTACGATTTTTAAATAGTAGCGAAATTTTGAGAGATGAAAGACGGGGTGCGGATTACGATTACATGAAACTGTATTTACCAAGATGGACTGAAACTGAAAACAATCCTGAAAAAAGATATCAATTTATAATTGAACACCCCCGATTTCCGGCACTGATTAAAAGTATGCAAAAATAATAATGCAATCATTACAAAAGTAATTACATGGTTAAAAAATTTGTAATACATCATGTTTGTTTAATATTATTTTTAGCATACGGAATTTCTGATATTCCATCATTTCGGTCAAAAGTGGAAATGATTTCTAATGTTATAACGGTAGAGTTTGTATGCCCCGATCATCCAAATCAGCCTAAAGGAATTAAAAGAAAACTTTTAAAAGACATGGAAGTTCAAAAAGTAGTTGGACTTGCACAACGGCTTTTCCGAACTGGAGGAAAAATTCCAACTCTCTCGTTTATACAAAAAAATGTAATTATATATTTATATCTATTTATATCATATATACATAATGTACTATTGTACATTGTTGTTCTTTTTAGCTTTCAAAACGTGAAATTCCTTTGGATAAACCGCTTCAGGAACTTAGTTATTATTCGATCCAAGATGGAGATCAAGTTATTGTGAGATGGTGATATTTAATGAATTGTTTATAGATATAATTGTATTTTGTACACTGTTAAAACTGCATTACCATACTTTGTTATTAAACTTTTTTAATTGCAAAGATACTTTTTATACCCTATTAATAATTTATCAGACTTAATAATTTTTGGTACAATTTTTTAATTTTTAAAAAATTTCACCTTACAAAAATTATTACATTGTTAAAAAAACCTATTTTTTATTATAATACTTTATAAAATGTTATATTTTATACTTACTATGATATAAAGTACAAATTATGTTTTTACACATCGTATCTAAGAATGGCACACGCGCTTCGTTATATGTATAATATTAAAATATTTAATTTTGCTGTGCCGTTTGTTCAATTTTACCGTATTCTTCTTTTTCAAGCTGTTCTCGTGTCAACAACGATAATCCTAATTGATTCTCACGCGTAAATGGTTGTGCCATTTGCCGTAACCAACGTTTACTTATCTAATAATTATAACGAGTATTTATTAACACTTGTCTTGTATCTTTTAACTCTCAGAACTTACCTGTACCGCTTCCTCGGTTGACAAGTTACATAAATTATCAGTTAGATGTTCTTGTATCCACTTTGGTAATTTACTTCGTTTATCTATTCTTGCAAACCTCTAAAAGAAATAGATATGGTAAAATAATTGATGATTAAAAATCAATATTGATTGTTACCTTATCCGCGAACACCATTATACCATAATCAGTTTTGCCTCTAATTGCTCTCCCAACGCATTGTGCTGCATGTCTCATTGCGTCAAATGTCAAGAAGTCATTTTCTCTGATCTGAGAGAATCAACGTATCATTAATGTCAACGATGTTAATATTTATAATTATCACGTGTTTTATATAAAAATTTACTTGAAATTGATCGCGAAGATACTCCAATCGTGCTTTCAAAATACGCGATTGTGTGTATACGTAAGGTATTCCGAACATCAAAACAGCTCTTCCTAAATGATGATCGAAATCAACTCCTTCCGATACTTTTCCCCGCGCTACGGAAAGAAGAACAGCACCTCTTCCATTTTCACAAGCCTTTATATAATTTATTAAAGCTAAACTTGTTTCCGCAGAATCTTGAGTTTCGATAAATAATAATTTGTGCCTCTGAAGTTGATCTACCACGCCTTGGTCGTACCTACAAAAAATGTGGACGTAGATACGTTTCTATAAACATAATAAAACAAATACAAACCATGCAGCTACTACAGATTCCATGTACAAATAAGAAGTGAAAAAACACACTAAACCATCAGGAACGGTAGCAGCAAATTCAACTAATAACTGGCCGTAATTTCTTATAACTGCAACATCTTCTCTTGTTTCATATTTTGATGAAATTGTAACTTGATCGTTACCTTTTCCTACGATCTGATATCAAAATAATATTATTTTCTTGATAACATCGTCATTTCAAGAGAACTAATATTAGCTTACCATAGGCAAAAGACAAGGTCTGGCTAATGTCATTGTAAAAGATGACATTATAACTGGATGAAAATTTAAAATTTTAGGATACATATCTAACGGAGACAATGTCCCTGAAGTAATAACTACAGATTGAAACCTATCAAATATAGGTTTCATCGCGATCGACGAATCTAAGCAACTAAAATGAAGAATTGGATTTAAAACTGTAGGTGATTTGTCGTCGAATGGTTCTACTATAATGGTAAATCCCTTCGTATACGTAGAAACTAATGTTGCAAGATGAGTGACCAAAATTATTGGTGAAAAATCAGTTAGATCTGTTATTTCCATGGTACGTAAAAAAGAACCTAATCGTTCGGCGCAAAACCTTAACAGTTTACGTTCGATTGAAACTTTTGATTGAACATCTCGTAAAAATGCGGCGGGTGATTCTTGAACCACATGTTGCACGCGCAAACGCGTTTTTAAATATTCTACAAATCGTTTCAAAAAACAGATAAAATGCTCTGCATTTCTTATGTTACCAGGAACTACCTCTGTAAAATAAAAAGGTGACGTTATAAATTTTTAAGCTTGAAGATATCTGAATTACCCAACGTACCATTTAAAACTTCATCTGGTAAAACAGGATTAGCCAAGATAATGTCAGTTTCTCTTGCAACACGTGCATCCTTTAATCCCTCTACTAATCTTTCATATTCCTCTTTTAATTTATTCGCATCATCTTCTCTCATTCTAAGTTACAAATATTAACAGTAACAAATAATATTATAGAGTTGTATAGAAAGTATAATTTGACTTACTCTGCCACTGTTTTTTCAAGAAGTTGTATGTTGGCACTACTTTTTTCTAAAATTCTTCTATTTATCTTTACACTCATTGAATCGATACACACGTTATCTGCAATTAATGAAATGATCAAATTTCTGTGATTTTAATATAATCTAAAATATAAGATCCAGTATACCTATATTATGCGCTTCATCAAAAACAACTACAGAACTCTTGCTTAATTCTTTTGACACGCTTTCTGCAATTTTAGGATCTAGTAAATAATGATAACTGTATACTACAATTTGTGCATGTAATATCTGAAATCAAAGAACAAAAGTCAATGATTTTTTTAGTACGAAGATAAACAACTTGTTTCTAAAGATGCTTACTGTAAACCTTGCAAGAAAATATGGACACCAATTTCGATCTCTCCCATATTCTTTCAGATCATCGATAGAATATATGCCTGGTGGCATCATTTGTTCTTTACCCTCCATATCAAATCCTTCATAAAAATTACAAATTGGTGTAGATTCATCGTAATTGTGTCTTTCACGAACATATGATGCCGTTAAAGCATGGCAACGTCCGTCAACAATTTTGCCTTCGCGTTCTCTGCTTACCTAATTCATACATTATAAAGATACTTATAAAATATATATGTATTAATTTAATATAAATTACCTCAGGATGAATACACATATTCTTTCGCGAACTAAGTACTAGCCCGACAATTTTTGGTTTACTTCCTGCTTCTTTTTCATAATAGTCTATAAGCTTTTTTAATTCTTCAATGACCTTTTCTATTTCTGGTACCGTGCGAGAGCAATAAATTAATTTTGTAATATCTAATGGATTTTCTAGCATGTACGCTACAATTAACGATAAAAGAGTTATCGTTTTGCCAGTGCCCGAGGGCATTTCCAATAAACAGTGCCCCTAAAATTTATAAAGGAAAATTTTAGTTCATCACAAATGTAGTTACTATAATAAGAATACAGGAAGAAGTATGTTTGATCAAAAATATATTTAATAAATACTTTTGCATCCAAGCCCCGTTTCAGCTCGAGCATGTATGCATATTGTTCTGGATAAATATAATCGTACGGAAAATATACAAGTAAACCATCAACGCTGATTCTGTAAATATAAATAAACGGTAAATATTTCATTTTAGAAAATTCAATAATTCTATTGAACAAATATTCATATTTACTTCATCTTTTTATATTCTATATCGTATAAAAAACAGATTTATACGTAATAATTTCATTTATATACAAAATTCTGGTTACACATGCAATGTTACGCCGACATATCATAACGAGCAATTGCGCGTAACAGCCAGTAACAGCAAGCCGGCTCATCGTGCATGTAGTTTTACGCGCTTCAAGAATCAGAATATACTGTGTTCAGAAAACAACATTTTTTTAACGCAAAGGAAATAAATTTTAATTTATCGTTTAAAAGTAATAATTACAATATACATTTTTTAATTTTATTTTATATTCATATTTTATGTAATAAACCAATGATATATCATAAATATTTGAGTGCTTTTGTCGAATTACTAATCGATCGATATATATCGAATACGATTACCGGCTAAACCGGAAGATGTTTGAAGAATCGTCGTTTCCGTAGAATTTGGCGTCTTTGAGACACGTGTATGGAGGGTTGAGTTAAAATATATTAAGGAATATCATTTAGATATTATTACTTAAAATGGGAAAACCAGGTAATTAATATTGATTTTAATAAAATATACTTATATTTAATTTTTCTAAAATCTAAGATATCTAATATTAGAACAAAACTTTCTGTAATCTAACATAAAAATAATTGCTCACTTTATACCGATACGATGTATTTATGTTAATCGAGTAGGATTCACAACTTTGTTTAAGTCTAATAATTTATTTTTCGTTCAAATATATAGATGCTTAAGTCAGATAAATAGTACTTTTCATGTTTATATTAATATCTTACTCTAACCTAGCTTTGTAGTAGCATAAAATTGTTTTAGAAAATATTTTTATATTTGTTCGTTGAATTACAGGGTTTTCACCAGGTGGAGGTGGTGGATTTAGAGGTGGTAGAGGAGGAGGCAGAGGAGGAGGAGGAGGTGGTGGTGGCGGATTTAGGGGAGGAAGAGGAGGCGGAGGAGGAGGAGGTGGCAGAGGAGGCGGTCGGGGTGGCGGCAGAGGTGGTGGAAGAGGTGGAGGTACCCCACGTGGACGTGGTGGCGGTGGCGGATTTAGAGGAGGAAGAGGAGGACGTGGAGGTGGTGGTTTCAAAGGTGGCAAAACTGTTGTCATAGAACCCCATCGGCATGAGGGAGTCTTCATAGCTAGAGGAAAAGAGGATGCATTGGTTACCTTAAATTTAGTACCAGGTTCAGAAGTATATGGCGAAAAGAGAATTAGTGTTGAGGTATGTAGAGAAGTTAAAGTACTTTATATCATAATTTCTGAAATGTATAATAATTGGGCATATAAATATTGCAGGGACAAAATGGAGAAAAAATTGAATACAGAGTATGGAATCCTTTTAGATCAAAATTAGCTGCAGCCATACTCGGAGGAATAGATCAGATTTACATGCCTCCTGGAAGCAAAGTTTTATATTTAGGTGCTGCTTCTGGAACCACGGTATCGCATGTAGCAGATGTTGTTGGACCAGTAAGTTTGTATAAACTTCTTCTTTGAACACATGGAAATTATTATGCATACATTTAGAGCCAGTTTAGTGTATGGTCACTATTTTGGTGTCGGAGTTATGCTATAAAATTCACATACTCGTTTTTTTGTTGAATTAAATATATTTTTATTTAACTCTGAAAGACCGAGTGTACAAACTGATACTTTACTATTTTAATTGATGCATATTCTTGCAATGTATAAATATGAAATATCATTATAGGAAGGACTGGTGTATGCTGTAGAATTTTCTCACAGATCTGGTAGAGATCTTATAAATGTTGCCAAAAAACGGACAAACATTATTCCCATAATTGAAGATGCAAGGCATCCCCATAAGTACAGAATGCTAGTTGGCATGGTGGATACAATATTTGCAGATGTGGCACAACCTGATCAGGCCAGAATAGTAGCCCTAAATGCTCAATATTTCCTAAAAAATACAGGACACTTTGTTATTTCTATCAAAGTAAGTGTCGTGAAATAAAACAATTCATTTTGTAAATTTAAATTAAATGGTTATTGCAATATTCTTTCAGGCAAGCTGTATAGATTCTACGGCTCAACCCGAAGCAGTATTCGCATCAGAAGTAAAGAAACTTATTGCTGACAAATTGAAACCACAAGAACAAATTACATTAGAACCGTATGAAAGAGATCATGCTGTAGTAGTTGGTGTTTTCAGGCCACCACCTAAGAAAGCAACTTAAAATTATACATATGTACATACATTTTATCTAATTCTTAAGATCAATTTAAACCCTAATTGACCACGATTCCTTAGAGTACGCACAATAAGCTTCGTTTATCTACACGTGAAATCTCCAAATTTTTCATTATATTCGTCAATGCAAAACTGAAAATAACATGTAATATAATGTAAAGTAGAAAATTATTATGCAGATCATTTAGACGTTTTCTATAAACAAAAAAACCAATTTGTCTTATTCTTGTACAGTTGCTACATCAAGAGAAATGTACACGTATAATCGTTTAATATAAAAGTTTATATTTTAAATATCTTCAATCATCATTTTTACTTTAATTAAAATAAAAAAATTTTTAATAATCTGTTTATTGTGTTTAATTGTGAAAATTATAAAAATACTTAATAGTATTGAATATTACATAATTTACATTAAAGTTTATTTCTTTGAACGTGTAACATCGAAAACAAATGAAAGTTATAGTAATATTCAACATCTATTTCTTTTTCTTTCAATAACGTAAAAAATATATTTAATAATTCATATGTAAATTAACTAGTTAATCGATCCTTTACATGTATGTTTCATAGTCATTATGTTACAAACACACAAAAATGCCTCGTTCTCTATTAAATTTATCTAAAAACGGTAAGACACGTCGAATTTAACGTTTTCATAAAATGGTTAACCGTGGTTAATGAATTATATATCACTTCTAGGACGTACCGTTGATGAAAATCGTAAATCATCAAATAAATCCCTTAAATATATGAAGTCAATAACTACAGCAAGCTGTAAATCCAGTTCAAATACGAAAAATCATGATCGATTAGTAGGAGGAGCGGATGCACCCGTGGAAACAGAAGATGCAAGCGCAACAAAAGAAATTACGGAGGAAATTTCTGTCGTGGTGGAAGTTACCGACGAAACGGAAACCACGAAAATACAAAATGAACAAATACCAATTCCTTTGGGTGGACCATGTTGTTCCTGTCTCTCACAAGTACCAGGATCGACCGGGTATAAATATTCTTATTAAACGTTATAAGATTATTCTAAAGGAATCTCGTGCGTTCACTTTGTAAATACAATATTATGGATGAAAAAACTGATTCGTTTTTTTTTACAGAGATAAGAAGGTGGATGAAATGATCGACTATGTGCATCAAAATTTACAAGAAGCGGGTAAAGCATTGGCCACCTTAAGCGAGAATTTTGAGCATGAATCAAAGGTTGAGCCCTGTACGCAAGTAGAATCATCATGAAATTGGGAAAACACTTGGGGGAGTGTTTAGCGAGGGATACGATAAAACGCATTTGCTCTATAACATTCAGTACATATAAAAGAACTCAAAACTAATCAATGGAATTGTCGTTAAAAACTCCCAATTTCGTAAAACGAACACACTTCGCGGGAATGTTCATTCTCGTACAAAAATAGAAATAAGTGTGAAGTACTTTAATATTATTCTTTTCCGCTTCTATCGCAAATTGAATTTATCTTTCTCAAAAGTTGATGTTTGCCGACGTACTCGGCCGAATACAACATTGGGCCGCTTTGGTTCAGAACAAGTTAGACCTTTGTAAAACGGATATCGAAGCTTTGCGTAAAGAACTGATGGCACGAGCTTGCGAAATCGCCAATCTTAGGAAATTGTTGGCCGATTGCGAGGCCCGCGAAGCGAAAGCATTATCTGAAGTAATTTGAAGAACACATATATATTCTAATGCGCGTATGAATTTCTAATGGAAAATTCTATCGTAGAAACAAGTTACATCTGCCCGGATAACTCCACCTGTGCAACAAGAAGTTCCGTTACAAACACAAGTACAACAGCCTGAAGTACAGGTTCCAAAAAATCAACCTGAAGTACAGGTTCCAACCAATCAACCTGAAGTACAGGTTCCAACCAATCAACCCGAAGTACAGCAACGGACAATTGTAGAGGACGATGAAAATATTGATGAACCAATGGACGGAATGGAACACAAGCCTAAAGCAGACAAAGAAAAACCAGAGACTGGAGATGGACCAAAAGCAACTACCGTAGAAATTGTTTGTACGGACGCAGCTATTCAGTCCATTCTGAAAGATAAGGACAGAATGAGACGCGAATTGGAGGTACGATAAATGTTGTTTCGATTTTAAACAGGATAGATTATTAATTTAAAATAACTTAATACTTCAATCAAACAGTTGGAAGCTGAAGTAACGAGGCTTCGCAAGGAAAACGAGCGTATCATTAAAGAACGCGCGGAATATGAAAACGCGATACAACGAGCATTATTGAGAGGCGTTTCATCTTTGAACGTTGAGGCATTGAGAGTTCTACGTTGTCCACCGATTCCATGCTGCAGTCCTTGCGCACCTTGTCCTGCTTTTACTATGTAAGACTTCACTATATTTGCGTCCCATAATTGTATCGGTGCCTTGTGTGTTTAATTTTTACGGTTTATTTATTTTACCCCCTTCCACTTATACTGCTCGTTGGAATCATCAAATATACAAGTAAAATGAAATCGCTTTCAAAAGATTTCAGTAGGATACGCTTATGTAGTACTTAATATGCATATAAAATGACTCTCAGCGGGAGTTCTTCGTTTTGAAATAAAAAATACCATCTATATTGCTGATCGATATCTAATCAAGGCCAATCTTGACTAATCGAAGTTTCACTCACAGGAAATCGAACACGTCGTGCAAGAAGGAAGGTCTGTCGATGCCGAAAGGTTGCGTCACCCAACAACGTATTGGTAGCGGAAAAAGTACTGTTCGCGAAACTAATTCGAACATCGTGAAACGACCATGTGCCAGCCCTTGTTGTCCTTCAGGAAAAGGCCGGAAGTCTGTGTCCAGCAGCAGCATGGTCTTCCTTCTTCATCAGGATGACACGGAGAATATTTGTAACTCGAAAATCACCAAGGTGCCACCAGCTTGCGGTTCACCGACGATGAAGAAGATTGAAATACCACCATGTCCTAGATTCACTAGATAATAATATTTTTCTTCATATTACATTTGATTATTGATGTTATTCTTTGATGAGCAATTAATTTCTTAAACGTGACACGCACGGAGAGATACAAGTCAGCAACTTGGTAAAATTATGTGTAGTTCTTCTGTAACAGCAAACACACGAAGAGAATAAAAGAACACGAGGCTGAAAGTATAAATATAACTTTATATAACATCATCAGAAAAATATTATAAATATTAAATATTCATTCTCATAAATAACATTAAAATTTCATTTCATTATTTAATGTAAAATAGAACTGGAGGGTACCACTAAAGGTTGTTTAACGTTGGTCGAACTGTGTGTGACACTTTAAACTTTACAGAAGTTCAATGAATGCGCAATGGAAATTAGAACGTTGATATTATTAAAACAATATCATCGAAGTAAAACTTTAGACTTCGGATTCGATTTGTCCAATTGCAAGATTAAATTGTAACTGAATTTGAATACAATCGATAAACGATATGTTGTTGATACAGGATGTTAAAAATAAAGATACGTTCTACCTCTCTGTAACAAGTAACTTCATTTTTAAATGATTTCTATCTAGAACGTTTAAAGAACAACTTTCAAAGATACAAAACACATCATATTTGGATGATTTACTGTAATGAAATTATTGCAGTAATAAATTCAACAAAATATCAACTTTTAGAACTTTCAAACGAATTTCTGACGCACACTGTATGGCTGAGACACTGTGCGTCGGAACTTCAACCATTTTCTTCATTTTTCGTAAAATCTTTTATGCGTTATTTAAAAGATTACAAATATAAATATCTTTCATTTTTTAAAATCATTTAAAGTAATAGTAACTGCGTTCGCGTGGCAAGAAATTGAAAAACTATCATGAAACGAGGATTGCAAATGTTTCGTTTTGTAAAACGTATGGCTGTTACGTTTCACAAAATAGAAACGACAAGAAAATTCAAAATACCTCTCATTAAACGTTCGTCTTCAAAATAATAATGTATGTAGAATGTACACTGTATTCCTCGATCGGCACGGTGCCATTGCAACGCGAATAGAGTCTAAACTGTGTATTGTCACGAGTGATGAGGCCATTGCTGAAGAGTGTTGCGACAATTCGTTTACAATCGGTGCCGATCGAGAAATTTCAGTCGTTAAATTTTCTAATTATACAATCAGGCCCATTTACGCGTATCGTGGCGTTCTCCGGATATATTAATAACATTACAGAGGTATTCGCAAAGGTATACATATACAACAATCGAACGGCTAATTACAGCTGGTCCAGCAGCGGTGGTAAATGTTGTTAATATATTTCCAGAGGCATCGAATCGCGTGACAAACAAGCACGCCACGTCGTCGATTGTGTTTACGAAACGATCCGTACAGTTACAAGCGTTCCGTAATAAAACGTGGTATCCCTTCTTTTCTTCTTAATACAGAACGTTAACAACAATTTCTAGAATTTGTGTAAAGTTTTAACGAGTAACTACCGTATTGTCTCAGTGTCATTCGTTCAGCAGTTTGAAGAACATTCCGTTTCAAAGACGGCTTGGACAACGTTGTTCAATCTTCTTAGCCGTCCCGTTACGATAATCCTCAAGATTATCATAGCCGTCTAAGGTAAACGAAGTGTCGTATTTCTCTTTCTTTTGTAACATCGAACATTATGGAACAAAAAATGGGAATATCATAACGAAGCGCTCTTTTTTTTTCTTTTTTTTTTAGACGCCTTTTCCAGTGAGGTAGCAATCAGACAAAAATACGTTGGAAGAAGAATCGTGCCGGGTGTCTCTGCGTGTCCCTTGGTCAACAACAACAGAGAGCAGGTTTTACTTGTTGTGCACCAGATTAAGAAATTCTTCGCGGGTTTTCGGATCATCACGAAACACTCCAAGCATCGTTGACGTAACCGTCTTGCTGTTTATCTTCTGCACTCCTCTCATCACCATACACATGTGTCTGCAACATTACATATACTGTGTTTATTCTGCTATTCCGTCAGCAATATTATTGAATAATTAATCAGATCTCACGGTTAAAGCGGAAGAATAAATTAGTTTATCGTAGATATCGGTATAACTTCCCTATATGTTAACAAGGATATTATGTTATCTAATACATGAGCGTGTTGATTAAAAAAAGAAAGAAGTGTTAGTAGCATTAAGGATGTATGTTCTTATAAAACAACATCATGTTCTTTTTTTCTCGATCGCGAAGGAGACGCTTAATGATCAAGGTAATTCTTAATTATCTGGATTCAACGATTAAACCCTATCGTAACGGATTATTAATTAGAAATTGAAGTATTTTGCTTGTCGAGTAAATATGTTTCAATTCTTCGCTAAAAGAGACAGCACCTTACTAGCACAAGGTTATATTCCTTACACGCGATTAGTCCTAGCGAGAAACAGTTGCTTAAGAACCGAGTGCATTGAAACGAAACCAAAAGGGCGGTGCAAAATCGTATATAATACGCCGTCGAAAGTTGACTGTTAATTGCAGATGTATATGTACTGTTACCAATCGGGATGCACAATTAGATTAATCGTTTTGCTTCAAAGTTCTATCGTAAAGGAAATTACGGAAAATTGTGTAATTAATAACTGCGTAATTAAGCAGCGGGCGCAAAATCGGACTTTCAATGCGTGTGTAGCGAGCGTCAAGTGCCCCATTCTCGCTTTGGGACGTGAAATAAATATTTTGCGCCCTACGGCAAGAATCGAGCGCGTTGCGCTTGCCAAATAAACATAGAAAGACCGATTCTTGTGCCCTATGGTTGGAAATTTCGAATGGTTACGTCCCATTGGATAATTCACCCACTTTGCGCCCTTGGTACGTAATATACTATTTAGTAGAATGTAATCCAGAAATATTACTTACACTCCCTCAACGACCACCGCAACCCCCGCTGGTTGCACAGCTTTGGTCACCGCGATCGCGATCTGTTTAGTGAGACGCTCTTGAACCTGAAGACGTCGACTGAAGACCTCCACGATTCTGTAAAAAAAAAAAAAAAAATAAACGTTTGTTACAAAACGTTCGCTAGAAATATCCAAAGAAACGGTGTATCTTATAAAACCAGGAATTACGCGTTCTCCAAGTTGTTATTGGCAGCGCGTATCGTATAAATGAAAGCGGCAAGAGCGGAAATTTTCTGGTTCGAGCGTTTGAAAATCTACAGGCTGTGCTTATGGTTTGAAGGCTAATGTTAAGTTCATAACATTCAACGAGTAAATGGACACTCGCCAACCGAACGTGACGGCGCGTGAAAGTGGTCGGCGTGCCAATATACGATCAGCACCGCAGTATTCTTTTCTTCCCGCTTCAATATTCCTCCAATCAAGGCCGTGACTTGTATCGATGTAACTCGTTATCCGAAAGTTGTGAAATGTTGTGTATCCAATGACTAAAACGTTGTCTATGACTATTTAAACGAATTTAAACCGGATACATAATTTTAACGCGTTGTTTGCCACGCCAAAGCTGTTGTAAATGTTACTACACCTATTCCCCGATTTACACGGTTTTTAAAATATGCGTTTAAAAAATAACAGAAAGAAAGAAATCGTGTAAACAAAGCACCGTGCAAATCGGGGGATAGGTGTAATTGGTATTTTAATTAAGGGTATGCAAACGTTTCCTTTGGTCTACATATACAGGGTGTTCAGTAACTAGTGTAACATCGGGGAATGGGGGGTAGCTGAGACGATTCTGGACAACAATTTCCTTTGCAAAAATGTCGGACAAGGCTTCGTTTTAGAATTATTAACGAAAAACACTGAGCAATCAGAGCGTGGGTAGAGCACACGCTCAGCCGTGATAGGATAACTTCGGAGTCGGGACGTCGGACTAGAACGAATCACGGCTTAGCTCTGATTGGTCAGTGTTTTTCGTTAATAATTCAAAAACGAAGCCCCATCCGACATTTTTGCAAAGGAAACTGTTGTTTAGAATCGTCTCAGCTATCTCCCATTTCCGACTCCTACACTAGTTATGGGACACCCTGTACTATTTGAATATCAAACAGAGGTATTAGATTAAAGAATATTTAATATTAATATTTACTAATATTTCCAACGAATGTTGTCTATTGTTTTTACAAAACGAGTATTTATAATTAAATAAGCGAAGAAGCTCCTAACGATATGGGTAATGGATTTCTCTAAAAATCCAATTATCACTCATAATGTAGGAGACGAAGTCTTTTTAATAAAATTTAATAAACCATCCTCGTCCTGCAACTTAATCTTATCTTTTAGCAACCGTTTGCGTCAACTGATCGTAAATAACAGAAATCTGGAAATGATTGGAGGAACATCGGTTCGCGGGGGTACGCGATAAGGCATCGTGAACGATGACAGTCCAATCAAACGATCTAATTGACCCCGGGCTAATATCTGGATCCAATTAATTTCCATTTCTTCTCACGGCTGAGGATATCACTCGTCGACGGCTCTTAGGATTTAATTGCATTCGCCGTTCTCGAGCGTTAATTCATCCTCCTCCTCCTCCTCCTCCGACGATTGAAGCTCTGTTTCTAATTAAACAGATTCTTCGTTACCTGGCCAATTTACTGAGGCCGAGGATCTTCTTGCAGGGCAGATAACCGATCGAGACTTTCCCGTAGAATGGTACCAAATGGTGTTCGCACATGGAGAACATCTCGATGTCTTTCACCACGACCATCTCGTCGTGGTCTTCGTCGAACACCGCGTCGTTTATAACGTCTGTAAAACAAACGAACAATGAAACGTTAGAAATAGATACACTTTCTCCGTACAAGTTTTTTTTTTCTTTTTTCTTTTTTCCCAACGAGAGGTGATTGTTGGAGTTAATTCGCAGGAGTAAATATACGATTATAGTGCAACCGTTTGCTCGATTTCATTTTTCTTCCAATCGATGAAAAAGATCGTAGAAACGTGCAAAGAGTCGAGCTGACGTTATCGTTTAAATTGTTCTTGCACGTGGGTTAAGGTCCTCACGATCCTGGCTGTGATTTACTCGATATTGACCTACTTACTACGGTCCCGACGCTTGTGGTGGTGTGTATAGGAGTTAGTGGGTGTAGAGTGGTTGGTAGGTGTCGGTGGATAGGTAATGGAGGGTGCTCTCCACGGTTTCCACGGCAACCTTAACAAGAAACACCTTCACAATGACCGTCAATGATGAAACGAATTCGTGTCTCGGTTAAACCAACCGTATTCTTCCGTGTGTGACACGTGTCCCCGCCACAGCACGTATACAAAACAAATGGACCCGAGACCCTTTGAATCGTTTGAATGGGAGGAAATTCGAGTACAACTCGAAAATTTATTTCCTACCATTCCACGTTAGATTCAAGCAATTTCCTCTTTCCTGTATTACCACCTTTGAAGAGGATGGCTCAAAGTGTGCGAGTTAATTTTTCGACTCGACGATCTAACGTAATCGTGCCTTCGATTCGATTCAATTTTCAAATACATGTAGTATTATCAAAATACTGCTTTCTGTTATTAAAGTGAATAAGTAATTAACCCTGGAACGACGAGGCCTGGTGGAACATGACCCAATCCACGAAAACGTATACTTTTGCAATTAGAATATTTAAAGGGGCGCATTGAATTCCATTTGAATTCATGGTCCGTCGTTTGAAGATAAATAGGTGGTCAAGAAAAAACAGAAATTTATGACACAAAATCCATAACAGAATGTAACCTTGAATATTAATTGATTAAGAGATAAAAAGATCGTTTGTATAAAAGCATTTTTGCTCAAAAAAAAAAGAAAAAAAACGATGCTCCAACACACCAATTGGATATCCATGTGGTGGACAGTAATTCTGTCAGGCTTATCGGGAAGAATGAAAGGCGAAGAGAAATTGTTAGAGAGAGAATGGTTCTCACGGGAATGACGATGGGTGGTTACAAGGAGGGAGCGAGGTTGAGCTTTCGTAGGAAAGTGCTTCAGACTCGTTTCAGATTCAGTGGGGCGAGTGGAAACCGCCGTTAACCGGACTTATCTCGAGGGTGGTTCCAGTACAGTGCTCACGAGGAGGGTTAAGTCAAAGTGAATCAAAGTCTCTCCGCCACCTGTAGCTGCTGGTCGATGTATTTCTCTAGCCAATAAAGAACTGCTACTATTTATTAACCCTTTCGTTAGTAAAAGCGATGATGGCAGTTTGTCATGAAACGATCCTTGTATGTAGTACTATAGTGGTATAGTGGTGGAATACTATATTAATATAATATAATACAGTATTCCTAGTAGTATAGTAGTAGTAGTAAATGGGAGATAGCTAAGACGATTCTGAACAACAATTTCCTTTGCAAAAATGTCGGACAGGGCTTCGTTTTTGAATTATTAACAAAAAACACTGATCAATCAGAGCGTGCGTAGAGTGCGCGCTCGGGTAACTTCGAGTCGGGACGTCGGACTAGAACAAATCACGGCTTAGCTCTGATTGGTCAGTGTTTTTCGTTAGTAATTCAAAAACGAAGCCCCATCCGACATTTTTGTAAAGGAAATTGTTGTTCAGAATCGTCTCAGCTACCTCCCATTTCCGGCTCCTACACTAGTTACGGGACACCATGTATAGTAATAATTCTGCTACTAGGAATACTATAGTACTGCAGTAACATCACAGTTTGTGTATCGAATGAAATAATTTAGTATACGAAGAACATACAGAAGAGCCGACTCGAAAACGACCGTGGATAAAATAATTGACATTTAATCGATTCGACCAGGTTTCACCCGATCGTTTTACTCGATTAATATTATTACGCTCGACAGGAGAAATGAAGCAATTAATTAAGGTTTCAAATCGTTAATGGACGTATCGTGTCGACACTCAACTTCAGCGCGTTGTTCGTGAACTTATAATTATCACGGAACAACGGTAGCTTCTACTTAATACGAGACAAATGGAAGGAAAAGGTGAAAGGCATTCTTCTCGAGCCGCTCTGCTGTACGTCCCTGAGATCCATTTATATCATGAGCTTTATGGTCTCTTCTTCTTCTTCTTTTTTTTTTTTTTTTAATCGTACTTAAGCCTTCCTCCCTTTTCCCTCGTGACGGATCTCGAGTAGCTTGACGTAGAGAAAGAAAGAAATGTACGGCACTCTCCTAAAGTGGCTGTATTCATGGCATCACATTGATCTTACCGTTTAAATAAAATCATGATAAAACAGCCGTACTGTTTCTAATTATATGAAATGTATAATTATTTTTTCGTTGAAAGGAGCGTTTTATACTCATTCCATCCAATCCATATCCTACATTTCATATTGTTCTAAATGACATTTATAGGTTGAGTCATAAGTAATTGCCGCTGTCGATACTGGGTCATAAACTATTTCGGAAATTCCAAATAACACGCAGTCCCCTGTCACCATGCTGGCTCTTTAATTCTAACGCTTAAACAGTTTAAAAGCAACAGCTAGCTAGTGCGGATTGATTACAATTTGAATTATCTCGATAGTTGAAACGGAGAAGTCGAAACAACATATTCGGCATGTAATGTTGTGAGAGTTCCAAAATGGTAATAATGCGGCCAATACCGCAAAGGACGTGGGGTCAGAACGTACAGTGCGAAATTGGTGAAATAAATATCTTAAATGTAACCAAAAAATATCTACAACGTTATACGTCGGTGGACGTCGTTGCCAATCGAGACCCCGCCTTTTTCCTTCTCTCTTTAACGGTTACGATCTAATCCAGTGTCCTCCAACTTAAGGACCATTCTCTTTTCACAAATTACAAATAAGGCAAGCTACATAGACAACTTACCTTCGATGTTTTGATCGTAGCCTTTCGTGAAGAACAGCATGGCCTTTGCAGCACGTTCCGGCGTTTTTAGGAGACCTTGCCGATCAGGATCCTCACCCAAGGAGCTTAAGAGTAGCCTGTAACTACGTGACATTTCCGGAAGCAAGGCTTCTCGCGTGGGTGGCCTATGGTCCAGCTCTAAATCATGATGGAACGTGCATTTTTCGTGACCTGGAAGAACGAAGAAATCTTTATGCATTTTTCGTATCTGTTCGAATACTTTTAACACGAGAAACGCAAGGACTATTGCAGTATTATTAAGGATATTAAAAGGAATGATTGTGCAAAATATATTATGATAAAATTCAAACGGTAATGTTAGATATTACGATGATTTTAAACTTTTCTATCTTAGAGAAATACGGGCTATAATTATCTACAATTATGATTTCTGGCATTCTGTATGATACTGCGAAACTTCTTCTAAGATTTACCGAACTATATTCGATGGATCGAATTAAAAATCAAAAAGTATAATCTATCTTATCGTATCCTTTCGGGATTTCTGTTATATTCCATATATCTGCAAGAACACGACAAATCAGAGAAACCTGCCTTGATCCTTCGATTTAAAACGAAACAAACTACACATAAACATCGTTATTATCGCGTGCGGTCACCCGTGACGACTGCAATAGTACATTCACGAACAAAAACTGCAGTCTTTTTTTACAAATAATTGCAAATATGTGAAAAAAGGAAAAAATAAACATTTCGGTGTTTCGGAGTCATTCGAACGATCAAATTAACCCTTTCGTGGAAAAAAAGAAATTTGATAAAGTAGCCTTTATAATTTGTATAAAAGTGGTATCACCGTGATACCGTTAAGGCCGCACGTTTAAATTAAACAATTCAAAATAGAAAATCTTAATCGTCGTAATTTCTCGAATATTTATTCAAACTTGATGACACTGTAACAATGAAGCTTAATAAAAGAAGATACAAAACCAGTTCTTTACTTGTTTTCCCTCTTCCTTCTTTTAACACCAGAACTACCATGGTTTCTTAAATAAAATCACCAAATTTATCAGAACGCATTTATTAACACTAGAACTACCAAAGGGGTCAAAATGACTTGCTTCAGATTTCTTATTTTAAATTGCAAAAATTGATTAAGCCGCTTCTGTCGAAATATACGGTGGCTCTCATCAAGGTAAAGAATTATTCTATATGTTAGTTTACGTTTCATCCTTTATTTATTTTGTTTTCTATTTTAGGTTCAATTTAAAGGTAAGGGAGCATTGAACGTCGGTAATTCTAGTATCCAAGCGTATATGGACAGTTTATTTTGACAGTGGTGCAAGTCCATTTTTTTCTAGTTATAAATACAAATTTCACACTAAATTAATCACAAATTATGTGATCTCATTTTTTTTTTAAATGGACTTACACCACTTTCAAAATAAACGGTTCAGTCATAACGCCAAGCATTTGCATTCACGATTATCCTAACGCGTTCACCCTTCAAATGTTTATAGTAATTTTTCTTAAAATGTCCATGAACTGTACATTTATAAAATACCTTTTCGCTTCCTTGATGCAACTTTCACGCCCGTACGACGTACGGGCTAAATGCCTAAAGTTAATTAACGGGTGCGATCGATCGAAATCTTGCGCGGCGAATACGAACGATGGAAGAAGTTGACCGTCAACGATGTCTCGTGAATGCACGGCGTTCTTTGCCGAACTTGTTGCATAACGATTAAACACAACTACGCGGGAACGCGAGATTTCGATCGATATGAAATAATTTGTATCGCTTGTACAACGCTCGATCCGCGAGCAATCTAGAACGTATTAAAAAGCGACAACAGCTTACCCGATAGTTTCGCTCCGTGAGATTTATTCATGGAAGCGTGAGGATCGAATTTGACCCTGTTGAAACTGACGTATTCAAGATGGAAAACTAAGTTGGTTCATCTTTGCGACGAACCGTATCGCGTAATTGAATCGAGTAACAACGTTTCTACGATCTATATAAGGACCGGGGAACGAACGAGACTGTTCTTTTGCTGTTAAAGCGTAATACTTGTTTAAAATCGAGAATGTGCATCTTTTAGTAAAAATTAACCCTTTGCGGACGAGGCATTTCGAAGTTTGATACAATGTATGCAGGAAATATCAATGATTTAAAGCAAAACAAACAATACTTGACTTCTTGAAGGATATATTCGAAATCCCTACTTTCATATTTATTATCATTTTTCTTTGTGTCAAGATTACAGCACGATATTTAGGAATTTATATATAAATTTATAAGATACTATAAAGATTCTATTTGGGCGAATATATCCGCCCATCGTCCGCAAAGGGTTAAAGATACTAAGGAAAAGAATTGTAAATTGTAGAATGGAACATTGAATAAGTGTGGCTTTGGTATGTCTTCTTACTTGTGTCCGTTTCTACTGTAGCAATAGAACGTGGCTGCCACAGTGAAAACGGACGTATGTAGTCAGACACGCTGAAATTCTAATTATTAACAATACAATCCGTTAATTTGCAAATTTAACCTTCCAGATAGCCAGCATTATCAACTTAATATTATCGCTACCTGCAGTTTATGTTATCACTTCTTTTGTTAATTATCTGATTGTAAAAAATTTCCAGTGCCGGTCACCTTTGACCACCGTGGCAGACAAAGTGTTAACACGTTGGCTGGCAAAGTAGAAACTTTTAATTTTAGTTAGATTAACTTTAATATTAGTTAGTCTAATAGTCGAATGAAATTAAATTCAGAACAGTTTATGGGATCTATGGGGTCCGGTAATTGTGTCGTTCAGAATAATAATGGTGTATCTCCGATTTGATTAAAAACAGAAACAATTTAAGACAATTTTAAATTCCACAAAAACTTGTTTTTCTTTTCGAAAAATCAATAGTGGGAGTTACATCTGTACTATTCCGAAGCACGCAATTATTATTGAATCCTACGAATCTGAAATATCAAAGCGACAACTATTCCATCGAAAAAAAAAAAGGATGCGTCATGCGTGTTTTTAGATTGTTCAATCGCCACAGGATTCTCCCTTGTCCTTCCCCCGAAATAAAAATCGTCCTCTTTCAGAAAGTCATGCAACGAGTACATTCGTAACGTTACAGTTATAACTGTACCCGAACAGTTCCCAGGCTTTTTATCATTTCAAGATCAGCAGGTACGATTAACCCGGAAACGAGAACTATGGCGAGCGTGTTCCCTATAAATCCTCTCCACGGGCCGCGCTTTTGATCAATGATAGTGACGCGGTGAGAAATGAAACAAAAAAAAAAAAAAAAGAAAAAGAAAAATAACAAGGACGCGTGAATTCCCGTTTGTAAAACGAAAGTGATGAGTAAAACAGGCGGAAACACAATGGAAAGTTCATTGTAATAAGTAAACAGCAGGAGATTTTGCGTGGAAACCTACAGCCGTGCCACTTGTTACGCCTAAAGGCTTAAACGAATCGATAATCGAGAGTGAAGCTCAAAGCAACAATGCGTTGATTTTCTGAGCACTTCACAATTTAAAGATAAGATTATCTGTTCAAGGAGAATACGTTAACGACAAACGTGCTGAATCATATCCCAGTTTCCTAAAACGTGTATATGAAGTAAAGAGATAATAAGTTGATGAAATTTTTCCAGATTGAACAATGTTTACTAAGAGTCATCCCTAGATACCTGGCGTGGTGGACGTTCGCGGAGTCCTGGGGGTTCCCGGCACGTCCAGGTTGCTCTCCTCCACGTTGTCTAACCAGGAGACGGTCCTCAACGGGGTAGGTTTTTTGATCACCCGACCATCCTCGGCGTCGTACATGTTCAGGTCCTTCATTTCCTTGATTGTACATTGACTGGAAATCCCGTTCATGATTGTACCCCGCGCTTGATTGCCTTTTAAACCCAATGATCGATTTGCCGCTTCTAAATTCAAGGTGATCGGACCGTGAATTAAAAAAAAAAAAAAAAGATACAGTCGTTCTAAGAAAATTGATTCGATACGGCCGAGGAAACGACAACAGGCGGAGAGCAAGGCGACGAACGAGAGTGGAAGTGATTCTGATTGAAAATATATTCAAACGAGGCTATTTAAAAGCTTCGTATCTCAAAATACTTTTACGCACCAATATTCTTACACGATAACAGAACGATAACTTGTTTCACGAGTGAAGAAAGATTGACGATAAAAAATACTGTTTAATTGCGAGCCGCGTGAATTTCAAATGTCGCGCGATTCACCGTTTGCCTGTACCACGTGACCGTGCATATACAATCGAGCATCAAACTAATGCAACTTACTGTCAGTCGGATTCAATCACTCGGTTCACGTGCACCTTTTCGAAGGTCCGTCGAAACAGAATTGTGGTTAATAAGAAAATTTCTTTCTCCTTTGCGTCTTTATTCGAGTCGGATATATCGAGAAGAATTGATAAACGACAGGGGTGATGGGAAATAAAAATAACAGGGATAGCAGCGAACGAGTCCGAAAGAAAGAAATGGACCACGAAGTTGCTCGTTCGACTGACGCAGTGTGACTGAACCGACAAAACCGTGGAGAGTGCGAATGTCCCTTATGGATCTCGCGTCTCTGTTTCTCTCCCTCTCCCTCTCGTTTCGTCACGCTCTTTTGTTTTTCTTTTTCTTTTTTTTTTTTATTATTATTATGTCTCCGTCCTACCAACGATTTTTTCTCTCCTTTTTCTACCTGTGTCGTGTTTCTTTTATGTAGAATCTAGATTACCCGTGAATCGTAACTTTGCGTCGCGGTGTCACTCGGATCCTCGAAAAGAAGCAAGTTTCGCGACTAACGAGCAGAACACGTTGCGCCAGCTTCGGTATATATTGGGAGAATGCAAAACGCACGGTGAGAGTGACAGATAGGGAGATGGTAGTGCGAATGGCTCTCCCTCCAGATCGAATGCGATCCTCCAGCTACAATGTTCCAGAGGGAAATACCCAGCCATTCCCGAATCACACACCATGGAAGGCACAGTCTCGAGTGACAAGTAGCGCCTCGATTGGTGGAAAGTGTCAAGATATCGAGGTCGGCGCAGCACGGTGTTATGATTTTAATACATCAAGAACGGTATATGTTATCGTCTTCTAATACGATTACAAGTGTACAATTATGCACGAAAAAAATGAAATGTATCAATGATATCTTCATCACGTAATTGTCGAACCAAGGGGTCGAAAGATACGACTATTGCGATCTCTTGTTTCTAAAGCAAATAATGCTACGCCCGCTGCAATAATCGAATCTGGCGGCAATAGACGAATTAATAATAAGTAGGTTTCACGTATTTGTACAATAGGAAAGTGCAGAAAGTCCATTTTTATTGGGTTTTCAGAACGACAGTCAGAACTACGTCATCGTGATTTCCAAGAGACCGGTTTCCTGGCACTTCCCTTTTCCTTCTACTCGCAGGACTATCGTGGACTGTGTAAGTTTACACTCGACGCGTACGTCATACGTTAATTACTGAATTCCTTCTACATTTTTCCTTTTCATGTAGGTAGTTGCTTCTGAAGATGTGGAACAAAAAAAGAATCAACGTCATTGGATTTTTTAGCCGGACTAAACGAACGTATAACGGTCTTAGAAATTGCATCCGAAAGGCTATAGAAACCGTCGAGCGCGAGGCATGAAGGCACGTGGATGTTTGAAATAATGCACTTTCGAAGGACACAACACGATGGCCTTGAAAGTAGCCCTATAACACGATATCGATACCGGTAGACTACAAGTAGCGTTATGATTAAACGATAATTAGTAGTGACAATAATTGATGTGACCGTGGCGGCACGCAACTAGCCTGTTTCAGTAACGAAGTTTAAACGTCGATGAGGCTATTACGACGTTTTCACTACGTTATTAGACTACAAGGAACTTGAAGGTGCAACAGAACCAGCAAACTTCTCGCGCGACCTTTACAATAATCCTGTCCATCTGCCCTTCTACCAATATTATTATTATTTTTTTTTTAATTATATATTTACTATATATATATATTTTTTTTTTTTAGTAATAAGGGTACACGCTATGAAAGAAAGAAGGACAATTTTGAATACCAGTGAAAGTACGTGAGTAACGGAGATATCAATCTACAACGATAGATTAAAAGATTAATGCTCCGTACGGCATGCTACACTTACAATAACATTGATGTTACTTAAAATCACCGATGACCCTCGCAACAATCAATGGTCCTAACCCTTTGCACTCGGAGCATTCTTGGATACGATCGAATCTAGTCTACTTTTCCGGCAAACCTTCTGAAAACCAAACGAATGCTTATGAGTCTATTTACTTTTATTCCTTTTCTCGATTCTCTGCGTTCTAATATAAATGAATTTTAAATGTCGCGTTTCTCAAAATACTTTGTAAATTAAATACGTCTCCTCAGAGGGGACAGCCGAGTGCAAAGGGTTAATATTTACTAATCCGTATTATCGCATGCCGTATAACAGACACAGTTGTTTCTACCGTTGCCAGTCAATGTGTACGGTGCGAAATACTGAATGGGGGGAATGTAAATCCTTTGTCTTATCTACACGATCTACAAAGAAGAATAGTCTATTGAATCGAGTTACTTTCTATCGCGGAGTAACACGATATCGCTATCGAGTTGCAACAAAAGCACAGCAAAGCTGCATCGATGCTTCTCCACAGTTTTCATAGTTGCACTACTGAAACTCTCCTGAATTTGACTGACCTTCGCTACTTGCAATCAATACGAAGCTGCTGGTCAGATACATCGCGAAGTATCGGAAGCACATAGTTCAGGTTCGTCGTTCAAGATATGAGGAAATAAATGGATAAAAAGACATTCTTGTTTAACCAACTCGAAATACATAAAAGATCGAGTACTCGTGAAATTGTGGATTTAGCTGGTGATTTAAACAAGTGCCAAGAAGTTTTTGCGCTGATTTTAGTGGTCGAGTTGAAAAGGGAGAAAAACTGAAAGAAAGGCAACACGTAGGCAATCAAAGTATATTGTGGAAGAATTCGAGGCCATTTTCGCGTAACAACAGTAACAGATCAGTGCCATAAGTGTCCTACCCCGAACAACTTCGAATCTTTTGTAATCTCCTCGATACGAGCGAGGCATGTAATTTACTTCTGGATAGCTGTAAAAGTTTAGGTGATGTTAATGAAAAGTCAATTTGATCTGATCAAATGTACAGTGACTCACGTATTTGTTCACGTACGCTTCTCGATTCTAAGAAAGCTGCAGACACCAATTTTTTGCTAAAGCATGAATGTTCAGTTTACCGCATTACTATGTATTATTAACACATTAATTCCTAAAGTTTGAAAATACACTATTTTAAATATTAATATCATCAGTGTTTGCTTAAAATAATTCGTGAAAAGAAACTAAAAATGATACAAAACACGCAATAATAACTTTGGGTATTAATGAGTTAAACTTATAAAACAATTATTGCGTATAAATAAGTCATATATTTGTCGATGAATGCAAACACTTTTCTTCTTGTTTATATTCAATCGAAAATCTGTATTTTGTACACACGATACATACTGTACCGTATGTTTTACCCTAATCTAAACACCTGTCACCATCTCGTACTTATTTTATCATTCACCCTTCACGGACACCCGATACTGTTTCTTAATATCATTTCATTCGACATTTAATATGTTCGTCACATATAATTTTACGATATCGAGACAGGGGTAATAGAGGAACGATATGAAAATACACACCGTTCTGGTTTAATGATAAAAAAAAAAAAAAAAAGAAACTTACGATATATCCATGAAATATTTATTCACGTTTTATTCGCAAGATCTTATAGCTATAGCATAGCTATAAACACAGAAGCAACTTAATAAATTCGTGTAATAGTCCACTATAGTTTCTCAGTTTTTTGTTGTTCAGTAAATGAATGAAAATGAGAAACGCAATGGAGTAGACTTACCGCCCATTTTTTCTGCAAATTTAATAAACTTCCAAGTGTCTGTAAGGAGAAACGCGATCAAGACAGTGGAAAAGTGTATCTTGTACTGATGACTCGATTTCAAACCACTGTTTTATATATCCACCATGATCAAAAAACCTTTGTCAAGCTGAACCCCCTTCCAACTCTATCGCATTAATTTGGTATGTTGCCGCAGCCACCGGTTGCAGAATACTTGGAAACGTTACATTGAATCAATGGTACAGGAAATAAGAATCGCAATGCTTTGGTAATTGCGAAAAGAGGAACGCTTGGTATCGTCATTGATTAAATTAATGGTATTAAACGACATAGCAGTACGTTATGGTTTTATAACTGGAACAGTAATGGTACTTGAAACGCGATATAACGTATTAAGCCTGGACACATAGTAAACTGTAATCAATCATTCAAGAGAATAGAAAATGTATCTCTTTGCTTTTTTTTTAAATAATATGTTACATAAATCGTATTTTGATTCTTTGCAGAATCAAACTAGTGATTAAAATCCCGCACGAGGCTACTAATAAATTAATATTTAACAGTTTAGTTACATAAACCGATCGTATTGAGATGTCTTTCGTGTTTAAAGGCAAGATCGGTATTACAGCTAATTATTACTTACCTAAATAGGAACAACGGTCATAAAATAATATTCTTCCTAGAATATCAAGTTTAAATTTAAATAGAAATGTGCTTTTACTTATGATGAAAAGCAATTTTATTCAAATGGCGACACAAGCGGTTAACATGTACTAAATTATGTCAAACAATAACAACGTATTAAACATTGACCCAATCATAAATGAAGAATATCAAAACGTACGTTAATCGGGCGCATATAATCTTAAATACTAATGGATATATATCTATCTTTCTGTTTCATTTTGTGCCATAGCATCTTAATTAATAAAAACATGCATATACATCATTTGATATATTCTTGTTAGAAAATTATTTATGCAAAATTGTAAATTCTTACAATTATAAAAAGAAACCTTGAAACGGAAAGTAAATATAAATACAACGTAACGTATAAACTAATCCCACAAATACCTTATTTTTGTTTTAATAATACGGGTCGATTATAGTTCATCCACTTTAATATTAGAAATACTTCGAAGATTAAATGCAACGTTAGAAAATTGGACTGGTAGCCGTGTTGAAACAATTATTTCGTGTTGTAATAAAATTAAGTCCGTATCATTCACATTTATCAGTTTTCGATGTTACTTTTAAAAACTATGAGCTTTTCGTAACTTGTTGTAAATGCATCTATACAGATAAAAATATCTTTATAAAAAATATTTATCTTGATAGTTAATATTACTTACAAAATCGAAAATATCGGTATCAATTTAACTTATAGTTACAAAGCAAGAAATGTAAAATTCCATGTTCTTGTTATTCGTTTTAGGGACCAGTGTTAATAGGTAAAAGTATGTCAAAGAGTTTAAGAAGATTCACGGCAAGAGACAACCTCGAATCGTACGTCCTTCTTATTTAACTCTTCGATCAATGATGTCTTACCAAATGCAGCACCAGGAGATAAAACACCGCCACTAAAATGATAATACAGTTATTTTATACAATTATATTTATGCACACTATATTTCAAATAGAACTCCAAGACGTACTTTTCAGGTATTTTATCAGATTCCTTGAGAATTGTTATAGCGGAAAGCAATAACATGATACATGTTGCACCGTATCCAGGATTTTTGCCCTTGACTTCAGTGATTAACGTTTGATTTGGTGGCTCTTTATGTACATCAGTAGGTTCTGCCAATTTTTCAGCCCAACCTTCTGCTTTAAAAGTAATGCTGAAATGGGTGTTTTCCAGTACTTCTGGTTTACCACCTTCACGACTTACATATCCACCAGAAAAGAATGTAGGATACTACAGTGAATTACACACAAAAAAAAAAACACGTTCATAAAAATACCAATTTAATCAAACGAATGAAATATTATATATATACCTTCAACAACAAATTACGGCCGAATTCAAATTTAGAGAACAGTAGGAAGATTAAACTAAAAAACATAATTGCCAACACTTCGAAGAGTGACCTGTTATCAAAAAGATAAAATTTAGTGCTCATTGTTACACTACCTTTAATGAATATTTGATTTTTAATTAATTAAAAAAAAAAACTGATAAAAATTTGAATATTACACTTACTTAAACGTAACATATGTTTGAATTTGCGCAGGTCTTTGTTTATACTTTTCATACAAAAATCGTTGAGTGTATGTTGCTACGGAACGATCAGCTCCTGGAAATATTGTAGACCAGCCCTTTGATATGGACGATCGATGAATTAAACCCCTGAAATGATTATTACCGATTAAAAAAAAAAAAAATAAAAAGTGCACATCAATGATGAACGCACAATAATATGTTTCATATTGTTTCAAACCTTCTTGTAAGCTTTGGCGAAAAGGTGGGTAATGTTTCTGGATAAAGTTTTTTACGCAAGCTACGCAATTCGTGAAAATTCGCAATACCGTAAACCAATGATTCGTAAGTACCATAATGTAAAATAGCACCAGTAACTTTAGTAGTTACCCAAGTCTTTAGGTACGTTTCAATAGAATTAACTTCGCCATTGAACTTTTGTTGCGTAAAAATGACACCAAGATCGCAAGGTATACTATCAAAACCGCAAGCGCTTATAATGTAGATGCCAGCCTCTTTGGCTTCCTTGCTGTATTTCAAACGAATGCTTTCTATGTACTGTAATAAACAATGAAAAAAGCCATCACTTTAATTATAGATAACATTGAATTATATAAACCAATTAAACTGGAAAAATTTATTAAACATACCTGTGTCTCACCACTAACATCAACTTGATGAGTACGTGTTGCGATGCATGCTTTAATAACTGGTTCCCCGTAAAATCTATATGGACCACAACAGTTAACAAGCACTTTAGCCTGCTCTGTCATTTTTTTCAGTGACTCTTCGTCTTTCAAATCAGCAATTATTATGGGTACATTTTCTGAAAAATTTAAATAAATCATCAAATAATGAAAATTAATAATCTTACACAGAACATTTATTGAACAAAACGTTACTTTACCAATATCAGAAGCAAACTCTTTAACAACCGATTCCAAAGCTTGTATTCGGCGTCCAGAAACTCCAAATTTCAATTGTTTTTCTTTAGCTAATTCTGCTGCTACTTTTACAGCGTATTTTCCAGTAAATCCAGATGCTCCAAATATCACAAAATCCAGCCGTTCGCTCGCCATAGTGATACCTATAAAATGTTTATACACTTCATATTGTATGTGTCACTTATAATAATACATTATATGAACAAGAATGAAGTAAATGATATAAATTTAAAGATTTTTAGATCTTATACAAAAGTATAATATAAATTGCATTTGAAGATGAAATCGTTCATGTTAGATATTATTAAGGATTTTTAATTTATTCTAATGAATTCTAGTACAGCACATTTTTTGCGCATCTGTCATACACGCCACTTATAGGAAACGCATTAAGTATGTACACGTATAATGTAATAAATATTCACAGATAAGAACTTTTTTGATAAACTGTACCTATTAAAATATTTATCAAGACTATTTGTCTATTATTATTAACATATTTCTCTTATTTCACGAAGATGAAACTGTCATTTTACCGGTAGTGAGACGCAATTATAATTTTCAACGAATTTTCACATTCTCATACGATCGGTTATACGGTTTTGAATTCATTTTTATGAAATACATACCTTATCGTAGGCAATGAACAGGATTACAACTTTTTTTCCAGTACGTTCTAATGCTAAAATTAGTAATGTTAATCTTCTTCTCAATTGCGCTTCTTCGCCAGCGTGTTGGAATTGGTTGGAATGGTTGAAATCGAATGCGGTCTGTCAGAATCAGGATCTCTGGAGGGGGTATTTTGTAAAATGTTCCATTATGCATTGCGGAATTTTTTATGTTAGCAATGAATTTCACATTTTAAATGGAAAAAAAATCGTTTCAAATTAAAAAAAAAAATTAAATATTAAAGATTCCTACCTCAAAATCTTTGTTTAATTTATATATTTTGTTGTTATGACAACATTTTACGTTTCACATATATATATATATAACATATATATGTGTATGTGTGATATCATATGTAAGAATAATGTAACGCACATTAAATTACACATTCACAAAATTTTCAATTTCAAAACTATTATAATTATCTTGTACGTTAATATATTTGTATTTCACGATAAAATATCATCATTTGAAAATATTTATATTTGTGAAAATATTGATTGCAAATAAAGCGTTTTATTTATTATTTGCGCAAATAAACGTTACTGAAATTTTTTTTATTATATAAGTAATACCTACGTATTACTCGAAGCAATTTGATTCAAATTGATTTTAGTGAGCAATTGAATGAATAATCGATTAGAAATTATATTATGAATACTAGTATGATGTTTATGACGTACATATTTATATACATATAACGAAAAAAGTAGCTTTTATTTATATTCTTATAAGTAATAAAATATGTTATTGTAATTGTTCTATTTTAATTATACAGTATTAAATTATTTCACTACATTATTTATTTCATTTCTTATTTTATATTTACAACATACTTTTTGTTTTTATTACGCGCAGTCTGTATTTGGCTAGTAATAAATTATAAATAGCTCATCACTGTTTAGAATATCACTTTGCAATTAAAAGCTTAAATTAGCAGATTTCTAATGTGATATAATTTCAATGAACCTTTTTGTTTTGTACGTATGCAAGATACAAAATAACATAATTATACAATTCCGCGTTGACCTAGCCAGATGCTATACCATGTTTATACTATTATTTACAGAAATGCACGCTAAAATTATAAAACTCACTACTAATAAATTCTTTCTTCACGAATAAAATAATCTATAAAATAATATTTTGTTTTTGTTTGATATTTTGATAATTTTAGACAATAAAAAATAATCAACATTATTATGAAAAATTCGTAGCGAACACGCGATCGTAGGTTCAAGAAAATTAATGCGTAAATATAAAAAACTTGTGACTTTCATTTTTTTAATGCATATAAAATTCGCAAATATAGCACACAATTGATATTGCTCGTGATATCCTACCGGATAAACCATGAGGCATAAAGTTTCCGCAAAAACTTAATTTATTTTATAAATCTTCACTATAATTTCAAAAATGTTTTAATACTCCTTTAGATATTAATTGTTGAATAATTAAAAACCCATTTTTTTTTTTCTACTTACAATATCATAGTTATATTCAATCATTTTTAACCGAAGCAAAACTAAGGGGGCGAGTCATTTTATTTTTTCTTTTCTACACGAAAGCAGAATATTATACGAGTTATTCCGGAGTTAAATATACATCGAATATAACTATCACCTTTTACTAATATTTACAATATCTCACATTGTTTCGAATAAGATACAAAACTATGGTACTTTAAAAGAATGAACGCAAGAATATAATTCTTATCTACTTTTCATCAATTGTGAAAGTATAAATTCTATAAAAGAGGAGAAAGTTAATTATATATATTTTTTCTCTTTTAAGAATGTAATCATTTTGTTGGTAAACACCATATTTGTCACGTTGTTTCTAATTTTACAATAAATACATGTGTATTACATTACTCTACACGTTTCTTTTGATGTAAAATTTTGTGGATGTTCAGTTAATAGAAAATTTATATAATGTTCACTAATTTGTACAATTTTACAGATATCATTGCATGAAGTAAAACGGTCAATAGTTTAATATCTATTGCAATGCAATAAGATATCGATCAATCTGTAGATGAATCATTAAACTATACATCAATCATAAAAAATCTGAAGACGTATGTTGAAAGATTGTATAGTTTAAAATAGCGAATAACTGTATAGAAGTTAAACATCTATTGAACATATATCATCAATATTGAAAATGCAAAATATATTACATATGATTTAGGAAGGCATACACTTCAAGTTACGAATTTTAACACTGTACGTAATAGTATACACTACAAAACACATTTAACTGATTTTTAGTTCAGTATCAAATCTTGCATATAATTGCACTGTAACAAAATGGGTTCACATATATAAAACATAATTTCTCGTGTCTGGAAAAAAATATCAATATCATTATTTTGCAAGAAATGACGTATACGAAAAAGAAAATTAATTATACACTAATAAAGTAATAGCATCTTGTTATCTGTGCACAACCTCTCCTGAAAAGTCTCAAGAAGACCATTCGTTCATAGTACAATCGTTTTGCATATTAAGTAAGCATTGGAATAGATTTTATACATAGATACAAGTCACAAGTGGTACTAAATCACAGAATAAACTGTGGTAAAGAAGTTAGCATATAGCCACGTTTAAGCGAGCATAATGTACAATGCTCAGTCAGGTAAAACAATAAACGCTCCTTCGTCAAAATTACAGCTGTTGAACAACACATTCGAGAACGGTAACAAGAAAGGAGCACTAGGAGTTGGCATTTGGTGGAGGTGGTCTTCTGTCGTAATCTCGTCTATAATCTTTGTTTGGTCGCCAATCGCTTGGATAACTGTCTCCAGGATAACCCCGACCCCTAAAATGACTCGGTGGAATGTCAGATGGTGGATAACCACCACCACCACCACCTCCACTCCCATATCCTCCTGGACCATATCCATAACTTGGCGGTCCCGATGGGTATCTATAATAATCACTGAACACGAATTTTATGAATTTTATTTTCACTTGAAACCTATTTTATATTATTTGTTATATCTTACCTTCGTTTATCGTTCATGTGCATACCGCGATCACGTTCCCTGTCTCTGTCTCGGTGGTATCCACTAGACATTCGTCCGTATGAATCAAAACGGTCACGTTTATGGTCTCCAAATCTATAAATTAATGAAAAAATATTATATATAGATAATATCATAACAATAAATTTAGATTCTTGTTCAATATTTTTATGCGTATCGATGATACCTTCCATCCCGAATATCTCTTCCGTCGCGAGATAACCAATGATCATCATCCCTACTACCACTATAATGTCCACCTATACTGTAACTTCCGCTGTCTCTTCTAATTCTTTCATCTTTTCCTCCGCTCATTCTTTCCATACTTCGATCACTGTGCGCTCGATCTCTGTCTCTATCACGTTCTCTGTCCCTTTTCACATCTTTGTGTTTCGACTCCTTCTCTTTGTGCCTTGGTGTATCCACGCTATTAGTGGTACTCGATGTAGAATTTGGAGTCGACGTAATAGGTGTAATGGTAATAGCACCAATAGTAACCGCAGAAGTACCACTAAGGCTGCTTACAGCAGATAGATCTGACACGTGTTTTTTACTTGGTGTGCTACTATTAGAATTTTCTTCCGTATCTTCGATCCTACGTTTTGGTAATCTACTGTCTTTACTACTTTCTATTTGTTGTTTTTCGATATGTTTTTCACTATATTTCTATAAAAATTAATTATATAAATTATATGCATGTTGTAATAAATATTTTATGTAATTACGAGGGGGAGAAAAAAAAACCATACCTTTGTACAACTTGGATCATCTTTTTTTTCTGGACTGGACGTTGCACTTGTATTGCTGTCACCTCCTTTTTTCGTCGCGTGTTTATATAACTTATAAAGTTTCTTTGCATCGAATTCTGTGAACTTCGACACGAAATACCATAAATTGCTTCTCCATTCTTTAATTTGTTCAGGATCTCTGTATTCTTCTAAACAAGTATTAATTTGATTTCCAATTTGTACAAGACATTGTCTTGTGTGGGCAACTTGTTCTGCTTCGCTCAAAGACTGATCAGGTCGATCCAAAGCTTTGAGTGCTTTTTTCACTGGCCTCATTTTTTCTTTACACTGTGCAATGAAAAAAAAAAATGTAATAATCAATTATCGTTTCTATTTAATATTTATAACGTGCAACATCAGCACAAAAGTTAATAATAACCTCGTTGAATATAGAAGGATCTAAATCGCCAAGGACATCAAGAGCTCGTGGTTCATTGTTAGCAGTGAAATGCATCGGGCCCGCTGATTGTTTACTCTTTTTAGCCTTTTTATTCTCTTTCTTTTCCTTTTTGGTTTTCTTCTCTTTCTTTTTTTCTTCGACTATATCTTCAACTTCCTCTTTAATTTCTTTTTTTATCACAATTTCTTCTTCTTTCTTTAAAGGTGGCTTTTATTGGAAACACATCAAGCATTTTAATAAGTATTTCTTTTAAGTTAATTAAATATAAATAAATATTAAAATTCACCTTATCATTTTTCGATTTTGATTTACTACTTTCTTCGCCTGAACTATCGTTTTCTTCGATAATTTCCTTTGTAATAGCAGTTTTAACTTCTTTTGGTTTTCTTGGTTTTCTTGCTTTAGTCTAAAATCGTTAAATGTATACATTATGTTACAACGAAATTAACTTGTATTCACATATAATTTATGTTCAACAGGTTGTAGATTTGATGGAAAAAAATAGGATGGAAAATCAAACATTTGGAAATTACCTTCAACTGATATTCTGATTGTGGGATAAACACATAACCCTGTTAAGACGAAATAAAGGAGTAAAGGAATTTTTTCGGGGAGTGCTGTGAAAATAAAATACTTTCTTACCACTCCTAATTTGGAATCAATTTGTTTCTTGAGTACTTTTAAGATATACTCGGCACGAGCATTTAACTTTTTCATCTGGAGTTTACTACCATTTGGCAAAATTTTATCACCAAGCTTTAAACTGTTGTCCATTTTTATCGCTTCCCACGAACCCATACCATGCTGATATATGCCTTTCAAGAGTCTCGAATCATCCTCGGTACTCCAATCGCAATCGAAGTTTGCTGGTTTTAATCTATTAACAACAATCATAATAAAATAATTATCCACGTAATTCAACGTATATGCTTAGTTATAAAAATAAGTTAAGTATTTAAGATTTACTTAATGTCAAGATGCCAATTAGATCGTTGTTCTGAGTCAGATGGTAAGGCTTGTTCTAGAGGTTCCAGTTCTTTTACAGCAGCTGAGAAAGATTTTGCATTGACCATAACACCGCCAATTTTAAATGTAGGTCCTCTGCCCCTCTTACGGCCGGGGCCTTTACCCTCTTCTTCCCCTTTATTTTCTTTCGCAGTACTTTCAAATTCAGACAGGCAAGCTTCACATCTAGATCTCAATTGATCACCTAAGTAACGCAACTCTGACATTGGTTTTTCTTGTAACTCGGCATCCGCCGCTATGTCGTCTAATCGTTTCAACGGCGCTGGGAATTTCTTGTAACTCTTGACAAATCTTCGTATCTATGCATTAAAAGACATACAATTATTTAAACGCAGAAGAAATAATTATTGCAATGTAATAAAGAATATTAAATACCTCTGCATCGGTAAAACTTTTTATATTTTCTCGAGGTGTAACTCTCGGTCTACCTCTTTTCTTAGGGCGTTCATCATCACTACCTTCCGCTTCGCTTCCGGAATCTTCACCTTCTTCACTATCATCGCCAGATAGCTTCTTTCGTTTTCTGCCCCTTCCTTAAAATCCAAATAATTATAGAAATAGAAAATTAATATTAACCTTTAAGATAACATACCTTCTCCACTTTGATTGATCTGCTGCAATGTTTTTCGACTTCTCGGCGGTAGATATAAGTCTTCCATTTCTTTTGATTTCTCTTCTTCTTCAACTTTCTTTCGGAAATTTTCCGGGATAATTTCAGCCTGAAATCAATCGATGTATATAAGATCTTAGAAAATATCAACGTGCAATATCATATTTTATTTTGTAAAAATAAAACTCACCCAATCTTTGCTTTCATCGTCATTGTCATTAAGCTGATTAACAGGTTCAGATTCTTCTTCAAATGCAGCAAAACTAGCTACTTTGAATGCAGATAACAATTCATCTCCCACCGTTGAAGGTCCTTCGTCTCTTGTTTCCGCTCTCCTCAGAATTTCGTCGATATCGCACTAATTATACAAAAATAATAGAAACTTATTATTTTTATTTTTACATAAATTTTATGTAGAACGATTTAAATCCATTAGAAAAATTACAGTCGGTTCTTCGTCTCCGTCTTCTTCGTCTTTAAATAAATCCTCGGCACCAAATTTTAAAATAGCGTTTAAATCTTCTTTGTTAAACGGGTTGTTATTGGTCCCTGCATTTTTTTTATCCAATACTGTTCGACCGGTTGTGTCCATTCGTTGAATTACAAGATGATCCAAAACCATTTTTTGTTTTGCTCTTTCTACTATTTCTTCTTCCACAGAATTTTTTGTTACCAAACGATAAATATTCACCTAAATAATTACGAAATATTTGTTTGTTAAGCAACGTTTAACGAATGAAATTAATAAATATGAAATCAACGTAAAATATTTAATAAACACCTGATTCTTTTGCCCAATACGATGAGCTCTAGCTTGTGCTTGTAAATCATTTTGCGGATTCCAATCCGAGTCAAAAATAATAACTGTATCAGCGGTAGCGAGATTGATACCAAGACCACCTGCTCTTGTTGATAATAAAAAACAGAAGTCCTGCGAACCATCCGCGTTAAAGTGGTCTAACGCTTGTTTTCGTAATTCTCCTTTTATACTTCCGTCTAATCTTTGGAATGGAAAATGTCTCTTTTGTAGATATTCACCAAGAATATCTAACATTCTGACCATTTGACTGAATATTAACACCCTATGGCCAGTTTCACGTAATCTCACCAGCAATTTATCAAGAAGAACTAATTTCCCAGAACCGCGAATTATTTGCTGCAAGTAATCTTCATTACTATCTCTCTTTTCAATTTCGGTCGGTTTTGTGAGAAAGGCATGATTACAGCATTTCTTTAGCTCGATCACGATATTTAAAAATGTCATCGTAGAACCTTTAACACCCTTTCGTAATGCATTATAGTTTTTAGTTAATATCCATTTATAATATTGTTTTTGTAAAGATGTCATTTCTACTCGCAAAATTTGTTCAACTTTAGCGGGTAAGGACTTTTCTACATCCTTTTTAACACGTCGTAAAATAAAGGGTTCTAATTGTTTGTGCAACTTAGAATATCCTTTTTGAGCGGCGTTGTCGTGTTCCTTTTCGAATTCTTCCCACGAATCAAATCTATAAAACGGTACAGAATTATAAAAGTAATGTAAGCAACACAACGATAATAATTAATAATACTTAATTAGAAATCAACTAACTTAGTAGGCATGATGAAATGTAGCAAGGCCCATAATTCTTTTAAGCTGTTTTGTAATGGAGTACCAGTTATTAGAAGGCGGTGATTTGTATGAAATTCAGCGAGTGCTTTGTACAAAAGCGAATCATCGTTCTTTAATCGATGCGCTTCGTCTACTAACAATACCGCCCAATTTAAGGCACCCAAAAATGCTTTGTCTTTAAGTACTATTTCATATGTTGTAAGTATGGCATTAAATTTCAATCTCTTCGAACTATAACACCATTCGTATTCTCTAATCTAAAATATATTTACAACATGTAATAAACACGTATAGCACGCATTTTACACTTCTTAATTATGAAAAACTGTTAAACAACAATCAATCCTTGCAAAATAATAATAATACATACAACATTACGAGAAGTAACATCACCCAAATATGTTACAAAATTTATATCTGGAGCCCATTGTGACATTTCTCTTTGCCAGGAAGTCATTGTTGAAAGAGGAACTACCAGTAAAAAGGGCCCGTACAGTTGATGAGTGTGAAACAAATAATAAAGGAAGCATATTGTTTGTATAGTTTTACCAAGACCCATTTCATCTGCTAAAATAACACTGTAAATAAACAACATTCATCACAATATATAATAAATAAAATATGCTATAGGTAAATTTGTATTTTGTACAAAATTTTAACTTTTTTTTATAAAAATTATGTACCTATTTTCTTTACACCAAGAATGTATCATCCAATTTAATCCATCCATTTGATAATCTCTAAGGGTTAAATCTCGTCCTCTTCCCATATAGTCCGGTTGTCCTTTTAACTGATGAAACTTGGGCCTTGATTTAAGAACTTTACAGTGTTTGCTCGGCGTCCTCTTTGAATCTTCTCTTTCACGAAATTCTTTAATTTGTTCTGGCCATTTCTTAACAATCAATGCTCCATCCTCCCATGTAGAGTCAGCATACGGTAAACTTTCCCACTTGCAATAATAATCTGGATGTTCTGAATCAGGTTTATTATATTCCGCAATAATTCTTTCAACATTATTGTAACTTTTTAAAAGATCTTGCTGAAGTTCCAACTGACACTCAAAATAATCTATATCTTCAGGCCCAGCATAATCCCTCCACTGTTTAATCTCTCGTTCTTTTTTAATAAAATTGTCTAACTTTTTTAACCCTTTTACTTTTTGTGCTTTCAAAGATTCTTCTGATTCCCATGTATTATGTATATGAGACCATCCTTTCCATTTTATTAAATATTGCATTTCAGTTTCTTCATTGGATAAATCTTCTGGATTGGGGTCTCCATTTTCTTCGACAGCATAAATGGTTGTAACATTTCCTGTAACTGAAGAAAAAAAATTATAACGAACTTTCTTTATAGAAAATACCAGCAAAATTCTTTCTTTTTTTTCTTTTGTCCGAACGATGAATGTTCGAAACCTAAATGTAAATTTACCATGGCAGCAATAAAGGTGCAAAGAACCATTACTTGCTAAAATTTTAGTTTTATTATGTATCATCGATCCTTCCAACGATTCCCGCAAAGTTAATTCGGCATGCGAAGTACATAATTAATTATCTATCGTAATAGAAAATTACATTAAAAACGAACCTCCTTTTTTGCCAATTCTTTGACCCAAAATTCGTTCAACTGTTTCTGCATTGTCTGGTTCTGCATTCGCAGTACTACTTTCATCAACTTCTACTAAATCTTCGCTATCAGTTCTTTCTTCGCTTTCTTCCTTGTAACTAATTGCAGTACCAGTTCTTCTTGTAACTTGTCTATAATACAGGAATATTTACTATAGTAATTATACCAAGACTAATGATATATTTATTTCATTTTAATAACAGTGAGTGTTATTATTTATACTTTAGATATGTTATTTTGCACAAAATTAAATACCTCCTGTTATCATCACTATCAAAAGAAGAATTTTCAGAGGATTCTGAAATTCGTTTCTTTCGTGCTCTAGCTTTTTCTTTCGCTTTTTGTGCTGCACGCCTGTTCAGCGATTTACTAGGTGGAGGTCTTCTGCTTTCACTATCGTCAGATTCGGAATCTGAACTTTCAGAGTTCCACGAATTGTGTGAACTGTAAGAAAACAGAAAAAAATACAACTTATATATACAACAATGATATGTTGTATGCAATATTTTAATATTAACAAGATTAGGTGTACAAAATACAAATAACTTTAGAAAATTGAGTTTGTTCATAACATTGTGTAATAAGATTGTTTAAATATTATCCAATAAAATTTTTATCTTCCTTTTACATAATATATACGAATTAAATCACACAATTACATGCACAATATAAAAATATGATTAATTTGTTAATAAACAAAACAACAACATACATAAACTATAATGAAATAAAAAAGAAATGGTATTTGTTTTGTCATAATCATTTTTTATTATCTATTCAAAATAAAAAATATTTTCTTTTTAACTGCATCCTTTGCATGCATGTAATTTAACAAAAATTTAAGTAAAATATTTAATGTTCGTTACCTGAAGATGTATTGACTAAATTCAATACATAAAACATATAATAATAAAAGTTAAAAAATATAGTGAATAGTGATATAAAATATGTGATACATTGCAACATTTTAATTTATCAGAATGAAAAAATATAAAGGCATGTGTAAAGTATTGTAGAAAACAAATAACACTGTTATAACATAAACCAGAGGCGGGGAACCTTTTTGCCATTAGAGGCTACATTTAAATTAGGCAGTAATAAAGGAGGCCGCTATAATATTAAGTAGAAGTTTATTTAATTCTATTAATTTTCAAATTGTTGTAATCTACATAATTAAATATTAATTAATACAAGAGCTTTTATGAAGGCCGCACAAGAAACTCACAGAGGTCGTATGTTCCCCACCTATGGTATAAACCCTATTTTAGTTTAAATAAACCCATTAAGCTTCAGAATGATAAGATTAAAAAGAATAAGGGTATGATGCATATAAAAAATAAAAGTTACACAAAGTATAGACATACATTAACACGTAACATTTGCAATAGAAAATATAATTCATACACGAATATAAAGCTTGAAAGAATTATTATTGTTACTGAAGTTGCAACATACAGTATTGTATAGTCTAAAATGTAAAAGTTGTTATGATATTCAATATATTCGTTTTATTATTTCATACATTATAAAGATTAAAGTTTATATGGAAAATCATTGATGTCATTATCAGCATTATTATTAGGTAATGTATTTCTTATTTTTACAAATGTTTGAGCATATTGAAGATATAAAAAGGAGATGTTATTTCATGTATTTACTTATTATATATGTATGTATATTATAAATTCATATTTTCAATAAATTTAAATGCAGATTCTATGTATAATTTAATGTATAATATGCATAAAAGGGATTTGTATTTATTGTATATGATACCTCTTCAATCTATAGTAATTCCTAGAATTTATAACTTGAATTGTTGATGATTACTTGACTGAGTTTGCATAGTACTTACCCCTTTTTTTTATATTTCTTGCGACTATCGCTATCGCTTTCACGTTGTGTAGCAAGCCTTTCAGGCTCTTTCCTAGAACGCCCAGATCTTCTGATGCCATATATGTCAGGATTTTCATCCCATTCGCGACTAGACTCATTTTTAAGCCTAACTTTTGTTTCTGTGCTGTGATTTGAACTTTTGCTCTGGAAGCTATCACTTTGTGCAGGTGCATCCGACTTCTCAGATTTATCAGAATCAGAACCTGATCCAGACCCGGAACCACTTGAGGAGCTAGAGTCACTGCATTAGCAGTCAGGCAATGTTTCACCAATATTATTATAGACTATATCTTTATACATTTTGAAATTTGTTTAACAACAAATACATACTAATAAGTACCATATATATTTATAATTTAAAATACTGACTGCTAACTTAAAATAATCGGTTGTATACCCAAATTTTGCTAATTATTTAAACATATATTATAAATGTTTCATTTATTGTGAATATGTAAAGAACTATTATGCAACTTTCTGTAAATTTATCTGTATCTTCTACTGATAATAATTTAGAATAAAAACTGTACACATTAACCCTTCGAGGACGGAGGATTTTTACGCTTGGCACAGTAGTGCACGAAATATTATTTATTTCAAATAAAATAAGCAATAGTTCCCTTCTCTGAAGTATGTATCGAGAATCTCTGTTCTTCACACTTATAGTTGTTATTTGTGTCAAAAATATGGGACAATATTTCTCATTTATATGTTGCTACGACGGTTCGCTTTGGATGCATATATGCGTCGATCGTCCGTAAAGGGTTAATTATATCAATATTACATATTTTAAAGCACTAATATATTGACTCATCCGATAATACATGTTTAAATGATAATTCAAAAAAGGTTGTTGTTCAAGAAACATTATTTAATGTATATTTCAAATTATTGTGTGAAAATATTTGTTGTGTCCTTGTACAATCTATATTAACACACATTGTGTATAATTTATTGGGATAAATGAATTTTCAGTAAAATGAGTAAAAGCAGTAGAATACCACTTCACCTAACAGTTATTAAAAAAAGAAAGAAACAAATGCTATTGAATGAATAACAAAAAATTGAAGATTGTGCTTATATAAAATTCAGGGGTACATTAAATTAGCATGATTATCAAAGCAATGTTAATACTATATAAAGCTATAGCAATACACAATCTCAAAGAACCCTTCATGTACCAGAAAGTTAAATACATTGTATAAAACATCATTTGATACCAAGTATTGGTCATTGTTACTGATCCTAATTTTCTAACAGAAGTTATATTATACTTTCTGAGATAGTGTGATTAAAGGACAAAAATAAATAGCAACACATACAAAACATATAACAGTAAAAACACCAAGAAATATTTGAGTTTATCGTGTACCGAACTTTCTGAAACAAAGGGATTAGATAACAGTGATCTTGATACCCACCTTTCTGAGCCTGAACCAGATCCTGTATTGCTTCCCGAAGAAGAGCTATCACTCTTACTTTCGTTTTCAGAATCAGATCCAGATTCCTTACCAGACTCAGATTCTAATGTCTTCTGTAATTTAATCAGTGTAATTTAATATTGTTTAAAGTTCAAATATATTTCAGACGCAGCGTGTTGTTTGGAATAGTTTTTATTTAGCAATACCGATACGAAGATCATTTTGGATTAAATTACTTCACTTCATAATAAATAGAATAATTCTTTTATCACATTTTATTTCCAAAAGTTTGAAAATATTGTATGATAATGCGTTTTTAAATATTTGATATCCTTTGAATTTTATAAGTACAATTTATGTATAAAAGAGTAGTGCCATCTACCAAGAATGCTTTTCCTCCATTTTATAACTCTTGACCACCATTTTGTAGTCAAGAAGCACTAAACTTACATGTCGTTTTAGGCTTGCCAGAGATGCATTCTGATGTTTTAATACATTCTTAGGCATCCATAGCTCTTAACTTCAGAATTTCAAGTAATTTGGGTGCAATTAAACATTCTTAATGTGAATTAAATAACAGGGATTGCAACATAGAGATGGCCACTGGCAATATACTCATAAAAACATTTGTATATGAAATAAGAATAGGGTCACCATCACTTTGGACTTCTATTTCATTTGTTAAATGGTTGCACACGTTTTAAGTAGTATGTTTATGAATTACAGCTGAAACATTCATTATATACTGCACATGATCATTCCTTTTCATGATAGTAAAATTTTTATGGAATTTCCTGTAAACAATTTATGTGAGACGCAAAATCTTCCTGCAAATAACCAGTATTAGGTATAGTGGGTATTTTGAAAGAATAATATAATTCATCTGTTTAAGTACTTTTCACGTTTATTGAACAACTTAGCAAGTACATCATAAATAGCACTTGACTGAACTTAAAGATTACATTTCTTCGGTAGATTACAAGTATTAATTCATAAGAAAAAAGATTTATACGTAGTAATCCTTCGTTAGCTAATACCAAATTTGGTATTAGAATACTTTATATACATTAAAGTCCGAGTATCTTTGATATTTGAATACTGAAATGCGTAAATAGCCTCAATATTATACTAATGAAGACATTACGTATAAAATAAATCTATTAAGCGAAGCGCATACATTTTAAAAGAAAGGTTGAATTATATTGAAAACAATTTATGGTCAAAATTGCAATATGCGCTTCACATAATAGAAATAATATTTCTATACTCGATAAGTTATGTCTTTTATATGTTTTCTAAAACTTCACTTCTTGTCAGAAATGTTGAGACCATATTAATATGGCCAGTTTGAATTAAAGTTACTTCAGACTACTGTTATACCAAATATCTTATTATTAGTAGTATAAATAGTACCGAATAGGTGTTATTTCATACATAATTGTTATTTATAATAACCATATTTGTGTAACTTAAGAGAAACTAATCAAATGTATATTCTTATTCACAGATTAAATTTTAAACACAATTCATTTACAATGTTAGACGATACTAATAAAATGCACGTTACACATTTTATGATACCAAATATTCTGTTATCGTAAGAAACATTTGTAGGAAAAACATAAGAACTTTTTTTGTTATTTCATACACTAATATGATTTAAGCAAGAATCTTTATTTTAAGTATTTTACCATGTATCAATCATTATTCTCTTTAATTGTATGCTTTAATTTCATAAAATCTGATTAAAAATGATATTCAGAATTATAAATATATCATTTTGTTGTTATTTACAAACAGAAAATGAACATGTTACCCATCAGATTACATTAAAATCTAAATTTTATGGAAAACATATGGAACGAGCAAAAAACAATCCTTAGTTCAACATGTAAAAATTACTGAAATATTAAAGAAACCTTTGTTGTCTTCTAATGTAAAAAACTTTGAACATTTTCCATGTGAAAAACATTTAATTGTTATAGCTTTCACAGGTGATTATGCTACACAGTCTCATCTATCACACAGAGAGTGTGCATCATAATCTTTGAGCTTAATTTGCAAAAATGGGTCTATTTTAAATTTTTGAATAAGCATGAGTCAAAGGTAAAGAAAAATGCAAGGAATCATTTTTTGTGAAAATTAGGGTGGAACAATGATATTTTAAGTGATGAATGTCAAATTGAATAAATGTAAACAAACTTATAGGTTATTGAGAAGCTGGAAACTATGTAAAATTGCTGAAAATTGTGATTTAGCAGAGACAAGTCCCTGAGCTCTTAAGGTCAATAGGACCCCACCCTATACGCAGAAACCTTTTAAACGAAATTACAACAATTTTTTTAATTTTTATGAGGATTTTTCTGGTAGCAGTTCCTTGAAACGCATGTGACAACGCGATTTTTCCCTACTCCAAACAACACCGCGACTATTTCATACAATTCATCCTTAAAAAGACACAAACACTCATACAGCAACAAAAACAAACAATTATTGTTAAAAAAAATCCGAGGAAAGTTGATAATTGAACTATTTTCGAACCTGACCACTCACCTGCATCGTTCCGTCTGCGCGTCGCACCAAAATCTCAATCTTACACGCACTACGCACAAATTCACGTTAATTTAATAATTAAACTACCGTGTATACACGTATTCGCAATATTAAACGACTATTGATGTACAAAGTCGCGACATCGTGCAAAATTATCGAATTTTCACGTACTATATGGTCACGGGCCTGAGCTTGGCCGCCATTTTGTGAACTCGACTCGTTCTTTCGCCCTCCCCGAACGTCCTCCCGTCCGCCAACCCGTCATGCAACGCGCGCGCGCTTCCCCTTCCCCTCTTTTCATCTACACCCCTCGCTAAAACGAACGTCCTGTAAATATAATGAGAATCAAAATCTTTTAGAAACAGTAATACAAACAATCTGGGAAAAATATATTCCATCATAAAATATATATTTATACTTTTCCACATCATTCAATGAAATTTGACAAAAAATAATATTCTGACGAATTTCGTCAAAACGTAGTTACAAAACGGAAATCGTTGTATGACAGCCATTTTGATTACTCACAGAAATTTTACCCAGAATGCCTGGCGACGGTTTTTTGATTGTTCTGTGTATGCGCAATTATGGTGATCAAGCAAACCATGCAGTACAATTCATTGTGATACATTTCACGTTTGGAGTTTTAACGCTTCATACCTATTTTAATCGAATTTTGTGTTAAAATCCTCCTAAGAATATAATCATTTAACTAAAACATTGACTTAAAGTTTACGCTTTCAACATGAAAAATACATACGGAAAAAAATACAATGTTCTCTTTAGTTGTAAACGTACAATATTCTGTTTGAGCTCAGAGACTTAATCTCATTTACCATGATGTGACTATAGAAGATGATAAATTGAAATTGAATAGTGCTTAACTACATGACTGTTAATGGTGTCACCATGCAAAATGAATAAGCATTTTTACAAAGCAATTTAATATCTAAAAGCTGTCGTTTTCCATCAGATTGGGTAGAGACAATGGATAAAATTCATTTAATTGAAATATAAGAATACTTAATACTTTATGTATAAAAAAATTATTTCTAATAAAAGAAATAGGTTTACCCGGTCCAATGAAAAGCAGCTTGTATTTTTGCAGACGTTGAAACTAATGTATTATAACCAGAATGAAAGACGAAAAATATTACCCAAACACCCGTGGCACGTCATACCGGAAAAGAAAGAAAAGCTTATCCCTTCGATATATTGCGAATGGGTTTCCGGTCGAAGATCGACTTCTCGCTGTATTACTAATCGATTCATCGCTCGACTTTAAGCGCGTAATATAAATGTACTATTTTAAAATTACGACGAATTCAAAACTAATAAAATAAAGATATAAAATAATTGTTGCATTTGATTAACACATAAACAATTTAATTTGTCATACATCAATTCCTCATATATTCAAAAATTATTTAATATTATGACGAACACAAAATTTAACGCGGAGAACACTTTTTTGACATAATGTAAATTTCATTGTAAGAAATGACTAAAGAAACTGAATAAAGTGGTTTATTTACATTTTTTAATGTACATATGACATAACGAAGGGTGAAGATATAGTGCTCACGAAACGCGTACACAACAGATCGAATTTATATATTTACAGGTATCCATTATTTCGTACATACATAGAAATATTAATATTTGTGAATATTTCTATCAGCAAAAAGTACCAAATACTCCAATGTAACAAAAATGTATCACATTTTAATAGATAATTGTTCAAGTTTAATTAACAATTTGTATTATTCACATTTCCTAAAGTAACTCTGGAACTCAGTCTTAAAGTAAATCAAAGCATAATACGCAAAGATAAGAATTTCATATTCATCGCCCAATGACAATATTTTATTTTAACATATTTGTGATATTAAAGAATACTCGCACATATGAGTCATAAACATCAACATATGTAATTTACAGATTGAGGTTATTCAGGATCTGGTGTTCCTTCTACATCTTCGTAAGATTCTTCATCATCTTTCTTTTCCTTGGCTTTTGCATCAGGTACCCAGAGACCACTATCAACACATCGTTTCATGTGATAAGATGCTTCTTCTCGTGGCATTGCTGCTATTGTTTGATGCAATAAAGGAATATCTTGTGTTTCAAAACATTTTTTTAGGGCCTAAAAGAAATATATTAATATAACAATCATATTGTTTTTTAAGGTAATATAAATAAATGCATAATAAATTCATTTGTACCTCTGGCAGACTTTCAAATACTTCAAGAGGATCAAGACCACCAGGGCCAAGACGTGCTTTTTTTTCTTCTTCTTCAACTTCTTTGAGAGCATCTGCTACTTTTTCTGCAGCTCTTTTGCGTATTCTTTCCTTAAACGCTCTAAGTTCATCATCAAAGCAATTTTTATATTGTACTTCAGCAGTTTGAATACGACTGAAAAAGGAACCAACACACGCCCTTGGATCAACATCCAACTGTTTGGATAATTCTAAAATGTATTGCATACATATACATTGATGGGCAACATGCTCCATTAAATCATGTTTCTGAAATTAATAATATCAATAACATATTAATATAGAATTAGGTAGCAATTAGAAAAGGTATACGTGAATAATTAAATCTGTACTTACTTCTTCCATTTCCAAATTAATACACCAAATCACCAAATAATTTGCAGTATTTTCACATACCAATTGAGGATTTTCAGATAAAAATTTCTTGCTATCATCATACCTTCTCAACATACCGAACTCTTTTAACTTCTTTTCATTTTCTTTAACAAATTCTTTCATTCTCTTTTCTTTTTCTTCATCAGTCAAACCAGTGTCATCATCTCCACGAGGCGGCCTTGTGTTAATTACAGTTTTTGTAAAACCGTCTTGTCCAATAGTATCGACATTCCAAGGTGTTAATTTTTCCTTTCTCTTTATCTCTTCTTCTTTTTGTTTAATCCTTTTCTCTTCTTCTTCAAGATCTTGTAAAACTTTTTTCAACCCTGTCAAATCAGCCGAGTCTTTCCGTTCATTTTCTAACTTTGCAAGTGTCTCCTTTGTATCTTTCAATTTTTGTATTGTCCTATGAGTTTATATTAATTTTGAAAGTTATAATTACAAATTATGATTATAATAATTACAATAATATTCAAATGAGTGTTTACTATTTATATTTAACGAGTATATAAAATAACATATAAATAAAAAATTATATTAAACGTACTCTCTCTTTTTTCTTTCATGTTCTTCTTGTTCCCGTCTTCGTTCTTCCATTCTTTCAATCCTTGCTTGATGCCGCCATCTGAATAAGGACGGTGTATCAATGTTTGGATGAGTATCATCCTCATCATCTGAAATCTGGTAAATATAAACTAGTTTTCACGTTTAATAATGACAAAATATTTCAATCGTATCACTTTACATGTATAAATATGCTTAATATAAAGAAATTATTTATATTATATAATAAAAATCTCAAATAAGTTATATTGATTGCTGAAATTAAATAGTTAAAAAAGTGTAATAGTTTAAATCTTTAAGAAACAGTATCCCTTATCTACGATGTGATCAATAAATCTATATATAGATAGACAAATTTTCGGTCAAATTAAATTAACGTGATATTGATATAGTTCAAACATCAAATTTTTTTTTCAAAATAGAGATTAAAAGTATCCTTGAAATTTTTACTGCAACTCTAGAATATTCCACAAGCATACTGGACCAAAACCTATGTTCTTACCTCAATATTTTTCCATTTGCTATAGTCCACCATTGTTTGATTATTTAAATGTGATCCTTATATCAATAATATACCTTTACTACTTGAATATTTTGTAAATATAATTTGTATACAAAATATTTCTTTACTCCTGTAAATGCGAAAATGCAACACTCACACTTGCCGGAGTTTAATTGTCAACTACAACGACGTGAACGTAGGACTTCTATCCACGCGAGAGCTATCTTCGATGTATCACATCAGTGTCGCTCAACTTTTCCAAATTTTGAATTAGATTGATGAAAGAAAATTAAATCAAATTTAGCACAAATGTAACACGAAAACAGTACATAAACCGATAAAAATTTTTCGTCACGTATCTTTTATTGCGGAAGGTATTATTAGGGAATTCCAAATGAGTGTATAATAAGTTAATGCGATAATGTAATGTCAAATATAATTTGTACACTTGTACAAATATTATTAAATAAATTAATTATAATATATATTAATGTTACATGTTGTTCATTTGAATATTTTTTATTAAAAATAGATTTCTTTTATATTTTGTAACGTACAGAATGTATGTATATGTATAGTATACGTATTATGTATACATTGTATAAACTGTTCATACTGAATTTGCCGTTTTACTCAGGTATCATGAACGCATGATACGTTTCTTATGTTTATCGAACATTATTTTCCTTTTATTCATTGAATTTAATATATAAAAGAACATGATTGGAATGCGAATGAATGCATTTAACGATAGTGGTCTTGGTGAACCTGAGCAAGACGCAAATACAGCACTCATAGAATTAGATAAAGGTGTGTTTATATTCTTCTGGTTAACCATGTATTGATGTATTTTTGTGGTGTTTATTAAATATTATATTAAGTTTATCGAATATGTAAATAAAATGTATTAATAAAGATACTTAAAGACATACATGTACTATGATATTAGTTAATTAAGTTTTGTGTTTATAACATCTTACTTTTCTTTATTATATCTTACGATACATATATTTAGTTTTTACTTTAATTGAAAAGAATATTGCTTCAAAATTTATTACAATACACTTTTTAGGTTTACGATCAACAAAGATTGGTGAACAATGCGAGGCCATAGTGAGATTCCCACGATTATTTGAGAAATATCCTTTTCCTATACTTATAAATTCTTCTTTATTAAAATTAGCAGAGGTTTTTCGTACTGGTAGTAACTTTTTACGCGTTTGGGTTCTTAGAGTATGTCAACAAAGTGAAAAACATTTAGATAAAATTTTAAATGTTGATGAATTTGTAAGACGTATTTATAGCGTGATACATTCTAACGATCCAGTTGCTAGAGCTTTGACATTGCGTACATTGGGTAGTGTAGCTGGTATTATACCAGAAAGACAACAGGTAAGAAATTATTAGTTATTAACTGTGAGCTTATAATATATGTACATATTTAAATGAATGCTTTGAATGATTTGTAAAGGTTCATCACAGTATAAGAAGATCATTAGATTCTCATGATTCGGTTGAAGTTGAAGCTGCTATATATGCTGCGCAAATGTTTGCCGCACAGTCAAAACTTTTTGCTGTTTCCATGTGCAGCAAAATATCCGATATGATTAGAGGTCAAGCAACGCCGGCATCAATGAAATTACAACTTATCCCTATTTTACAATACATGCATCATGATACTTTTACAGCATCGATGGTATGAAATATTAAAAAAGTCTTTTTTCCTCAAAATATTTGAGTTTTAATTTCAAGCTATCTGTTTCTTAAAGGTAAATAAATTGTGTATGGAGCTCCTTGCTAGTTATCCAGCAGTGGAGTTTGTCAGAGTCACATTAAGTGCTTTAAGCACATTAGCTTCTGCAACGTTAATTGATATTCCACAACAAGTTGTACTTTTGTTGCGTTATTTACAAGATGATCCACGATTGACTATTAAACGCCATGCTTTACATTTACTACATTCTTTAGCTAGGAGAGGGGCACATTTGTGGCCCCAAGGTGCTCTTAATAATTTAATAGGTAAGTATGATAGATATATAATTGTATGTATCCAAAAGAAATAATGAATACAATATTTTAGAAAGTACCACAACACTTCTACAGGATGGTGCTGGAAATAAAGATCTTCTTATTCGAACATTAGATGTGATCGAGGTTGTCATTTATTTATGAAAAAAATAATTAGAAATTTTTGTACGTGTAATCATTTATGAGTAAATTTGTTAAATTATTCAATTTAGGTACTTAGTCAAAGTGCGGTAACATGCGACGCAAATAGGGAAGAAGAAAATCCCCTGTTATCTTTATGTGTAAATGCTTGTTACTCTCCTGATCCTTTCATTGCAGTAAAAGCAATTACCATATTAGCCAGGGTAGCATGTTACTGGTACGTATTGAATAATTATTTATTTTAGAAGGTTTAAAATGCTATATAATACGTATTTATTTACAGCTATGAAGAAGGTCTACCAGCTTATGGGATACAAGACGTTGTATCTTGTCTTGAATCCTTAATTGTATTATTAGCTTTGGATGATAAGTATTTACGCCAGTTAAAAGTCTGTCTACGTTCGACGGTGAAATTGTGTCGAGCACAACCTAGTCATTGTTCGGTATTTGTTGATGCTATCGGCAGTACATTGTTTAATACAAACACAGAAAGTACTCAAAGTGAAAAACAAGCAGTTGCTTTGTGCGAAGCTTTGGGTGCCATTGGAAGTTTAGAAGAAAACACACTACTTTCCCTTCTGCCAGACATATTAACGAAGCTTAAACAAACTGTACATATACACACAAAGGTGGATATACAAATAAAAAATATATACACAATTTATTGGACCTACAAAAAAAAAATACAATTTGATTTCTTAAAGGTGATGTTATGTACGCTACTATTTCAAATGGTAACAGGTGGCTATGAATGGAACACAGAATGTTTGGAAGCGGTAGAAGAAGTTATCAAGAACGTCGATGGTTGGGCTAAGTATCGAATTGCACGAAGTGCTGCAAGATACGGTCATCATACAATAGCGACACAAATATTTAAGAACCTAAAGGAAACAGTAGCATCCGAACAATTACATTTCTGGTTGTCTGGTTTGGAATTAGTTACCAAAGCTGAAAGTTATCTTATGTTTGTATAAGTTATACACAATAAGCATTGCTCTTTACGACAATATATACGCATTTTAAATTTATCTTCTTTTGTTTATAGGGATAAAACAGAAGAAGTAGAAAGTAAGGCAAGAGTGCATACGGTGGAGAAGTTAAACGGAGCTATTTCACGTTATGCAAGTGCATGTGCGTCATTAAAAGCCGCCAGTACACCTCTGCGAAGTTTACAGTTTGCTAGCGAATATTCAAAACTTCGATGTGAATTCCTCCAAGCTATTGTACAACTTTTACATTCTTGCAGGTATTATATGGAATATATTTATGTTTTAAGATCTTAAACAACTAAATATGATTGTGCTTTAGATCTCTTTGTACAGCTCCACCACCTGCTATTACAATCACAGTAATTCTAGCGACGAAAGATGACCTTCAACGATATGGACGTGTTACTAATCAAGTAATTCATTTTTTTTTTTTCATAACACTGTTGTATTTTAAATATTATCGATAAAAATAATATATATTTGTTAGTTAAGAAAATCGGCTCAGGAATTGAAGAATTGCGCGGATAACTATCAGAAGCTCTACCAATCCGCTTTTGATGCTGATCCCGGTTCGTTGGCAAACATACGAGCGTATCCTTTGTTAAAAGATTTAATCAATTTTCAAATCACCGTTGTAGCATATTGTTCCTTTACTTATCGTTGACAGGTTGCAAGAGATCTGCCGTTTGTTAGCAAGTAGCGTTGAACGAGTTTGCGGTGGAACAGGGATTCGCACCTATCATCAAAGTGAAGTTAATTTTGATTTCGGCGATACGGTAGAAATGCGTCAGCTGGCACGATGTTGTACAGAATTACGTCGTCTGGCGCCTACCTATATAGGTGAAAACAAAGCAACGGCCCTCAGTCATTCAAGAATAAACTGTTTGGTGTCCCAAGTGATGTTATTAGCCGGATCGAAAATGAGATTACCAATGCCTCGATACTATTTTCAAGCTTTACAAGCGACCAGTGTTAAGTTATCAGTTTCACCGCAGCCTCGAGTACTCGGCGAGCCAGTGTCCGTTCCTCAAGGTAGCCAACTGGCGTTGAAAGTTGAAGGAGTGCTACGGCATGGTCGTCGCGCGTCTCTCTATCGTTCCGTTGCTGCTGTTTGCATCTCTATCTCCACTACTCCCCCGTCAAAAATCAATTCAGATCAGAAGGTAGGTTGAAATGAATTGTTTTCGACATATTTATGTTTCATTTACTTCATACGTTTCGATTACAGGATTCGAACATGAACGAATTACAACAGACCGTCACGCCGCACCGTGATTTCTTCGCTTGCGAATTTTTACTTTCGCTAGGCAGCCCAGGATCGAGTACGACCGCGTGTGCAAGTAGCACCGCCAATGTGAACAACAACATTAACACCGGCGGTGGACAGTATCAAGTCACGGCGAGCGCGAGTATACTCGACAAGGACGGAAATGTATGGAAATGCGGGCCGCGTTCTACCCTTCAAGTTAGGGTACACGAAGAACCTGCTAAAAGGAAGTTACCGTAAGAAAGTGTGTTTGTAATTTTGATACCAGATCATTTGTACGAGTCCAAAATCTATGGAATAAAAATATTTCACTTTTTTGTTTTATTCGCAGCGCTTTATTCGTTCGTTCATTGGTCCCCTTATAATGCATGCGGGAAAATTCATGAATGAAAATCGAACTTTTTTAAATCATACCGTGCAATTCTACTTGACGAAAAGCAATTTCGCGTGCACGATAGGATATACCAGCGCAAAATCTACCATTTGACGGGGGGTTAAAGGGTCGAATATACGAGTAACGAGAGTCGATGTACGGGTGGACGCGCCGTGAGAAAGCCCATAAAAGGGAGATTGCGAGGGTGTTCGGCGCACAGTCGCGCACCGTCTGTCCGTTAGTACGGTACGCGGCACTCCTCGACGTTCGTGCTGCACTTGGTCCAAGCATCATCCCGAGAGGAGCAACAGTTATGCCCTCAGATCATCGCGTCATTGGCTGACACGGTCCGCTAATTAATTTTCTCACGCGTGTAAGTAACATTTTTCTTTCAATTTTATTATTCAATTCATATAATTACCGTCGAACTAAACTTATCTTTCACTATCGACTAGATAACCCGAAAATCTATGATTTTTCATGATATTTTTCAAATTACAATTAATTACATGGAATGATTAGTTCTTGATTATTAAAGAACGCGCGGAATACTTTATGCTGAATTGAAACTAACCCGGAACCTTATAAGAAATGTAAAACACCACAAAGGAGGTACCGAAACACGATCCTTTACAAGAATTTATATCTTCCCGGTAATTTCTTGCTCGCGCTTTTGAACTCACCAAATCATCCGTGAAAATGAAGAAGTTGCAGAACTCGGGTATCGTTTAATACCGTTAATTGAACCGAAAGAAACACAAAGAGATTCTGCTCTTCCTGTTGATTGGAATGTAAAATTTAGAACGCAATTAACGTAAATTTCGTTTCCAAACAATTGTCAATGTTTTTATACTTTTGTTAGAAAATTATGAAAGCGATATTTTTATGAGAATTTCTATTCCATTCAAAAATGAACTCAAATGTTAGATTTCATGTGTTAGAAATATTAGAAATATTTATAGATTTTATACAGTTTAGAATTCCGATTACAAGTATTAACTAACATTAACTTTCTTAATATAACCGTAGAAACATCAATTCCTATATTTCTAAAATATCTACAATTCTAATATCAATATTTTTTAAATTACATAGTCCAATATTTTCAGTATCAATTTTAATACCAATTTGTCTACTAATATCTACCGGAAAATCACTCTTCATCTTCCCACCTTTTCTAAAATTTCACTAAACATTTCGCTCCGGAGGAAGGGTTTTTAAACGAACGAAAATTTCTCCCCGCAAAGGTCCTTTCAATTTCTTTCGACCTGGTTGAAGAGGTGTTTCGCGGTCGTTATTTTTTTCCAATTATCTTCGCACATGTCTCGGCAATGGTGTTGTGCACGCTTTTAAAAAGGGATGAAGATCCGCGTAGCATTAATGTACAATGAACGTAGTACGAGCGTTGTGGTACTAAGCATTGCGGTTTAAGCTGTACGACGATGTATGCGCTTGTGATTCGAGCTATGCTTGCTCGCCGAGGCCGAGTAGTTGTGTTAAATGGTTCGCAAACTAATGTTCAAAATTCGGGCAGTGTCGCGATGATAGTGTAGGTGTAATGCCGGGGTTGGGGATAGAGATGGAAGGGAATAGAATAGAATAGAACGGGAAGGGAATAAAAGGGGATGAGAGAAAGTGCGGATCAGCGAAGGGTAAAGAGAGAGTGGCAGTAAGCGATGTCTGCGAAGTCTTCCTTAGTTAAAAGTTTTCAAGATTGAATTAAATAAAACTGCTACGACGTTTCCGTTATCCTGTTTTACCTCTTTCGATCTTTTTTTCCCTCTCTCCCTCGCCCTCTCGTCCTTCGTTGCAACGAAACGACTTTCGAAATAATTAGTTCAGGAATTCAAGAATCTGTGAAATACAGTAATCGGTATTGGTGTGTACGATTTTTCTCTCTTTTTTCTTTTTTCTTTTTTTTTTGGTTTAATTACCAAAGTATTTTAGAGAGGGAAGAGTTTCCCGTGTCCATACAGTTGGATAAAATCCCTTTTCTCAAAGCCTGTTATGTACCCTGTTGAACGCCTATTGGATTTTATACAGTTGTAACGGGAAATGGAAACAAGGTTCAGTTTATTTCTCTATGCATAGCAAATCTCATTTCCTTCGCTACGTTGTGTGTACGTACATATACACGAAACAGATATCTTATTCCTTTCCGTGCGATCAAAATCGAAGATTTCTATATATACATATATTATTTCGTTGTTGGCTCTAGGTAATCTATAAATGCAACTCGACCTGGCCGAATGCAAATGCGACGAATGTATTAGGTATCTAAGTATAAATCCTTCGATTTTTAAATATAGAAAGCATAACGTTACCTAAAACCAGTCCCGTTGTCGAAAGCTATTCAAAGTTTGCCTTTTCTATTCTTTGGTCAATCACTTCGTTTTATAAATCTCTTTGCCGACCACGAATGCCTTCTTCTTGTAGATACTTTCTGCGGTTTGCAACAACTGTGCGCCTGTATAATTTTTTCTTAAGCCGTCTTCTGTCCGGTAATTGCTTTTGAATTTAAACCGATGCATCTTGTAAATTGTATTTACTTTGTTAACAATACATTGTATTACTGGAGCTCTCTCGAACAAAGCAGTAAAGAAGATATATTAGAAAGCAGATGCGTATCCGGGAACTGGGATAATGGTTGCATTTTCACTCTTGAAATAGATATTGAATAGCGATAGAAAATTGTTGAGCATTAACAAAAAAAAAAAAAAAAAAAAAAAAAAAAAAAAAAAAAAAAAAAAAAAAGACGGAAAGAAATTAAACGAGTAACGTAAAAAAAATCCTCGATACCGTTATAAAAGAGATAAACCGTTTAATTTCAATTATTCTTTTCCTTTTTTACCCTACAATCGGCTATTTTACGTGTACGGTTACTCTCCAATTAAAAGGTACTTTAATTTCATCGAGTTTTACGATATTTGATCTGACGGGAACGCGATTCGTCGGTGCACGAAAACAAAGCCTCTCAAAGGTTTCGAATCGCATAACGATGCGACGGATAAAGAGAATTATTTGTAAACAAAATTTGCAAAACATTTTCCGATCATCCTCGCTTAATTAACGAGCCTACTCATAATGCCCTTGCGATGGTACGGTAAACGAACGAAAAAAAAAGAAAAGAGATCGAAAACTTCCTTTATGACAGTGGTCCCTTCTAATTTTCACCACAGTTTCTCTGCCCTTTCATTGCACGCGTTGCATCGTCGTGACGACAGGGATGGTAGTTATACAGAGGAAGTGACGAAAGTGAACGACAGGAATAATGGACAGGTTTGGGTAGAGTGGCTTTCCGTTCGGTCGGGGCATTTGTTCCACCGAACAGTAACTCGTGCCCGTAATAAACATGCCGTACTAGCAGATTGACTGATGATACCGTTCTCCATCAGATGTTATTGCTCAGCTCCTATAACCATTCAACACAGTCGGTATTCAATATATTGGCGGCTAACGGTGATTATTGCGGCAACACCCTTTAACACACGAAAAAAAAAAAGAAACGGTGGCCGCGAAAGATTTATCTTCGCGGCGCGATCCTCGAAGCCGTGACGGGGGATGGTGGACAAAAAAAGAAAAAGATAGAACGGAAGAAGCGACGATAGTTGGGCGGAAGTTGAAACGCGAGAGTAACCGGTCGAATTCAATTTCACAACGACAGGGGAGAAAATAGGGAATGTTAAACATAAAATTAGTTTTCTGTAAAATAAAACAACATTTATGATATTTTTCAAGGAAATGATAATACATTGGTGGAATTACTTCTGGACACTTTGAATAAAAATATTCTTTATTTCATATTCTGCTATGCTTTGTATTTGTATTGTAATCTATAATGTTTATATTTAATATTGTCACATGATTTGGTTTGTAAATGTTTTAAAATTTTAATTAAAAAAAGGAATCTAAACTGTGTCGTTATTTTTGTTTTTGCTAATCAGGATATCCAACGAAATATTAATATCAATAGGTTCACGAGTAATATAATATAGCATGTAATATTTAAGATATATTTTAACAATGCAAGAATTGTTGAAATTGCCGGCCAATATGGTTTGTATGGAGATTCGTTCAACCATAACATAGTCAAGCGCCTGAGTACCCGGCAGAAATTCAGTCGATTTTCTCGAAAACAAAGCCTCCTATGAAAAAATTTTATTCCATATTTTCTATTTATTTTTTCATATAAAATCACCCCACTTTCGCTTGTACCGTCAGTTACCGAACACACTGTATATTAAATAATTTGAATAAATTCGAAATTTAATTAAAAATTTATAAGTGTCCAGAATTAATTCCACTAATGTCGAAGTCGTTGAAAGAATGACTTACATCGATCGGCTTCTGAATCATTCATTTATCTACCAGCTTATAGCTTATCCATGAATAGCGAATTAATTTTATTTTTGGCTATTCGAGATTTTATTTAAACCGAACACGTCTGAATGCCTCGGCGTGGCTCGGGTGGTTCCCGTAAGAGTTGGCATTAAGGGGGGGAAAAACAGAGAGAGGTGAAAAGAAGCGTAGAAAGCGTAGCACGGGAATAGCCTCGGGCGAGATCGTCATTATCATAATTTTTTCTCAATGTTGCCTAACGAAGGTGATACTGAATGCGTAGAAGGCGTGCGTCGCGTATCAGGACCAAACAACGGGCCAGCCCAAACAGGTGGAGTGTTGGTGAACGAAGGAGGTAAAAGGGGGCACCCTGGGTGTGTCTTTCTCTCTCTGTACACAGCTTCAGCCGCGGGGTTCAACTTAATGAGCTTCCTGCGTTGGTTCCGCTTGTAGCTCGCATAACTTGCGTCCCTCTCGTTCATTCTTTCTTTTCTTCTTTCACTTTTCTGCATTTTTTTGAATCTCTGGTTCGTGTCTGATCCTTTCGTAAATGTCGATCGTCAACCAGTCGTTCGGACACGAGCGAAGACGATTCCATTATTTTGGTTACCGAAACGCAATCGTTGGCGAGAAACCCGTCGCCGTGTATTTTCGGTCAACGATCCTCTGTGGTAATTATTGGTGGATACCGGCGCAACTTGTCCGCTTCCACGCTGTATCGCGTGCGGAACTGGTTCGCCGATAATTTTCCCCGTACTTGACATATTTGTAAGCACTCGTGTCGCGAGATAATCGATCTTCACGAAAACCATTCCACGGTGTGATTTTCAGGAGACGAGCGACACAGAGGTGTACTCGATTCACGAATTGCTTCGTATCGTTTACTGCAAATGGCGAAACAAGAATTTCGCGGTTTAGCAAAGTGCTGCGATACCAAGTGCCAGATTTGTACGTATGGATGCTTTTCGGAGGATTGACCGATTCCCTGATTGTTCCATCTGTTTCGTGAATTAACAGGCCATTAATGATAACAAACATTCGCTGTTTCTGTATTTGGAGAACACAGTCAGGAAGATTGGTACAATTAAATTATCAGGTCATCCCATAAGTTGTGTCGCCTCTTATCGCATTTTATATTAGGTAAAGCGGAAAGAAATGTCGCTTTTTTTAATACTTGGATGCCTTTTTCAAGTCAGAGCAGCCAGAATTGTATAAAAGAGGCATCCAAACGTTGCTTCAGTTGTGGCAATATACAAGTAAGTTGTATATTGTAAATAGCCATGGGAATAAATATTATGTATTTTTTTTTGTAAATAAATTTTTTCTCATTGAAGGAAAACGACATTTCTTTTCGCTTTACTTAATATAAATGTCCGTATCTTGTTTTGACGAAATGTTTATGAAAACTTCTCTTTGGGTCTTTCAAGAGAGTCTACACTCTCGTCAGTCTAAAACGTGCATCCAAAGTATTCAGAACGATATTTTCCATTAAAAAGATTCAAACAATGAGTGTTAACGAAATTCATTTTCGGCATTGCATGTTGTATGAATTTGAGTAAAAAATACAGTTAAAAAACATTTGTGACGTGTATGGCAAAGATGCTATAAGTTCAAGAAAATGTGAATGGTGGTTTTCTAAATTTCGAAATGGGATTTCTTACCTTTCCGATAAACCACGATCCGGTCGACTAGTAATGTTTGACATTCCAAGTTTAACTGTTTTAATTGAAGCTGAAACCTCGTTTGGCAGTTGAAGAAATAGCAGAAAGAATGAACAGTAGAATTGAAGAATTTGTCAACGACTTTAAAAATTAAGAATACGATTTGATTCCTTAATTTAGAAGCTAACACAGTGCATTAAATTGTTAATTTCGTTATAGTTTGTACTGATATAAATTTCGCGAAACTATTTGTGCACTTAAAACTCGCTCGCTGCCCGCATAATATAATGGGCAATATAACATGCGTTGAATTATTCGTAACAACAAACGTATCGTGTTATTTTCATGCGTGCGTTTCATATGTTGCATTAATCAGTCGAATTCATTTGAACGAGGGGTAATACGTATTAAGTAATCAGCGCGGTCATATCTACAAATATTATTTTCGATATCGTCGTCGAAAATATTTATCGTTCAAACGAAATGGTCATTATGTTACATTATCGTATTCAAATTTATTCTGCTTTTGTTTCCCTTTTTCTTTTTTTATTTAACACGTTGAGCGCGGCGCCGATTTTGCTGTCCTTTCCGTTCAGCCGACAGCGGGCGAGTAATTCACAGCGAGCGCTCAATTATATTGTATTATATTTATTTTTTAACCTTAACACTGCCGGTCCCACGTACCGACGCCATCCATACGAAAAGTTTGAACTATGGAAATTTAAAATTTAGAAATCTGATATTTGGAAATTTGGAAATTTAAAATTTAGAAATTTCAGATTTGGAAAGTTGGAAATTTAAAATTTAGAAATTTCAGATTTGAATGTTCGAAATTTGGAACTTTGGAAACTTAAAATTTAGAAATCTGATATTTGGAAATTTGAGATTTGAAAGTTCGAAATTTGAAACTTTGGGAACTTAAAATCTAGAAATTTGATATTTAGAAATTTCCAAACGAAAAGTCCACTGTCAGTCCTCAGGGACCGACGTCGCGCTCAACGTTCGCGTCGAATACGATTTGAAACACGGGTAAAAGTTTCTATCCGTTGTACGAATAAATATTTTCCTCCATCGAGGAGATCCTTTAACAATGACCGCAAGCTTCTCACGGCCGAGATAACTTGGATTCTCATAGAACCGAAGGATCTTCGAACTCCCAGAGAATTTGCAGCGCTATGCATGCACGCTAACCTAACCAGTGTCATAATTGAATCTGTGAGAAACACACTCCAAGTAAGATTAGAAGCCGTGTAATGGTTTTGGTACATCTTGACTGTTTGCGTGTTTTAGCAGTTTGGAAACTGTTCTTCGATAAACACCGCATTAACCGGGAATACAAATATTTTAGCGCGAAGGTACGAACAGCATCGATTGCGTATTGATATCTCCAGGTAATGGCGATTAGATTTAGCGTTACGATAAAGTGTGATAGGATCGTTCGTGTGCAATTGTCAAAATATTTATCTCATAACGAGATACATATACACAGAGACGTATAGCTGCGCAAGGGTAGCTAATCAAGAGGGTAGTATTTTGATCGATTATTTTTACAACACCGTTCAAGGAAAACGGTGCTTTGTTGAAAACTTCGAATAAAATACCGTTCGTGTCACAGCCGAGTTCGTCAGTGTGTTCAAAATTCCGTGCCAAATTCCACGGTGGACAGGGACGAGATTCGAGTAATTCGTAGCAAGTGACTTCGCAACGGGTCCAAATCTCGCTCCGTAATTCTATCAATCCTGTTTGACTTACTTTTATATCGACCTTGATCGGTAGACGCGTCTCATGCATCGACGAAACTCTTCCGCGCCGTTGCCGATGATCGTGTGCCTCATTTCCCTCGATTCAATTTATGGCGTGACGGAAGTGCATAAGTGAATTTTCGTCCCCGTCCAACCTAGACTGATGTAATATTTTCCGCGTTAAGGTACACACCTATACTTCCACCCTCGTCGCATAGCAAACGCGATCGAGATAGAATCCTCCTGCGAAAGTCGGCAGGAACGTTTGAGAAAGTACGGTCTGCAAGCTCGCGGAGAACGTAGGAGGAGACGAAGTCAAGGTGGAGGCAACTTTACAGACAGTTTAAACCGCAATCCTTAAGTTCCATCGTTCCAGGGTGGGGGGCGTGTAGCAAGCGTTGCAGCACACGGACCGACTTCCTCTTTCCCGTGCAAACCTAACTGCGGCTATTACTCGGCTGGCACAGTCTCTGCTCATCGATAGTCAATTTGCCATTTGGTGGTATGTTACGTGTACCTCGCCGTTCCGTTGAAACGATACACGGGGATACCGGAAGTTCAAGAAGTTCGATCGATATGCTACGACGTGCAGAGTCACGATGCCACCCGCTGATTCGAAGATCCAATTTCAGATGGGGAAAATCATTCCAATCGGGCCGGGGATCTTTCATTTCTTACGATGAATCGTTGGAATTAGGCCTGCGAGAAAGGATTGCGCAATCGAAAGATACCTTTAACCATTTCCCGGTCAAACTGACCCCAATCGACTCATGTTTGAACTGAGAAATTCAAAATTATTGTACTTTACTCGAGCGACGTAAATGTAGTATCAAAAATAAATTAGAAACTAGATATCCTTTATCAGAATGTAGCGTTAAAACCTCGTGCGTCGGATAAAGGGTTAAAAGAGAATATAAATATCATGCGAAATAGGAACGAAATATTATCGTACAGATGCTAGTTTAGAGTGGTTATAGTAACGAGGATGAAGATAAAATTGCTTCTGAAGTACCCTATCGGATCAACGGTCCCGAGGAAAATTTAATAAAGCGAGAATTTTCTGTGTGTGAAAGTTAGGAGCCCCCAGGTTCCCTTTTTGTACTTGTACAGGGTGCTAATTATTACTTTTCACTTGGTGAGACGGTATACGGGTACGCGATACGCGTTAAAATTTTAACGATACACATCACCGAACCCCGTTTCGTTAACAAAGGAAGCCGGGACACGATGCGACCGCAGCCGAAGGCACGATTCACGTTTTTGCAGAATGTGCCACGAGTTTGAATTATCGAAGTTTAAGGGATGAAAAGGGTGTTCAAACGCGGCGCGTATGAGTGTGTTACCCTTCGGTCGTGTAAAAAAGAGAATTATTTCTGGACACGGGTATCGGTCTTGCATAGCGGATTGAAGGGTATATCAAACTCACGTCGGAAAAAGTCCTTTCTCTCGTCATAGCACCGGACCGCACTATCGTCAAACGACTCCGCATCATTGAACCAAACTTTCTTCCCATTGACTAAAACCACCCTTAATGGCTTATAGAAACTTTCACGATATCATCGTACGAGAGATTTCAAACGTTCTTTTAAGTGACCGAACTTTTATCGTGGCCGGCCCGCTAATAGACGATAAAGTTGCTTCAACTTTAAAGAATCTAAGTGGCCATCGTACCATTCAAACGAATGACTGATATTATGACACAATACTGTGACAGTCTGTCAAAAATTTTACTACCATCTTATTTCAGTGACCACCGAAATGGTTGATAGGCGCGCTGGTAATGTTTTTAATACTTTGATAGTCACATATTTTATGTTTGCAAACATTTCTAACGTATATTTATTCGTAATCATGGTGTTCGTTTTGAGAGAGAAAAAATACAACCGTTTTCTGTACCATGTCCTGTGACACGATGGGAGCCGGAGGTATAAAAAAATATGTCGTTTACCAATTGTTGAATAGCACCATTGTGTTCAGAATTCAGCTTGAATTTCACTCGAGGCTGACTAATGATTGATCAATTCCACTGTTTCCGTGGTAACTCGTGTCCAGCATCGGCGAAGAAAGATCCTCTTTCACCAATTACTGTTTCCCTCGTTAACAAGTTTCTCGTAAACTTACCAATGTTCTGGTTTCGTAATATTTCGAACATATTCTGCAGGCGTGTTCAAACACACGCAGCGCCTGTGCGAATAAACTAGCAACGTGAAAGTACACGACGAAATACACGAGGAGATGTATACTCATTGACGGTCATAGTAACACTGATTTACCATATCAAGTTACAGTCATAATAACAAAAATGTGGCAATATTTCTGTCTTTACTATCATCGAAACAACTGCTCGAATTTGATTAACATTCATTTTTTTATTTAACCTTATTCCCCATGGTGGGTCATATGTGTTACAATTCAAACTTTTCTTTATTTCTTGTAACATTTTTATCGTGTTTAAGACAATTGTCATTAACCCTTTGCAGACGATGGGCGGATATATTCGCCCAAATAGAATGTTCATAGTATAAAAATGACTTGCTTCAGATTTCTTATTGTAATTTTGAAAATTTATTAAAACGCTACTGTCGAGTTATATGTATGTTGGTTTTTATCAAGAATTATTGTATACGTAAGTTTACATTTTATATCGTAATTATTTTGTTTTAATGTTTCCTTATTGATATTTCCTGCATACATCTCGTGTCAAACTTGAAAGTGCCTCGTCCGCAAAGGGTTAATATTTTATAGATTTTTAGTCAAAATATTTTATCACTTTTTATTAAAAAAAAAAAAAAAAAAAAAACAGTCTGTATCTATATAAATCATATTTTAAGAAATATCGATCTATTCAGATCCAGTTTCCACCTCGAATCTGAATGATTACTGTACGCATAGATAAAAGGCAATGCCATCAGACCGGCAAAGATTAAATAACGCTCGAAGTAACATTAAACCAACGTGTGTATTCGGTTCGGTATAAACCCCGAAAAGTTGTTGCTTCCGCCATAGTCGAACTCATCGATAGTCAATCGTTATTTCCCTGGCTTTTCCCTACGTTAACGAGTGTTGGCTACGGGGAGGGATAAAGGGAGTGCATGGAAATGGGGGATGAAAGGAACGAGAAAGGAAACTAGAAGGTGTAGATACTGCAGTTGCACTTTCCCAGATCGTTGAAAGCGGTCAAATGAATATGCTAGTCTGTATAAAGTTACAATTTCCTAAAGAATGTCAACGTCACGATTTTTACGGTTGTATCAGTACATATTGTTTGTTTGGAGCAACAATGACGTAATTAAAAAAAAATCACGATTTCAGGGAAATTAATATATGATACATTAGTAGTGGACGAGTACAAAATTTATCGGTACACCATCCAACTTTCGTCGGATACCGTATGGCGTAATCATCGCGTTCAATTCCTTCGCATTAAACAACGTTCTCCATTCGACGGTTGAAATGTGTTTGCACAATCCCAGACAGTGTTAAAATCGATCGAGATACCTACTTAAGTCGTATTAACCGAATGCCTGATTCGCTAGATAGTTTGAATGTGGTATTTAGCTGCGACTGCAGCAAGTCTACCATGTAAACTGGCCTAATGGAGGTGTGCTACGGTCGCGCAGAAGTGTGTAGGCATTATCCATCGGGTGATGTTCGAATTGCAGTCGAATCGAATTACGAGTTAGTAACAGTTTGTCACGGGTTTTGCCCGGCACGTTAGCCCATCTGGTCTTTGACCCATTTGCTTAATTTTCGATTGGTCGCGGCCGAATCTCGACCGCAAAGATCGATGCTGCCGCATCGAAAGCTGGGAGTAAACTTTAAAAACAAAATAAAAAAAAAGGGGAATTTTACCCCGTCTCTGTTAAAACGTAAGATTTGTGTTGCTTAGTTAGGGGCGGAGGTTGCTTGTTCTTTGTGGGAGAAAAAGCGAACGGTACGACCGGGGCGGTAAATCCGGTGAGAAGATTAGCTGAATGCAAAGGAACTCGACGAACTAAGAAGCTTCTGACGGGGAGGGGGATTCGATCAGAGTGGCTCAGGGAATACGTGTACAGTTTTTAAGTGTATATGGCCGAGATACCAAGGAGAAGAACGGAACAAGGCGTAAAGACACCGAGGGTAGAAGCCGGAAGAAAGTGGCAACTCGTAATAGCTCCGACAGCAAACCTGGTAAAATGAACGGATAGGTGATGCCATGTACCGACTCTTATTTCCTTTCGCGCTTCAGAAGTCAGGATAGTGAAGGAAAAAGGGTGGAAAAAATATTGGCGGCAAAAGAAAGAACAACGCGATAGACACAGAAGTGCAGACAAAAAGAATAAGAAGCGAAAGACGAACAGCGCTTTTTCCTTTTTTCCTCTTACTTTCTTTTTCGTCTACATATCTTCGTACCCTCTCACCGGGGCGTGCTTGTTGTACTGCTGTGGGGTGTCGGTTAAGCTTCAACGTTTAAGACCTTCCAAACAGACTTCGAAGCTTTCCAGACGCACTTTACGTGCACTGTAACAACCGTTCCCCCTTGTAAAATACCGTTTGCTCCCTTTATATTTTATCGTATAACGTTATCGGACTTAAGGGGGTATTCCTATTTTCGAAGTGGTCATTTTCTACAAGCAAAAGTTAATGGAGCAAGAAACTTGAAATTTTTCGTTCACGTTTCGAGAAAGCACAATCATATTTCATATTAACCAGGTTACTAAATAAAAATTTATTGTGATAAACACATGCCCTCCAGCCATAAAATAAAATTGTGACATTTCAACATTATCGAGCGATACAAAATACCTATGATGGACAATAAATTTAAATTGAATTGGTTAATTTATTGCTGAAAATTCGTGCGAGCCAATTTGGTAAAAAACGTTTTGGAGAAAAAAAAAATTCAAAGTTCCGCGTACGATTGCAACACACGCAGCAATTCATCTATGGCGCGTAATTTTGGTTGGCTATTTTGCAAATTCAATTTGCTATTTTACAAAAATTTCGCTCGGAACCAATTTTTCGAATCTCTTTGACGTTCTTTGTCTTTACCGGTTACAAATAAATTCGCTTGCTGACCGATGCGGATTCCCATTTCTGACGTAATTTGTAAAACAAGAGAAAATCCAACGTTGAATATGTAGATTGCTATAAAAGAAGCAATTTTCGCGGTCCCTTTTTTTTCGCGAAGTACAGTGGACGGCAAAAGTATTTGGGTTATACACGGTATCGGCCGCACAAGGGTGTTAAAGATTCGATTCATATAAATAAATAGTACACAGTTGTCGTGCTTCATTTGGATAACCAATTAAGGTCATATGAAATTTCCAATAGAAAATTCTAAAAGAAAATCTTCCGACGATTTCGTTTGAAAAATATTATGAAACCTTGGACCTACAAAATGTTAATTAGAAAAACGCACGTCTGATTACTTATGCGACTCGCTGGGCGTGTTTTAACGCAAAGGTGGAAATTAGTGAGTTCAAATTTCGCAAAACTTTTGAAAAATATTCATAACTTTTAAAACTTTTTCTTTTTATTTTAACGGCAGTTTTTGTTCAAACGCAGCGAGTGTACTGTACGGTTGCAGTACGCATTTCCAACAAGTTATACTTTACGAAAGTACAGTAAAAGAAATACTTAATCCTTTAAAATAACCTCGTTATTTCGTCACATTTATGGGGGAGAAAATTGTGAAATATTCCGTACCTTTAAAATTCAATATTTTAACGATTTTGATATGCAACTTTGTAATACATTAATTCTAATATGAAAATTGAAAGTTTCACAGCGCACATTACGAAACTTTCGACATAAAATTAAATCTGAAAGATTAATTCCGTGAAATTCGCGGTCGCCAAAGTATTAGGGGCAAAAATTGTTTTTAACTTTGGAACGCAATGCAAAACCCTATTAAATAATTTTTGAAATGATCGGAAACGTTCGGAAAATTTCAGGGCATTAAACCGCCCAAAGAACTTTCGAAACAGTGGAGGATGTGTGTATTTCCTATATTCCACCCTTCGTATACTTCAACGTCGAGCGCAGTGGAATATCGGTAAACGGCCGGTAATTATTCATGGAGAGTTCATTTTACGCGATATTCAGACAGACCCGAGTTTATGGTGAATCAAAGACGCTTTTGCCACTCAAACCACGTCCAGTTTCCTTCGAGTCACAAGTGACCAACGGAACGGCTCATTGGATTTTCCAAGAGAGAGAGAGAGAGAGAGAGAGATACTCGTTGCCTGTTATTCTCTCGGTAATACAGCATGCAATTCTCGTTGCACGCGTTTATAATACTCTGTGCATACACTTTGGATAGTCGGGCAAATGTATGCCCGTCGCGGAAATTGGTGTTTCGATGTTTAATTCGCTATGGTACGGTTAATGACGGATATTCAAAAGATCGCGCGATACCCCGTTTTGCTGTTTAATTATATTCGCGTTCCGGATAAATGATACACAGCTCGAAACATCCGCAACACGATACAGTGGACGGGAGCTTAGATATTCTCGTTCGAACAATGCCTATAATTACCGTGACCCGATTATAACATTCCACGAGACGATCGTGAAAATTTCATGAAAAGGATCCGAGCAAACTAATTAGACGACAAACCGATCGACAACGATATTTAACCGAGGGGTAGGGTGCCACGTTGCGAACCACCTGCATCGCGATGAAACGTGTATTTACCAACGGGTCAGCTGTTGCAATTTCCACCATGATTAATTGTTCGGCATTACGGCCTAAACAGTTTCTTTTCTTTCGCTCCTCGAAACCGAGGAACGTCGCAAATTGCAGCCACGGTCCAGGCGAGATATTTCCCGCAACAATTTCCTTTCTAGGATTCACCGGGCGAAAGTGTAATCGCTAAAAGCTTTCCTCCCCGCCACTGACCCTCATCCCTTGTCTCGGTTACGACGTTGCCCTTTTTGTAAATATTGTAAAAACAACGAAACAAAAGAAAAAAAAAAGAGAGAGGTAATAAAAAGGTGGCTACCAGCTTTGATGGCTACCACTCGACTGTCTCGTATATTCGGCTAAAAAGCGGGAGTTCCAGTGAAACGCGATGCACTTTTCGCGGGACTGTTTAACGCGAATATGTATGCATGTCGACCGTTGTGGTTCACGATGTAGATGGTGTGGTAATTTTCCAACACCTCGATACCACGTACGAGAAAAGCACGGGCGAATTAAAGTTTTACGCTTTCGTTCGGCACACTACAAATTCGTCACTGTCGTCGGGTTAACGTGTGTGTTTATCAAAAGCGAAATAAATTGTTTTTATGTTGTTGCATACCAAACGACGGACTTCTGATATGATTTGATGACATAAAAGTATCTCGAAATATCGCCTGGGTCGTATCAATTTGAATCAAAAGTCTGACAAAAGTGATTGCATTGATATTTCATGAATATCCTCGATATACAATGGCTAGTTGACCGATTTTTAAGCGTATTTGAAGTCCGACGTCTGACCTGATATCGGGGCATAGAAGTTTCTTAACCCCTTGCACCACCATTTTTCCGACAGGTGCGTCAGTAAGAGCTATTTATTACTTCAACGTTAAAACAAATCAAGGAAATTGAAATATTACATATACTTCATACTTAACGAATGTTAACTGTGTAAATTGTAATCAGAATTAAACTTAAAATTCAATTGTTATCATATAATTTGATCACCCACTGTAGTTTCAAACTGACGTGCCGCAGGTTCTTTTATCCGTGTTACAAAAACTGTCATATCAAATGATTTCTGTAAGTCTTTTAAACAAAATCCATTTCTTACATTTATAAAATTCATCCGAACCAGGAAAGGGGATCGAGTAACCCGAAACTGTATAAACCGAGTTACATTATCCAATTCAAAATTTAAAAAAGGTGTCCGTTACGCAAAAAGATCGAGGTTAACGAAGCAGCCGGATTTTCCTCGAATAATATCATAAAACGTAATGTTCTTGTTTCATTCTGGCGATTTAAATATCGCCGCAACGGTGCAACTTCGGTCTTCCTGTTCGGTCGGTCAATTACAAATTTCATTACGTCCGGATATATCAGACAATCCCTTCCTGTACCGGTCAATGATCATCGATCGGTGAATATCAGACAAACTGATCCACGGTTCGCGTTTACCCACGTTTTTAGGGGTTGTTTAAGTTAAATGCGCCGGTTGCAGCGTAATTTTCGGCTACGCAAAGAGAACGTGGCCCGAAGTCATAAAGCCTTCGGGCCGGGTGAAATTTTCATTTGACGACTGGCCTGTAAATACGTACATGGATGCGTGTAAACGTTTAGACCGGGCGCACGGGAGTGTGCGTATCGCGTGGTTTCGGTCGGAGGGGTGTCAGTGAGAATACTCGGCGAAGGGTAAAAGCTGAAAAGGGAAGAGCAAGGGGTAGGAGGCACCCACTATTCGAGTATTATTGCGGTGCTGGCCGCACGAGGGTGAGGATGGGATATATCAACGGTTGGCGTTTATGTGGCGACCAACTGTCGAGTTAATATTCACGCGATTCGGTTTGACCCCTTCTTCGGACCCGTTTCCCGCGGACGACGTCGCGAAATTCTTGACCTCACGATCACTTCTATCTGACAAGGAGTACTCCCCGAATATCCTGCTTCAAATTTTAATTAGCTTCTCGCGTTATTACAAATTTCTCCACGAAACGTATTTCGTTACATTTCGAGGGAGACATTTTATGTGGACGCAAAGAATCAGACTCACTTTTGAATTTACTCCATTCTGGATATTGAATAATCTTAACTTGGATGTGATTTTAAATTTATTGTTTAACGATAAAGCTACCGACGTTTGATTTTCACTTATATTTTTAAATCAATAATAAATTTCCTTTGCAAATGTTCCTATTTCTTACAAATAATCTCATTTTCTTTAACGGTGTTTAACAGAAAAGAGGGAAAGAAAGAAGTAGGATAAATCGGGTGGGTTTCGGTACATTTACCGACGATCCACGAATTTAGTTACTGTTAACGAGCTGTTAACTGAGGAGATCGGATGGATGTTTCCTTTTGAGCCTTCTGGGTAGATCCGAAGAACAGTTTGTAGCTAGTGGATTTGTATGCCTGTCTATTCTCAATTGGTGTGCTTTGGAGCGTCGTCTGATTTCCTCTATTACTGTGGGGAGCCCTAGCGTTTTCCTGACGCCGTCGTTTCTCACGTACCATGGTGCATTTAATATGGTTCTTAGCATGATGGACTGTAAGTTTTCCTCGAAAATAGAATGAAGCATAAAATATAAATTAACACGTAGAAAAATTCTTTATCTTGACAAAAATTATTCTACATTTGGTCACAAGATACTTAATAAATATTGTAATTTAAAATAAGAAATCTAGAGGAAGTCATTTCGACCCGTGCTTCTTGCAATTGCGTATTTCTTTTTATACCGACTATACTCTTTCTTTCCTTCTTTTTCTGTTAAATAACGTTAAAAAAATGTGATTATTTGTAAAAAAAAATAGGATCATTTGCAAAGGAAATAAAAAAAAAATTTTTATACCGATTACCAACTGAGAAAATCATGTTTAGGTGCTTCCATAAAGTACATTATAGAATTATCATTTTTCAGATTCACAACGTGTAAAAAAGATTAGTAAATTGTAATTTTTATTCCAGTAGGTATGGCGTATGGCATGTTCTATGGTATGGCATCGAGGGATATTGTTCTCTGCTTCTTCCTCGCCGCTTTCCTGTACTCAAGTTTTGGTAAGACTCAAATGAAATATCCCCTCTCCGTCTTTTAAGCGCTCTTCAGCCGATCACGAAAAGTGGAAGCGAGTGAAATAAGTTTCGATTCGTTTGGAATACGAACGAATGAAAGTTACAACTTTTTTAATCCTTGCAAAACGATAGGAATGAATCTCACCGTTGTATCCGTAATAGCATCTTGCCCAGTACCTTTCTTTCCACGCCACGTTTCTTTGCTCCACTTTTCGGGAAGAATCAAATAAAACGCCCCTGAAAGCACTATCGGAAGTATCCAGCTTCCGTAAAAGCATTCCCGCGCCCAGCCAGCAAGCCAGAAATTACAACAACGTACACGGCTAAACATTACAACCGACTTTACCCCTAGAAAATATATTTGATATCCAATTACTTCCTCTAAGCAACATATTGTTCGTTTCATTCTTTTTCTTTTTCCTTTTATTCGTCGTCGTTATTTAACAAATTAATTTTTCATTCGACGTCATGAAATTACTAATTTATTTACATGTTACGAATAATAATTGATTTATTCCAAAGTTAGTTATAATATATAATACGCAATACTCGAGCATTTAGATAGAATAAATAATTATTCTGACTGCAATCAAGAAGAGCACGATTCGCAATTATAATCACCCCGGAAGTTACGACAATTTGTACGTAACGAGATGTCTGTTTGCCGCGTGAAACGTCGGGTCAGAATTGTTAATAAGTCGTCGGAGGTTACGTCGCTGACAGTGATACGGTTAACGCTAGAACTACCGACGTTCGATGAATCTAAAATAGAAAGCAAAATAGATAAAGGATGAAACGTAAACTAACATATAGAATAATTCTTTGCCTTTGACGAGAGCCAACGTGTATTTCGACAGAAACGTTTTAATAAATTTTCCAATTTAAAATAAGAAATCTGTAGCAAGTGATTTTGACCCCTTTGGTAGTTCTAGCGTTAATAAACATCCCCGGGTTACGCGAGACCCTTTTTCTTTTTTTCTTTTCTTCTTTCACCCCTTACGGCCACGTGCCGTGCGACAAAAAGCGCATCAACGAGGAACAGAAACGAATCTGAGCGGTTGACAGGGTAAAAAGAATTATTACCCCCATAACTTTGGTTGCGAACAGTTACCGTGAATCTCTACAAAGCAACGGCTAGCAACTAGATTACAGCTACGTGCCTAAGAGAGATGTAAAGATTAAAAAAAAACAAAACAAAAAAAAACGATCAATCAATATCGAACACGGTGCATGAAAACGTACATACCTTTTATTTTTTCCTCTAGAAACTCGTGTTAAGTTGTAATACTTGTTTTTAGATGGGATAGGGGGTTAAACTAATTAAACTCAAAGTTGCTGGATCATTAATCGTACGATCGTTAATTACACCGGCATAGGTCAAGCGATGCCAAAGTCCGAGGTCCAGCCCGAATTTCTAGCACTTCTGGAGAATCATACGGTCACTCAAGGTCGTGACGTCTCCTTCACCTGCATCGTTAATCATCTTCAATCTTACCAGGTAATTGCATCTACGTGTTTGGCGTAATTAGTAAATCGATTAAGGGCAACGCCTTGAAATTGTATTTTCGTAAATAATCGTCGTTATCCGAACAAATCGATAGAATTCGTATCGTGAAAAATTTGGAATATTTATTTGATGATCTGTGTTATCCAGGTAGACGTAAGATATTTTAGGTATTTTATATATCAGAATCTTTGATGAAAAAGGTCATTCTTCGTTTTCATTTAATGTCACATCGAATGATCGATTTCGAAACGTACAAAATCTGACACGATTCGATGACATAAAAATATATTAATTTAAACCATAAGATTTGACAAAAGTAACTAAGTAAATGTTTCATCAATAACTTTCGTATGAAATGACTGGTACCATGTCGAAACAAACGATCGATCGATCAATTAGCTTACTGTTCATTTAGTGGATATTCAATTTTTCAGTTACCTACATTTCAAAATGAAAATGGACTGATCGATTTATGATTATGACATTTTTGAAGAATATGGAAGAATAATATGAGGTATTACTAAAAAAATACTGATGAAACTTTTTATATTATTTTTCTTCAAAATGATAGTTTTACCCATTGACAATTATGTTGCCAGCCGCTCAAAATTTTAAACAAAAGTTTAATAAGAATTTAAAATTAACCCTCAAATGGTGTGTTTCAATTTTAAACTCTTCTTCTTTCTTAAATTCATAGAGTGACCTGGTATCCGTCGTTCTTACGTTAAATATAAACTTTGAATCGTATGAAGTCCATCGTTTGAGGATTAAACGATTAGCGTTGCCCCCGAAAAAAAGTTACGTTCTCCCTTTTTACTATCAAATAAGAACACCAAAGCAAAGGGTACGATAAAACAAGCATACCGTTTCGATTATGAAAGTACATACGTGTGCACTTTCATCGGTCCACATCCAGTTCTGTCCAGAACCCCTTGTGGGACAGACCTGTCGAGTAATTCACTTTCGAGAAGAAGTCCAAGTTTGATTGCGCGCTCGAATCGACAATCGCTTCTATCGCGAGATGAAACGTTCTTGGCGCGTGTTCAGAGGATTTTCGTCCTGCTGGATTCAAAGGATGGAAGAAGGAGGAGACAGAAGTGACGGAAGAAGAAGAAGAAGAAGAAGAAGAAGAAGTGGGAAAAGTGGAAGCACAGGGAACCGAATGTTACACCGAGCAAGGAAGTATCCGGGGAGGGAAAGAAAGGAAGCCCGAAAGAAGGGACATAAATCAGAGACGTTAATATAAGGTGCAGCATGAATGGGCCTGATTTTCCTAGTCCAAGAGTACCTTTCTTTCTTTTTTTCGTTTCTCACCATTTTATTCGAGTCTTTAGTATTCGTTCCCCTTGAAACGGACGTATAATTTGTATGCAAACGATGATGGTAGTAGAAAATGATCTATTTTGGAACTGAATGAAGAAGAACCAATGTGTCCTACATCTATTCTGTTAAGAAAGTCCATTGTCCATTTGAAAAATAAAATTACAACAAACAAAAGAATCGTATTTAAATTGCCACCGTTCAGGGTTTAATAATCCCTTTATAGTAATGGAATAATTTCCTTCTGTTCCAAATGATAGACGATTAATTCCGTTAGTCCGATTTGTAATTTTCAATTATTTTTCTTATTAGTCCGTAGAATTCATTTCGCCTTCGCAGCCAGCGTGACATTCAAGGTAACAAAGTAAGCGAATTCCCGACGTTTCCGCTCGGCGTGCCAAGACCCCGGCTCCATTATACGCCCGCGTCATATTCCCCGTGGAATTTTCACGCTGGCGATCCAAGATTTCACGAAATTTCCTCGACGGTAATCGTTTTAAACGTTCGCAAAATCGATCCGTCGCGCCGGTGTTCGCGATATCCGCATTGACGCGTCGATTCAATGTCACCTAGAACGTGAGAGATTTAACAGATGCCCCGGGACGCTTCGATTCCGAGGCTGATTGTTTGCCGAAAGATTATTCCGCCAACAGGTAGAATGATTCTGACGAGCTTGGGCGAACAGTCCATCAGCGTTATTTATGCACACCTTAAATTCCATTGCCGTTGGATCAAAAACCGCTTTTGTTCCGTGATTTAAAAGCCCTTTTCACCGGTTCAATAGAACCGTCGTTTGAAATACGACAGATCGAGCGGGCAGGAAGTATGTTCGTACAAACGAGAACCGAGCCAGGTGGAGAAGTGGCGTGGATCGGGAGGGTGGGTTTCACGGGGTACGGGAATGATGGTAAAGCGCAAACCCGATTGGAATTTGAATCCTGGAATCCAATAACAGTGTTCATTGACTCGTGCCCCACGATTCTCAAGTAAACAATTACGTTTCAGGTGGAAACATACAAACGAATGTTCACGTTTACTGTAATGAGCATCCGGGATCGGGGTGTCATAATCGTGGCTCGTTTAGCCGGAAAATTTAGCTTTGAAATTCAATTTCAAGATAATATCTTATCTTTTTTTTGTCTTCTTGTTTTTTCTTTTTATAAATAACAATAGCCGGGGTTCTGTTATCTTCGGCGAAGCATATACCGTTTCAAGAAAGAAGCACAACAACGAAATTATACGGTAACGCGAATCCGTTCCTTCCACTCCTTCGTTTCTCTTGTTACGGAATAATATTTACGTCATGAGATTGAACCGGTGCATTTTACCGTGGAATTTATACGTGTCGGACGAGGGAAAACTGTAGAGAGAGAGATAAAACAAATGTACATAATTAGCACGTGGAAAAAGAGAAAGAAGAAGGGGGAAAAATGGGACTTGTTAAATATTCAATTTGTCGGTAATTCGCGCCTTCGAGGTGAAAATTTCATCGAAAGAAACGTTCCTTTCGAGATTTATTATTCATATCTGATAACGACCGCACGGTCCGAGCGAAACTCGAAGAGGAAGAGTGTAATAAGAAGGGTGCCTTAACCGGATGGAGGTGTTCCAACAGGGAAGGTTTAACTGTTAGCTAATCAAGAAAGTAACCAAGGTACTGGAAACGTTCAATAGACACTAAAGCACGAACCTTCTCCGCCAAAACGATCGGTCTTAGTACATTCAAAATGGAAACACATTATTCTTATTGTTGGCGAAGAGGGGGTGGTTTCGAAAAATTATAATCGGTAAGATTTTACAATCGACATTCCATCATAATTGCATTTTATTACTCGAAGAAATATTTAAAATTGTTGAAGCAAAATATAAAACTTCGCATCCAAAAATATCAGGGTGTCGCCTTTTGGTCGTGTCGAAGGCCAAACATACCTAAAAAGGTTGATTATTCTTTTTTAAGATATAAATATAAGTATTGAAGACTGCCGACTGCTAATTGTCGTATCTTCAGTTCTTTCTTCCTTTTTCTAAATAAGTTACCTTCTTTACTAAGCCCGTTCTTATTTCACACGAAAGAACCTGCCTCCATCAAACATATCCTCAACAAAAATTAATTATTTGCTTCGTACTTCGTACCGAAGCTGGTTCAGATAATGGGGATAAATGGGTCGTTTAAATTTTATATTACGAAGTAAAAGTACAAGCGCGAACAGTTTTGAAAATGGGAACTATTATTCCTTACTTTGCAAGCTATGCTCGCGGTTAAATACGCCGTGAAACGAAGGATCAAATACTTAGACAGTGCTCAATGGGCGAACTTTTATCCTTATTATCGTCGCAATAAATGATATGCATTCCAAGAACGGAAATACATTAATCGACCCAAACCTGATTGTTGTCACATGGAACAAGTTAACGGGGATGTATTCTGGACAGAATGGAAAACATCATTCGTAACGAACTAATTCTAAAACGTGTATTATAAACGTAACGATGTAAGTAACAGAGAGGGGTTTCGGCGACGGTTTATAATCAGTTGCTGAAATGGCGAAACGTTCATGTCTTGTGATTGTATTATGCAGGTTGCCTGGATAAAGTCGGACTCCAAAGCTATTCTGGCCATTCATACACACATGGTCGCTCATAACCCACGGCTGTCTGTCACTCATAATGGGCATAACACGTGGAAACTGCACGTGACCAATGTTCAGCCGAACGACTCTGGGACGTACATGTGTCAAGTTAATACGGATCCTATGAGGAGTCAGGTTGGTACGGTCTTCCTGTATTATAATTTTCCCTATCAATTCTATATCAAGTGAGTCCACCTTTTAACAAAGCTTCAATACTTAAAGTTTGCAAATCAATGTGAAGTGCCCACAGAATATGGATTTAGTTTCAAAATTAAGGTGCAGCAGTAAAAATATCTTGTTTCTTATAAAGGGGTTGAAGTCTTTTCTCTGAGAAGAAACGTTCGAGAAAAACTCAGGTTATTTGATAAAATTTCAGAAAAAAAATGTGTAATTTTCTGTTTCGGTAAAAATATTGAGGGTGGCCGCGATAACTATGTATTTCCAGCGTCGTAAATCACGAAGGATGATGGATATAATTTGTTGACCGTAGTTTGGAAGAATTATTTTATAAATGGCACGTTTCGATTTTCACAAGCAACAAATTTTTCCCACGTAGCCGCGTTAAACGTTTCAATATTAAACGGCGACGCAACGCAAACGAAACGAGGAGAATTAATAGGTAACTCGTTGTTGTGCATTACCGATTAAATTTGAACGTTTGACGCAATCAAAAATATTGCTATCGAGGCAAGATAGCATCGACAAAATCGAATACAAAATTCTGTGAAAACCAGAAAATCTATCCTCTATTTTTCACCCTAAAAAAGACATAAAAATGAACGTAAAATGTAATGGAACGTCAATTCGTTTTGCCATCGATAACATTAAGTTGTATCATATCGAGTGGTCCATTGCGAAACACGAAGGCTCTGGCATGATTTAATTTGATTAAAGTTTCGAAAAACTGATAGATCCTGCAACTAACCAACACTACAAGATATTATTATTACAAATAGATTGTATAAAATTACAGATTCTCCTTGACTACCATTTTGAGATATAAGTGACAGAAAATTAAATACCCACTAATGAACACTATCAGTCTGTTCCAATGACGAATCAATCATTTTGTATTAAAAATTCAACGAAACGTTTATATATCGATTTTCACCGATCCTTAACATTTAAATTAATATATCATAACTTTTGTTTCGCGAAACTTTTATCTCATCAAATCATGTCAGACTCCGCATGTTTCTAAATCGATGATTATCTGCTGTAACTAGTCACCAACAATTTTATATTAAAAAAAACATTACTAAATGGCTTATGTAGTTGCTTTGATCAAACTTTAAGCTTTAAATCGATATGCCACAGGTGTTATTTCACGGGACTTTTATGTCATCAAATCGTGCCGGGTTTTCTACGTTTAGAACCTAGCCATTCGATATGATACAACCTAACAGTAACACGCAGATCCGCTGCCTTATATTTTTTCGATGCCTAAAGCTAGATTAAAGGGGCAAGTCTCCGCTGAGCAATCGCATTTGTTGAGGTTTGAATCCGAGGGTTAAGCCTGATTTAAATGTTCAGTGGAACGTGGCTCGGTACCACGAGATCGAATCTCCCTTTATTTTTTGTTCCACCGGAAAAATAAATGACACAATATGGTAGCTTGTAACGATCTTTACACAGACGGGACACATGAAAGTGTTGATACCGCCCGATATCATGGATTTGGACGGCTCGACCGATTTAACGGCTAAAGAGGACGGTGATGTGCAATTACGATGTCGGGCCACAGGGACCCCGAAACCTGTGATCATCTGGCGACGAGAAGACGACCGGAACATCACTCTTCGAACGGAACATGGAGTTCAACGAGGTAACGGTGACAGAGTTGCAAACTTCCAATCGAATTTCAATAAAATTATATTATTTCAAGAATAATTTCGTTGAAGATTACCAGTGATAAATAGAAATGTCTCTTCTTGATGTGTCGTTAAATAAAAATGAAATTTTATAACATCAATGATTTAAAATTCAAACGAGGCTAAATATCTTTCCCGTGAAAAATTCTGCAAAAACGTTAATTCTAATTAGACAGAAGGGGAACACGAACGAGCATGAAATCACGCGTACGAAAGAGAAGGCTTTAAAATCGTTAACAAAATTAACGTTTCACGCGAGTTTCGCGAAACAAGCAACAAGGCATTTTTTTTTTTTTTTTGTTGAACGTGGAAGAACGCGAAAGGGGCGATCCGGTCGGGTCCATCGGGTTCCGTGGAAAATCAGCCAGCCGATTAGCCTTTCCAACAGTGAGTGATGGATGTTGACTTTACATATATTTCCTCTTCGCCGACCCCATCGATTCGCATACCCGCGATTGCAATATTCACCGTGTACACTGCACCGCGAAAGTGTCTACCACTCAGAATCTATATTCTGCCCTAAAATGTATAACTTCTCCCCTAAAACATATCACCGTCGGCTACTCCCATTGTTTCCGGGATCCTTAATGAACCGGATTCGTTTCCTGTCATTTCGCGGACGTTCGACGAAAATTGTGCCCGAAACGCGAAATATTCAAATGGAATAACGAGCGTGGAATGAAATTGATCCGGGAATTTGAAAAATAAGAAGAAAATGGACTACGACCAAATGGAAAACGGGAAGTGGAATAGAAATATTAAAAAATTGGGACAAACAGGATAATTAATAGCTCAATGAAAAGGGTATATCACCCTTCAGGCATCTGAAAAAATGGAAAATTTCCGAATTTTTTTTACACGTAATTACCTACTGAAGCTTTCAGATTCGTACTTCAATTTTTAAAACGCCTAAGGCCTAAAGGCTAGAAACTAGTGTACGATTTTTTCAATATCTCAATCATATTTAACCCTTTGCACTCGGTTGTTTTTACCAGAGTATTTTGAAACGCGACATTTAACTTTTATTCATATTAAAACCTAAAAAATAAATAGACTCGTAAGTTTGGTTTATTTGGTAGTAAGTAGCGTCTCAGAATGAAGTAGCCCCCCTCAAGACAATCCTGTTCTATACTTTGTTAAAAAGAATTATTAAAAATTTACTGGTTCTAAACAATTACCAATATTTAATTTTACTCTTTGAGTTAAGTTCAGTTATCCAGTGATACGTAACATTCGAATAAAGCGAATAAATTTGTTAACGTCATTTCTAAAAACTATTCCATACAGTTGCATGGTTCGAAGGTGAACAGCTTCACCTAAGGAAGATTCTACGACAGGAAATGGGCTCGTACCTCTGCATCGCATCCAACGGTGTACCACCGGCGGTCAGCAAAAGATATTACGTGAACGTTCGTTGTAAGTGATGGATTCGCTGTTCGTATCCTTTCGAGCAAACTTGCATAATTAATTACAGTTTTCTCGGTGCAGTTAAACCGCTGATCAAAGTGTCCAACCAATTAGTGGCAGCCCCGGCTAATCGCGACGTTTCACTTTACTGTTACGTCGAGTCGCCGCCGAAAGCGTTGAACACATGGTACAGGGATGACGGTAAGGATCAATGAGCGATATCGAATCGCGAAAATGGGCTATTTCTCATTGTCACGGACTACGCGAGTCCCGTAAACGTAAACTGTCGGACGTTGCAGGTATAAAATTATTACCCGATGAGAAATACGAACTGTCGGAGGTTAGGTTGAACGACTACTCTTACAAGTTAAATCTGACCATCAAGAGATTGAACAGAGAAGACTTCGGTAGCTATACGTGTTCGGCTGAAAATCTACTTGGCAAGGCTGACGGGACGATAAGACTTCTAGGTAATTATCATTTCTACCCTTACAACGTTTCAAACATTTAATCAGGGCTGGAAAAAAAATGTACTCGGTTAAACATGAAGTCGACCGGTAATTTTGATTAGCGTAACTTTGTTTTTTTTTGTAAATAATATTCATTATTTACGTTTCTTTGCCGCTTGTATCTCAAAAATCGCGAAATAGTAAGGGAAAGTTCGATTTATTTCGGTACCAAGTATTTGTCTAGTTGGGGGCAATATTTGCACGACCGAAGATATATACCTGATGATTGCAGAATTATATTCAACAAGGACCACCTCGGTGCCGATCGGCAATACGGAATTCATCGGCAAACACGGGGCAAAAATTCAAAGCGATAGAAAAGGGAAGCTGCATTTGTTCAGTCGGGAAGGAGCCGGTTCGTTGTCGAAAAACAGTGGGAATATAGGTCACACGACGCCGATGCTGAGGAGAAACGGTTCGACCGCTTTGACGGACAGCAGCGCGAAAAAATCGAAAGTTTCATCATATCCGGCACCCGCACCTGCGCCAGCGAATTTCGCCCCGACACAACTGAATGCTCAGAACAGCGTGACATCGCTACGACACTCGCGATTAAACTGCGTAGGATTAATGCTCGCTTTCATAGTGATACTGATCTGTAGCTCGTAAAGTTGGCCGTTTCGTATGTACGGAAGAGTACAAATCACCGTTTTTTTTTCCTCACCAATCCCTGTAGGATAAACGGAAGCTCCTATCGCCCGGCACTCTACCCTCTTACGTGTGAACAAACTACCCTTGCGAAAGAGTTATTCCTACGTTCAGACGAAAGTTCTGAGAAACGTTACCCCTTTTGTACAGTTACCTTTACGTTCAGACTGCACAGGGTGATGTGAAGAAGAAGGGCCCCTCTGAGAGGAGGTCCTAAGAAAAAAAGGAATTAAAGTACTTCTGCCCTTCCATTGACAAAGCGATTATATTTATCGTCTCCACGAAAGAAGAATAGGCGAATGTTACCAACGTCACAATAATAATACAATAATTTGGGTTATTAAAGATCCGACTTAGGTAAAAATCAACTGAAGTTTGGCCACTTGTTTTGTACTGTCACCCTGTACAGAAAGATCGGTAATATCACAATATATCAGCATGCAAGGAGAAACGAGGAGTTAGTTAGCGATTTTGTTGTGGAAGGAAAATCGATGAAGATTTTTCATTTCAGAATCGAACGCATCGATGTATCATTCTATGGTGTAAATAACGAACGGTTTCTATGACAATAACTGTAGCTGTATACGATCAATCGGTCGAGGAACAGTATCGATCGTCGATCGCTCTGATAACCGTCGTCGTTAATCGAATTTGCCGGGTATAAAATCAAGTTCGTTTCTCCTTGAACGGATGTACAGTAATTTTCGAACGAATTGAACGTATACTACTGTTGTGTGTTATTTAGTGCGGGTGCGTGTTGAAACGAACTTTTGAGGCAAACGCGGGAAAAAAAATAGAAGAAGAATTGATTTATTGTTGATTTACAGAGCGATCGAACGATGGGCCATTTTACACGTCCCGTCGTTGACGTTTGTGAAACGTTCTCGACAACATGCATACATGGATGTATCGTTTATCGATGTTATTGTCTCGGTTGTGTATTCGTGTATATATGTACGACAATAAACGTTGTTTTTACCATAAAGTGTCCATCTTTTATTGTAAAATGATTTCAAAATTCTTCTGATTATACACAGGGTGCGTAAAAAGATTGGCAACTTTACGATAGAGTTGTTTATAACTAAGTTTTATTAAAGGAAAATGATACAACACATATTAATCATTAGAACATTATAAAATTTTGGTTAGAATATAATGATTTTTAAAAATTCCTCCATCTGCGTCGATGCAAGTCTTTAGACGTCGTGGAAACTGATCTATGGATCCACGCACCGTATTTTGATCTATTTCTCTCTATTCTTTTATCAAATGACGCTTTGCGAGGGTTGGAACAAACCTTCGTCTCGAGAATACTAGCGATTTTTCAATATTAAACAACCGAACGATTTCGATCCGACGGAATGGAAAATTAAAAAAATCTTGTAATATCATTAAATAGGCAGTAAAATGGTGAATCTAAAAATTACCCCATTACAGAAAGTATTCTGGTTATAAAAAAAGTTGCCATACTTTACACGCACCCTGTAATTCAAAAAAGTAAAAGTCAGTTCGAATCAATACTAATTGTAATTTTTGTACACTTTACCTTCCATTACCTTAAGTTTCCTGACAGCTTTTTTAATACTAAATAGTTAAATTATTTTGGATCTTTTTCACAAGTAGATTATTATCTTAGTTATTTTAAAGTAACAAAAGTGTAGAAATTGTAGTAAAAAGGATCAGATCCGTTCGAACTAAATTGGATAAGTTGTCAAATTGAATCAAACGTACAGAATAAACAGACCGCGGTTCTATTCGATTGAGTCACAGAAGCGACATTTCTTCTTTTTTTTTTTTTTACCAATCGGCTACGAAAACCGATTCCTTATCAAAAGAGGAAAACGTAACAAGAAACGAAGGATACGCCGCCCACGCGATTTAGCTGCGCATCGCACGAGCTATCAAACGAACGTTCAAGTTAATTAAACGCTGGCTCTCGACGTTGCTCTTTGTCCGGCGTGAATCATGAAGTATCTGTTGGCAGCGTTTCTCGTTTTTCATCTATTGGCAAGTGTCGTGGCTAAATCGATCGATTGTCAAACGATTATCAATCGGGGCCATGTTGATTCTGTGAAGTATGTGTGCACGGATTTAACGAACCTGGAAGCTGTGGAAAGATCGTGGACCAACACCACCAGTATTGAAATTTCGGATTCGAAGATACTTCATATACCAGGGTAAATGTATAATATAAGAAAATACGAAATTTATGTCCACGTTTTCCATAAAACACCGATTAATCCAGATTAACTGTTAATTGTGTGTACAACTTTTACAAAATTTTAGAAATATCCTAATATGTTACGAACGATAATGGACATATTCCTCGGTGACCACGAAAGGGTTAACCCTTGAATGAAAATTAATAATTTTCTTCGCTTCTTGGTTCAAGAATGTATCATTCGGATTGAAATCTTTGTATACCTTAGATATCTAATAAATATTAATAATTCCTTAAAAAATGAATAGAATTTGTGCAATTTTGGATGGTAAATCATATTTTACAGACATGGTTTTGCACGATTCGGTGCAACGCTGCTTACGTTGGATTTACACGGATCAGGTATAGAAACAATCGATTCCCTGGCATTCATAGGACTCACGAAGCTGGAGAATTTAATATTATGGGGCAATCGGTTGAGATTCGTATCAGGAAATTGGTTCGTTAACACGAACAACTTGAAGACCCTCGATCTGTCGTTCAATTACATCGAACAGATCGACTACACCGTGTATCAGCTACTTCCCAATTTGGAGAACTTTTATTTCGATTACAACCGACTGAAATTCATCGACTACAGTTTGTTCGCATATCTAAAAAGCCTTAAAAATGTGAAGTTCGAGAAGAATCCGCTCAGTTGGGGGTGAGTATCGCTTTCCTCGACAACTTTAAATGAATTGCCGGGAAACACGAGAAATGCTGTTTTCCTTTTTCAAAGTCTTTTTATTAACCGCCTTTAAATCGTTGGGTATTTGTATTACAAAGGTTATTCTTAGATCATTTTTAAAAACTAGCAATTAATGAATCAAGAAACACAGTGAACCAGCACTTTACATATACCTATCCTTACCGTAAGGGGTCATTCGACTCTTTATGAAATAAGCGTTGATTTTTAGAAAGAAATTCTTAATTTATTAAAAGAAATAATTCTGATTTCTAATAATACGACCAAACGTATATTTTTATGTTCATAAATAAAATAATCAATCAATTACACTTTTTACATACGACTGGTTTCTCCTTCATACATTTGAAATTTTCTAGTGCTAATTAATTTGTATTGCACTGTCTGAGGGTATATTTTGATCAAGCATTGTGCTAGAATCTCGATTCTTGACAAAAGAAAACTATAGCTTTCAGATAGTAAAAGGAGTACATTATGGTTCTATTATATTCTTCCTTTTGATCAACACCCTACTCTGTAATTCGTAGATTTCGTGTTCATCTGACATGGCAATTGGAGAATCAGCACGTAAGATACAACGAGGATTGGGAGGACTGGGGGTGGATGAGCTCCGTCGTCAGAGATTGCTCGGAGAGCGGCCAGGGTGAAATACCGAAAGACACGATTCTCGATTGCGCCGTTGGAAAACTGCTCGACTTCGCGCAACAAATATTTTCCACCACGATGAGGCAACAGAACGTCGAGTGCACAATGAAAGCGCGACAGTTGGTTCGTTGTATGAGACCGAAGGATGCCACCGGAAACACCGATAACGAGGCCGCGCGACGAGTGCTCGAAGATTACGCGGCGATTTTAACGCCAATGTCAAGATCGCTGGCTCGATTTTCACCACCGGCTAATTAATTGTTTCGAACGAGTTCCTTCATCGATGGAAGAGACGATAAGTGACATATTATGTACGATAAAGACGATGCCTAATTAAAACCTTCGGAACACTACTCTGAAACCCTTCGTATAAGTGTTTGTGTAAATATTATAATTTGGGTTAACTAAATTGTTTGTTGAACCGTCATTTTTTCGATAATAAATACACAATCTCAAATGATTACTAATTTTTTTTTACTTCAAAGGTTTATCGATATTTATTTTATCACTGGTATAAAAAAAAAAATAAAAGAATAACTACTTCTAACCATAATGAAAGTTACAGAAAAATTAATATAATAATTGTCGGCCAACTGAGGCAATTTCTGATTACAAAATTAGGAAGCGGTTAAAATTATATGTAACGTTTCTTCAGGGTGAAATATTGTTTGATTAATATGTTATAAAGAATGAAAGCATGCAATTGCGAGCAGATTGTGACGATATACAGACTCGAAGGTCCAAGTTTGAAATTACGGATTTCTTATTCAGAAACAATCGGATATCTGAAGCAAAGACTTTCGAAATTGTTATATAAGAAAAATAATATACTATGGAAACCTGAGAAAATGAGACTTTGGAGTCGAGGTTATTATTTAGAGGACAATCGTACACTTTCGGATTATAAATTAACTTTCGAGGATCGAATAACGTTACTTCTGAAAAACCTTTATTAATGTAAGTGTCAAAATATCAACTCGTTTAATTCAAAATAAACATTTATCGTTTACTAACATAAAGTGTTTTAAATTAAATATTATGCCTTATGTCTAAATTAAATATTTAAATTTGGTCTTTATATTTATTTCAGCTATCATAAAATAATCGTAAATAACTAAAACATAACACGTCTCGTATATTATTAATCTGCGTACTACGAACATAAACAAAAACAAAACAAAAAATAAACAATTGTTAACTTCGACGTTTGATTTGAAATAGAACTGATAATGATTGAAAATTATAGTGATTTTTGATCGATCATTTATGGTAACCATATATGTTTAACTAATTGATAGCAAATAGTGTATAAATACTTTATATAATAACGATATTGTAAGCAAATTAATACTGTTAATATAACGTTCAAAGTATATTGTTTAACGTAGAGAACCTGCGATTATCAGATTTTCTAAATTCAATTTTTACGTAAAATACATTTGCTTGTTAAAAAGTTTCGTATTTAAAAGATTCTTTTATTATATCATAAATGTTCTATTCAAAACTGCAAAACACAGCACGACATTCCGCGTGCTTTTCCATCTTGATCATCAAATATAATCAAATAATCCGTTTCTAAAATTCGGTTAAAATCTTCGGATCGGGTGTAAAAATGTTAAAATCTCAATTTCATTCTAATACAAATGCAAACACGAATTCGAGTCTCTAAAATTGTCTCCATGTTTCTTTTATCATGCTTTTGGATCTCTACGTTACAAATAATTATCAATAATCTTTGGTTCCTCGTATTTTGATCTTAAAACAAAAATGTATCTAATTATGTGCCATTTTATCATTACAGCCGACCGGTGATCCAACCACAGGATTAATTCCTAGCTTTTGGTGCATGTAAAGTTGTTCGTTGTCTCGTAACACTGTTAAAAAAAAGAGAAAAACAAAAATAAGTTTTATAAGAACAAAAGAAATTGTTAAAAATATTTTTATATTATACGAAAACCAATCATTCGTTTTTTAACCCGTAACCGGTAGTGGATTGTGTCAGCTCTAGAATGAAATTATAAAATGCTGAAAGAAAAAATATTAATATATAAATTAAAAGTGTTTTTGTTGGTATTTTAATCCTATTTTAAAGTAACATTACAATCATTATTTATTTATATAAAATAACTTATTCAAACACACTTACTGTAATTAATTGTTGTTTTATTTTTTACCGTAATTAATAAGTGCACCATATAAGTAAATTTTGAACTGTATTGAAAACGATTCGATATATTTCGTGATTCGATAAACAAATTATTTTATTAAAAAATTAATTAAACTATGGGTGGGGTCTAACAGACCCTATTTTACCAGTTACGGATTAGAATGATCGTACAACAATACGAAGGCCAACAAGAACGAGCACGATGCTCTTGAGATTTCCAGAAAATGGAAGAGAAAGTTTATCTGGTTCGGAGAAATGGCTCGCATTGTGCTCGTCAAAACAAACCCGGGTATCAAGTTACATTTGTCTGTTTTCAGGCGAACTCTCGAACTCAAGGTTTTCGACCGGTTTGATCATTGTCAGAAAATGATATATTTCTTGCCGTATGACTTACCACATGCGTGAAATCTGGTGGCAACAAGATGGTATATCTTCATACATGCGGCAATTATTGCATCCTGCTCGGTCGGCATCAATTCTCCGTGATACTCGAACAAAACGTGGCTCTCAATAAAGATAGTTATCTAAAATACACAAATATAAATAAATAATTAATAAATTCTAAAAATAAAGATCAAGCAATAAGAGCAGACTGTAGTAGAAGTTTATGCAAAAGAATATTTTTATAAAAAATGATTATACGCAAATTTTCTAATCCCTATTGCATCGTGTACTTGCTTTATTCATTCTGTATGTACTTCTGGCACATTTTGCATGTGCTTTGCATATTCGTGGAACAACATACTTGCACAAACTTCCGTAGTCTGGTAATAAGAATCGAATATGAGTGAAAATGATGGAGTACCTACCTTGCACATGAAACCCGGTGTGCCCACTACCGGCGAACAGTCGAAAGAACACGAAGCATTGAACTTATCGTTGATAAAATTTTGTAAAGCGGTCGTGTACATCCATGTTGGATCGGCGACCTCGTTGCCGTTAAGATCAACGTTAGTTTTAACGTTGGGTTTCTTCGCCGACTTGCGATTCGTACGGTCCTGTGGTACTTTGTGCGAATTCGCCATTGCCACGGCCTCGTTGATGCATCGTTGTCTTTCCAAAATTTTCGTCGCTCCGATCGGTTTCGCCCAACGTATTTCCCAGCCTTCTTTCGCACCGATTCCATCTGGTTCTAATCACATTTACTATTATTTGTTAATCAAATATTCACGACGGTATAAAGTATAAATGATCGGTTAAAAATAATTTAATATACGCACTCGACATAATGTTCATTACCATCTGTGCCGCTTGCCGGCTTTCGTAATGTATAAATGCGAAGTGATTAATTTTTTTTAATTTCAATATCGGGATCCCTGTGCTCTTTTGAAATATTTCTCGAACTCTTTGCTGCGGCATGTCTAGACCCAAGTTTCGTACGAAAAGTGCAGTCACCTGAGAATTATGATCAATTTTAACGCTAAACGTACAAAATTTCAAATGTATGAAGACATATTTATGTAAAAATTAAAATATATATTTGATTATTTTATTAGAAATCAGAAGTTATGTTGCGAATTATTTCCTTTAATTAATTAAGAATTTCTTTCTAAAGATCAACGTTTATTTCATAAGGGGTCAAATGACCCCTTCATTTTTTAAAATGGCACTTTATATTTTTGCCTTAATAGCATTATAGCCCGTATCAAGACGAATTCAACGACCTAGTATAGGGCTACAATATTATTAAGTCAAAAATGTAGTTATTTAAAAAAAATAAAGGTGACCTTGGCAATTATCGAAATAAAAATTTTTTCGAATTTTCAACTTTTGTTTAAAATATTCTTTTGTCAGATTATCGCAAGTACTTGAAGAATCGTGACTAATGTTACGCGGGACACCCTGTATAACAATAATTTATTGAAACTTACATTTTCCATAATCTCGTCGTCGATAGGATCGCCAGGTTCAGGATCAGCCCAATCGACCGCGATTTCATGGTCCCATAACGTGACTCTTCCTGGTATTAATTTTCGTCTAGCCATAGCGGCGGCTCTGTGATCTTTGAATTCGACGAAGATAAAACCGCGGTTCAACGATTTGTCTTGCGCGCTTGGATACAGATAGATGTCGGTGATACCCTCCAGGATCTTATTCAGTTCGGTCATAAATTCTTCTTTGCTCTTGTTTTTCGGCACCCCGCCGAAAAACAGCCGGCAATTATCCACCGATTTCACCACACCGATACGATGACCGGGTCTGATCTCGTAACCGTCAAGTTTCGCGCACGCAGTTTTCGCAGTTTTCGAATCTTCGTACAACGCAAACGCGTAGCCGCGAGTCGAGCCGGAAAAATCGAGCATCAATCGCAATTCCATCAAACGACCAACCTTTTCAAGCATCGGCATCAATTCGTCCTCGTAGCAATTTCGTGGAAGACGACCGAGAAAAATCTCGGCACCTTTGATGCGTTGTTTCTCACCGCGAGTGATTTCAGGGGCGGTCAAACGACGTTGCCCGTTCTCTTGAACGAGTTCGTATTTCGTTTTCTTCAACAATTCTAACAATCTGATCGTCAGCTGATACTCCCCCGCGATATCCTCGATCGTTTTGGGACACCGTTTTTTGATACGATCCATCGTGACGGCGGAAAGTCGTTCCACGTGCAACATCGACGAAAACGGCAAACGAACTGTCCTCCGCTAAGTTGATCCTTCTACGAGGTTTTTACTTTGCTCCCTTCTTCCTCCCTCCTTCCCCCATAAACCGGCAGAATTCGTTGGAATGTATTGGTATTCCTGCGGATGGACCAATCGCAGTGATCGGGTGTCATCGGCAATCCAATGATACGTTTTCAGATAGAAGAGGATAACAAACACTTCGGGACCACCTTTACTTCGATGTAAAATAAGCAAGGCACGTGCATCCTATATTAAGTTTCGTATCATCAAAAGAGGAAGAGAGTATTACATATATGTACGTATACTGATACTGTGCAAACATTCGTTGTATTTTTAAAACCGAAGTGCAATAGAAACGAAACAAATCTTTCTTTGTATACATCTACAATTACTAGTATAATACGAACGGTTAATGTTATGATATAAAGATTAAATTACTTTTAATTGCGTTCGTAAACGTTGCTGGACTATTACAATTCATTTTTGTTTATCGCACATTTACGAGCATTGGATAAAATGCATCGTTTGCTTTGCTACTTGTATACAGTGTTAATTGATGAATATTAAAATAGAAGTTATACATTTTGTTTCGTAGCGTAGAACAATACACGTTGAAATATAAAACTGTGCATAAATCAGGCATATTTTGTACTGGCATTGTTATTTACGAGGGGGCAGAAAATGATAATGTTCTGCGGCAACATGGACAATGTACGGGTACAAGGAACATCATTAAACTGTATACAGCGCCTTAATTTATGCATTAGCAGGCGTCAAAATTATGTTATTTGAATAAAATTGATGTAATAAATTGAAAATAATGCGCAACATTCATTTTTACCTGTTTCTTTTCCAATTTTTTATTACCGCCCGATCAAAAACAGTACACCCAGCGCCATCTAGCGGTGAGAGGTGGAAACTAATGGAACTAAATATGGAACATTATTCCCGCAGTATACCAGTATTACTTCATATTTGTCACTTGTTAGAGATAATAAAACATATTAAGCGAGTAATATGTACAAAATGAAGGCATATGAAGAAAAAAAAGCACATGCTTACGCTTTTTAAATATTATGATATGTAACTACACGAAAATGAGTGTATGCAGCGCCATCAGTGGGTACCGAAACAATGGAGTCAAAAAATGGCGTTGTCGATAAGTAATACTTCTAAAATTTTTCAGTGAACAGTAAACAATTCAAAATAAACAGTAGCTGTTGAGAGAGATTGAAATGCTCTATTTTCTTTCGAAATTTTATTGTTTATTAGCCCACAGCACCACCGACGAGATACTATTAAAGACTGCCAGCCCCTGTGTATTTTGGCGTACCACTAAGTGGGCTCTGTTGGGCTCTGGCGGCTCCGTCGGTATATGCGTCTAGCGATGATGGTAAAGCGGCAAATGTATTGAGTAGGGTAGGAAAATGAGCGCCTCCACCAGCGGGGAGATAAATGTAGATCTCTGACTTATTCATTATATAAATGCTTCAACATAATATGTGAGTATATTATTTTGCTATACATATAACTTATTACACTCTTATTGCCTCATTATCGTATTATGCATTGTTGGAATATTTTATAGATGTAAAAAAAATAGTAAAAATAAGTAGCACGTAACATTCTAAAGAAATCATAGAATATAACAGAAATTAATTTGAAAATTACTGTTGCATTTATAAAATAACCATTCAATATAAAATTGGAAAGAAAATACATACAATTTACAATTAATGTTAAAATACGATCATTTTAATAATTGTAAGGCTGTTAAGAGATAACGAAAAATAAATTTATTTATTCATTTATCGTATAGTACCACCTCTAATTCTTGACGAGGTGAGATGTTTGTAATTGTGGGGTGTGCTGAGTAATAAGATATAAAGTATTAACGGAAATTATACATATTTCTGCAACCTTCTCTCAAACATATTAAACAAAATCTAATAATATAAGTAATGAATTAGATTGAAGAAAAAGACGCATAAATTAAATATTGGTTAGGAGTATTTATATTCCTATTGTCGAGTAAGATCTCCACCTTTATTTGAAATATTACTCGTCCACTGACTTCGTAGAGCGCGTTTATCCGTTTATTATTAAACGTTTTCATATTCCAATTGTCTGAACGCCCATTTGGTCCCAACGGCCGCGGCGGTCTGCTGCGGATTCCGGCGGCTGCCGGCGGGCCGCTACGTGGCGCTGCGGATTCCGGCGGGCTGCTTCGGATTCCGGCGGCTGCCGGCGGGCCGCTACGTGCCGCGGCGGATCCTAGCGGGCCGCTGCGGATTCCGGCGGCCGCGGCGGCTGCCGGCGGGCCGCTACGTGCCGCTGCGGATTCCGGCGGCTGCCGGCGGGCCGCTACGTGCCGCTGCGGATTCCGGCGGCTGCCGGCGGGCCGCTGCGTGCCGCTGCGGATTCCCGCGGCTGCCGGCGGGCCGCTACGTGCCGCTGCGGATTCCGGCGGCTGCCGGCGGGCCGCTGCGTGCCGCTGCGGATTCCAAAGGCCGCGGCGGCTGCCGGCGGGCCGCTACGTGCCGCTGCGGATTCCAAAGGCCGCGGCGGCTGCCGGCGGGCCGCTACGTGCCGCTGCGGATTCCGGCGGCTGCCGGCGGGCCGCTGCGTGCCGCTGCGGATTCCCGCGGCTGCCGGCGGGCCGCTACGTGCCGCTGCGGATTCCGGCGGCTGCCGGCGGGCCGCTGCGTGCCGCTGCGGATTCCGGCGGCTGCCGGCGGGCCGCTACGTGCCGCTGCGGATTCCAAAGGCCGCGGCGGCTGCCGGCGGGCCGCTACGTGCCGCTGCGGATTCCGGCGGCTGCCGGCGGGCCGCTGCGTGCCGCTGCGGATTCCGGCGGCTGCCGGCGGGCCGCTACGTGCCGCTGCGGATTCCGGCGGCTGCCGGCGGGCCGCTGCGTGCCGCTGCGGATTCCGGCGGCTGCCGGCGGGCCGCTACGTGCCGCTGCGGATTCCAAAGGCCGCGGCGGCTGCCGGCGGGCCGCGACGTGCCGCTGCGGATTCCGGCGGCTGCCGGCGGGCCGCTGCGTGCCGCTGCGGATTCCGGCGGCTGCCGGCGGGCCGCTACGTGCCGCTGCGGATTCCGGCGGCTGCCGGCGGGCCGCTGCGTGCCGCTGCGGATTCCGGCGGCTGCCGGCGGGCCGCTACGTGCCGCTGCGGATTCCAAAGGCCGCGGCGGCTGCCGGCGGGCCGCGACGTGCCGCTACGTGCCGCTGCGGATTCCAAAGGCCGCGGCGGCTGCCGGCGGGCCGCGACGTGCCGCTGCGGATTCCGGCGGCTGCCGGCGGGCCGCTACGTGCCGCTGCGGATTCCGGCGGCTGCCGGCGGGCCGCTACGTGCCGCTGCGGATTCCGGCGGCTGCCGGCGGGCCGCTGCGTGCCGCTGCGGATTCCAAAGGCCGCGGCGGCTGCCGGCGGGCCGCTACGTGCCGCTGCGGATTCCGGCGGCTGCCGGCGGGCCGTATGAATATAACAGTAATTAATACTGCATATTTCTTTAGAATATGATGCGTTTGTTAGTTTAATTTTTCCCATATCTACAAAGCACTCCAACAATGTACAATAGGGAGATAAGGCAATAAAAGTGTTGTAAATTACAAAATAAAACGTGTATAGTTACACATGTTGAAGCGGGTATAGAATGGATAATGTCAGCGACCTGCATATATTTTGTTACCTACGAACCGACGAGATTTTCGATGCTTGGGTATCTGTTTCTGATTCTGACCGCAATATATTCCAGAGGGCGGTAGAAAACAGCGAATTTTTCGGGTTACACGAAGTCCCATAAGGCTGGCAGTCTTTAACAGTAGCTCGTCGGTGATTCAATTTTTAGAACGATTAGTTCACTCTTTTCGCCGCTAGATGGCGATAGTATTTCGTTGTCCACTCCTGGCATTATTTTTTATTTTCCATTATAAAGTTTTAAATTTACTACAAAGTCATTTTTCTTATAGATTTCGGGTCGTAGAATCAATTTTCGGTACGAAGAAGACTCAAAAACATCCCATTTCTGAGAAAAACGTGATTTTTTGTTCCGTTAGTTCCACTGTCCGCCGCTAGATGGCGCTGACAGCACCGTTTCAGGTGCGCGCGCAGTAGACCGAAATTTCAAAATTCAAATTACCGAACTATTATCGAAATTTTTTAAATTTATCGAATGAATTACGTTACAATCTTGTAATAATCTAGTAGCCCATTCATTTACCTTCAATTAATGAAATGAAATTAAACCAGAATCGAATTAAACACTCAAGAACAAGTAAACAAATAATAAATCTTGCTTTTAACCAAACCAACTAGCATTTCACGTATTAAAATCCTTTAAATTATCATCTTTAAAAAGAAACGCTTCACCGTACCCACTTACTATATTTTATTTACAACGAGGAATCAATTTAATCATAAAATATATGTTTTTCGTCTTTTCTCTACCTAATGTTATCTAGTTCTTATATTTGAGGGGAGCTAGTATAATTAAAACACACAGAATTATTAATTTTTTCAACATTAAATATATTTCCACAGTGTTTCCACAATTGATTCAGGTTTCGAAGACGGTAAGATCGTGTTCCGAGAAAGCGTTTGAGGTGTGTCTAAAATTATGCAACGGATTTATTGTTAAATGAATAAATGCAACGAGCGCTATACAGAATCAAAGGTGTTCATGTACAGATCATCGAGGTTAAGCGTGACCAAAGTTTCTATGACGGATATTCATAGATCAAAACGCATTCTATTTCTTTAATTCTCACAGTTTTCCTTTTGTACAACATATCTTGTTTGTTAATCTATCGATTGTAACGATTTTTATAAACGATTGCGTAACGACAGGTTCGTACTACAGCTACCAAGCTAGTTTGGAGAACGATAACACCGTCACTCTTGCACTCTCGACACAGGCATTCGTCTTCACACGCAACATTCTACACCGAAGTCAAATGAAAATATTGTAGTCATATCAATCGAAAGCATATATACGCGTAAAAATGAATTGCAAAAATTTTTACTTCCCAATTATATTTTATTTTAATTCAATATATTTCCCATAATTAATCAGCCCGTCAATCTTCTCCATACTTAATGTATTGAACACTACAAAAGGGAACGACATATTTTTCTCGAATCGAATAAATGTTAAACCAGAAAATTGTAAGTTTGCAAGCGACAAACGCAACGTTACGAAAGTAGGCCTTAAGGGGTCGACCAATTCTTACATCGTTGTTGGTATATTTGCTTTCGATCCACGCCTTTCCATCGATTCGTTACATAAATCGTAACGGCGAGCCTTAGTGACATTACTTCTTTACTATTACACATTAGGTACCTACGTGTCCTCCAAATTTTTTTTTTTCAATCGAAGGACGGTTCATCAGTGCCGTTCATTTTTCTTTTTTTTTTCTTAATTATCTTTTCTTTTTTTTTTGTACACGATCGTGAGAAAATAAATCTGCGTACATGGCACTAAGCGACTTTTATAGAACACTGATCTAATAATCTTAAGCATACAAAAATAAATTATAATAATAATCATGTATCTCTGAACTTATTACATATACAATGAATACTATATTATGTATACGTATGTATATAATATATGTATATATAGATATATATATATATAAATATATTTTAAAGTACAGTATCCCTTACAGTTACTCCTGATTTAGAGTACAATTAAAATGCTCTTTTTCTTCAATAATACATAATAGAACATCTAGGAGAATAAGCCAAAACAATGTTCGCGGTTGTATCAAGAAATGCCCAGTTTTCAATTTAGAATAAAATCTTTCGTTTGATTTTTTTCATGAAAACAAAGAGAAAAGGTACTCGGTGCTTTTTACTCAATATATACATATATGGTAAATGTGTGCAATTACCATATTTCATTTGAACAAGAAGCAGGAATACCAGCAGCACGGTGTAGCGATGAAACACGTGGTAAGCTATCGATAAAACAATTATAGCTAAATACATTATTTTAAAAAATATATTACACCAGCAACGTACAGCTCTCCTAGACATTCATCTTTCACTAAACCCACCATGGCTTCTGCTGGTGTACGCTTTGGCTGTAGCAAATTACCTGTAAACGAAGAACGATCCAGTAGAATTTTGTTTAATATCGAAGGATTTTAATTAATTTGAAGATTAATTACAACGTACCTACATAGTTTAAGGAGTTCAAGTAAATTACAGACTTGTGAAGGCACAGGACGAGACGACTAGGAATATTGTTGCAATGTTTATCGCAAACTGGGACGCAACTGAGGGCGATACTTGTACTAAAAGTGAATGAAATGTACGTTATAAGACGTGTCTTACTCGTGGATTATTGTATAACGTACAATCGCATGGAGAACTTACCTTGTTCCGCCTGTTCATCTCCGTAATCTGTAACATGATCGAAAAGAAATTTCAATAAACGTTTTGTTATGATTTGGTGACATAAAAGTATTGTAAAATAGTAATTGTGGCACATCGATTTCAAGCTGAAAGTTCAAGGAAAATGATTATGTAAGCGTTTCGTGGATATTTTTAATACAAAATGGTTGGGTCTTTATTGAAGTCAGTTTGACAACTGTTAACGTCGAGGCATTATACAGCGATCTTGTATTATGAATATCATCGAAACGTTTATACAGTCATTTTCATTAAGCTTTAAACTTTTAATCGATATATCACAAGCGCTACTTTGCAATATTTGTATGTCATCAAATCGTATCAAGCTTTCTGCACTTCAAAATCGGCAACTGTTTCATATAGTTGGCAACCCGCCATTTTGTGCTAAGAATATCGATGAAGCGTTTAAGCAGTTATTTTCTTCAAACTCTAAGCTTTAAATCGATATGCTAGAAGTGTTATTTCGCAACACTTTTATGTCATCAAATTTCATATGAAATAATTTAGTAATCATTTCTCTTACCTCCTGTGAACACATGAGGTTTGGACCGCAGGGACCACCCGAAATTGTTTCTAGCCCTAAGGGTCGCTTCGTACGATCCAGGCTGAAGTCCTTCGAGCGTGTGTTCAACAGTGAATTGATTCCCTTTACCGTTTGTCACCGTAGGTTTAAGAACCGTCCATCGCTCCTCACCTTTACGACGATACTCCAACTGCAATCATTTAATTGACACGTACTTTTTAAATAAACTGTTCTTAAGCTGACTTTAGACGATAATCGATTAATCCATGTACGGAATTAAAATTACAATTTGATCCAACTGAAAATTCATATTGATTTAATTTTTATGCAGAGTTTGGGGCATGCTTCAATTCCATTTAATTCTTGTCACTAGTTGCTACTATAAATTGTGAAGCGAGCATTTTTCACTGTTTGAAATAATTACTATTAATTTATATTAATTAAAATATGATGAATTCAATTACTTCGTATTCGGTAATCGGCGAATAGCTCTCCAATTGCCACTTTAAGGTCAATCCCGAAGCAGTCTTCGTCATTTCACCTCCAGATATCGTTGGCTGAGATGGAAGACCTGGAAGATTGTATTCGATTCAAGTATATATGGTTGCAACATATTTCAAATTTGTTTCTTATACTTTTCATCAGGAGCTAATACGAACGATCGGGGCTAAATTGACACAGTCACGACGTTACCATCATCTAAGCTTCTTGCTCACGAGCAAATTTCCCCTCCCGAGGGATCCCCACACCGACCGAAACGACCATGCACGAGATCTCCCGTGTCCTCTTACCGCACCTTGCGCGCCAGTGTTTCGGTCGGAGTGGGGGTAGCTCGGGAGGAGAAAATTGCTCGTGAGCAAGAAGTTACACAGGTCTGATATAGACCGAGCCTTTGTACGAGGGGTAACTGATAATCGCGGCAAGGAGGGCACCCGGCTGTGAGCCGAATACTACCGAGTTTTGCCGGAATAAGTCGATGTCAGCCGGGTGCCTTCTGTGCCTTCCTCGCCCCGGAAATCAGATCCCCCCTTCCCTATAGTAGCAGTTTATGCTCGGTCTATATTCTAAGCATTCAACTACCGAAAAAAGCAACGACACCCCCATCATTTGTATTAAAACGAGAACTCATTCGTTAGAAATATTTTTATCGCCCGTAAGTGGTGACCCAAAAACTGTACCAGCGACCTAGATAACCAGACACCAAAGAAAATTACCAGTGAGGGAAATAGTTTCTTCGGCTCGTCCTAATTTGTTCTCCGCCACGCACGTGTACTCCCCGAGGTCGTCCTTCTCCGTGTGCATTATTTCCAATACGTGTCGAGTTTTATTCCCGTGAATCTCTATGCTGCCCTTCTTCGACACCACTTTCTCTTGATCCTTGAACCACGTCACCTTGGCGTGCGGATGAGCGTGGACGATGCACGTTAATCGTGATTCAACGCCGAGCCCGGTATGCACCCATTTCCCCTTTGTCTCTATTTCGGGAGCGTCTACGAAAGTAAATATACTTTTTTCGAATGTTTGATTTACACCGTGAGGCAACGGTTCAAATATAGATCAGTAGGTCGTCGTCGGATTTTAGGCGGATTTCAGCCGGGTTTCTTACAGTGAACGATAACGTTGATGGATTCCACAGGTGGCTTGCTCGAGGCGTTCTCGACCAAACACCGATAACGACCACCGTCGTGTCTGTTGACGTTCGTGATAGTGATCTGATTGTCAGAGACGATTACGTTGTTGCCAACCCTCTTGGACTGTCACAGAAAGAACAAAGGGAAATTAAAAATACAAACGTTGAGTAATCGAGAAGTAATTTAAGGTCCGTCGATATTAACCCTTTGCACTCGGAGCATTTTTGGATACGATTGAATTTAGTCTACTTTGAGAGCAAAACTTCCAAAAATTAAATGCGTTTATCAATCTATTTATTTTGATTGCTTCTCTTAATTTTCTATATTCTAATATAAATAAACTAAATGTGTCCCCTCGGACGGGACAATCGAGTGCAAAGGGAAAATAATAAGAATTTATATTAATTACAGTATCTTTAGTTTTTGAAAAATTTGTACAAATTTTTGTGACACTTTTTCTGTTTTTAATTAATAAATATCCTTGGGTCGTCAACGTCCCAGGAAGATGGATTAAAATAATTATATTTCGTAAGGATTTGATTGTACACGCACGACCATAGAGCGAAGTTGGATATTATTTAAACAAAGGACGATGGATCTGTATGTTTCGATGGAATCAGAAATGGACATTGGTACGTCCATAAAGGAAACGAGAAAGTTGTGAGAAACAAGCATAAATGTTACATAAGAATGCAATTAACGTTAGAAGTCATTAGTAGCCATAATTCCTTTACTCATTTCTTTCCATTTGCAGAGGAAAGAAACATTCTTTTACTATATTATTGTGCGTATTTTCTAAAAAATTAAAAACCATTAATTATATGTCCAGAACATAATGGAGAAGTTGGATAACACAGTTGGATAAGATCATTTATATTCTTCTGACATTTCTTTGAAGTTTCTCTTGAGATATCAGCTGTGATAATTTATATAGTAATTAATTAAATTATATAGAATATTTTATAATCATATAGAAATGATATAGAATAGAAAAAGAATTAACACCTTATTTTACTGAAAAAAAAACTGGTGCCTATAGGAGTTCGATAAGGTGTCGTCGTTTTCAAATTTTTAACAAAAACCGATAAATTCTTGAAATTAAGTTTACCTTTCATCTTTAACCTTCGGAGCGAATAATTATCGTATAATCGACCGAAAAATACGATACACGTTTCGCGACCAACTCTACCACAGCAGAAGCGTTAAATTGGTTACACATCGAGTAATTAACTTCTCAGTCTCCTTTTAATTAAGCAAAAGGACGAAGTGGATATCGTGCAAAGAAACCTTGGCAAACACTTTATTTGCCTGATCCTGTATAATTAACAGTTCCTTCTTGCCGGTGCGCAGGAAAGAGAGGCCGGAAGATACAAGCTGAAAGCGACAACGAGCGAGATGGCTGGCGCCTTTGTGGTGTGCGGACGATGAGACGACGTAACGAGCGTGAAAAAATCAGGACATAATGAACACATTCGTTTCTTTACCTCGTGGTACCATTTAATTACGGGCGTAGGCTCTATCGTCGTTTCGCAACCGAGGGTGACGCTTTCGCCGGCGGTAACCTCCACCTTTTTGTCAGGCGTGACATGTATCGGAGGTTGTTGAGGCTGTTGAGGCTGTTGAGGCTGCGTCGGCGGCATCGGCGTCGATGGTGGCATCGGGTGTCTTCCAGAGTCGACCAGCACCCGATGTTTGATCGTGATCGGGGGCGTGTACAGAATGCTGCACTCGTAATCGTCCGAGGTATCGTTGGTCGTCGCATTGTAGATCACCAGGGTGTTGTTCGGTAATCGAACGATTCGATTCTTGTCCGTGGTCATGGGGTTCCAATCGTAATACAGTATCTCGTCGCCCTTCTTCCACGTGACCGCAAAATTGTCTACAAACATAGATCAAGACCTCCGTTACGTGTATTATTGAAAATAAAAGAGAAAAGAAAAATTGAAACTGTCTTTCGGATCTTGTACCTGCATTTTTCACGAGACAAGGCAACCGAATGGTACTTCCGTTCCTCACGTGTCTACTCTCAGGCCTGGACATGATCTGAGGCGGTACCTCGGGAGCGCCAGACTCCTCTTCGTCGACGACGGTGTCGTCGTCGTTGTAGTCCGACGGTGGATCGTCGTCACTGTATTCCATACCATCCGAGTCTTTCGCCGGTTTGCACCAGGCTGCAACAAAAGAATCGCGTCCGAATTTAATTAGCGACCGTGTACACGAAGGTGTACGTTTCATTGCGTCTCGCTTTAAGACCACAGGAATTGTTGGCCTTTCGTTAGCACGTCGTCACTTTCTCACACCGTGCCGATAGAAGAAAGTGAAGAATTTCTGTCGCGAGAAAACGCGATGTTTGCTTTGGACAAAGTCCATCGTGATTCAATTGCAACAATACAGGAGCTATATCGACGGTTCTTTCAGATTTATATTTCTTCGGATTATTATTTCTTTGCGCCGAACGAAAGAGGAACGCAGGACTTGAAATTTGGATTTCTAGTTCACGACGTACGTTCAATTTCAGAGCAGCGTGTTTAAGCACAACGTTTTCTAATAATACCCGGCCCCGTGGCGCGGTTTCCAACAATGATTTTCCCGCTTCTTCACGTGCCTTCGGCGAGTATCGTTAGCGTACGATTAAAGGCACGGTCGAAACGGTAGAACGGAACGAAATATACAGGTCCGCACCCCTTTGGCTGCGTGTCTACACCCAGTTCACCCCGTTTTCAGACACGTCGGACTTCAACGGTAATATACGTGGTTCGATTCGAGCCGGTAACCACACCCTTATTAAGGAGGAGAAAAAAAAAATGGGCCGAGTTGGACATACTTCGACACATTCGTAATTCGAACGTGTCGTTGGTTTCCCGCAGACATCCTTACGCCGGTACATATTTCCAGCGAACGGGTGAAATCACGATTTGACCCGCTTCCGTGGAAACGTTGTCGGCGCTCGCGATCTTACCTACCACTTTTATTACGAAATTCCAGGTCTCGAAAGACTCTCAGATTTAGGCCATCGCGAATGCTCTTTGATAAGCTTCGACGTTTGAAAGGGGACCGAATTTCTTGCGACTTTTCAAACTGCACGTCGACGCAGCTTGAGTAATTAAAATGAATCATTTTAACACCTAGACACCTTTCACGGGGAAAAAAGTTATTCCTTGCAGTTCGTTAAAAAACGAATACTCTATAATAGTTTTCTACATGATCGAGGGAATATTTAAAGGCTATTAAGAATCGATTAAAAGTGCATCAATAGTTCGTTGGAACTAGGGAACGAATAAAGTTATTTTGAAGGAAAATGAACGTATTAAGGAGAGAATGACCTGTGAATCTAGGTTAATGGCTGGCCACCGCATGCCATAGTTCTGTTCCTACTTACAACTTGTTAGCTTGCAACCCCTAACCACGACATCGCGCCGGACTCACCTAGCAACACGGCCTAGAAAGACGCCACGATGTCCCATTGCTCAATTTACTCTCACCATGGTTACCCGTAGAACCCCTTTCTCATCGACCTCGCGTGTTCAACCGAAGCCGACTTCCTTTGAAACACTTCGAATATCGAACGAGATAACTGATTGAAAGATTCATGACGTTACTATTAAATCTTGAATAAAAATGAAAATTAAAGGAAGGAATCATCAATAAAGATCGGAGTAAAATATTCATGCAAATATGCAAAATAAAATGAAAGAAAATATTTCAATTATTTATTTATTATTGGACAAATAATCCTTCGTGTAAAAGTACACTGTCGCTCATGGAAGTATGGAATGAAATATGTTTATTTCGCCATCCCTCTATCAATTTACCAAATAATAAGTGTTAAATTCCGAACGAAAAAAATATAGGATTGCAAATTAATGGAACAGGATCGCAGTCGGCAAAAGTTTTTCAAACATTTGAATGAATTTTAAAGAAAGAAAAGGAAAATCCAATGACGATACGAACATCCGGTAACCAAGGTGACTAACGAGAAGTTTGCAGTGCGCAATGCATCATAAACCAGGCATTCGAGTAAACGCAACAAAACAACGAGTCAGCTTCATCGGGGAGGTCTTGCGAAATGGAAAAAATTCCGGGATTCCCTCCCTTCCCGCCCTCCCTTTCACCCGTTCCAGCCTTTTCCATTAAGGATTCACGCAGCGAGCGTGACGGAACACGAAAGAATAACGGCCGTGCTTAAAAAACCGCAAACCAATTTTGCATTAGGCGCACGCGTAACAAACGATGATATCATCGTGACGACATGTCCAAAGAAAGGACCTGCCTCGATGCTCGCGTTTACATCCTAAACAGTACACGTCACCACGTGTTATTTTGACGTGATCATGTCAGGAAAGGTGGCTGAAACCACGTACCACGACAAATCAAAAGGGAAGAAACGTGAATTGGCCACTTGAGAGATCAGGTGGAGTACGATGCGGTCTGCAAAATGTCATGGCGTCGGTGCAAGATGTAATTACGTTCGTTTACCAGGCGCCATGAAATTGATCGTTCTCAGAAAAACACCGTTTCGAGTGTTCTACGTACGCGACGCTGAAAGTTTTGAGAATTACGATCGGGGAGCAAAGTGGTTCGATCTTTTACGTTAATCTGTTGAAAATCTTGAATTTTTGATATAGTAGGGGGAGTTCCCCTAGTACCGGATACCGGAAGGGATACTGATTTATTTATATTTATTTTACATTAATTACAGGTTAATAGTATAATAATTATTATTTATTGTAACACTACTCAGATGTCTTTTATTTTTAAAATTTTGATGAATATATGACACTTTTTAGTTTACACGATGCACTAATTTCATTGCCTATGCACATACGATAGTTTATCTTATCCTCTCCTTTGTTTTGGCGGTTAAACAAAATCCGTCGCATTATAATTTACCCAGATATAGCTAGTGTCCGATACTAGAGGAACTCCACCTACTTAATTTCGAACGTTGACTCCAGAAACGGCGATATCATTGTTCCTTGGAGTGTCAAATCAAGCAATATTGAAAGTTCTTAGAATTATGGTTACTTGAACAATTTGTTGGCAAAATTTGGGCGTAGATCATGGTTCAACGTCCCGAGAAGCAATAATTTTACTCAAGCGACGATAAAGAGTCACTGTCACGTACAAAGGTAATCGAATCGTTTATGATCACGCGTTAAACTTTGGTATGAATTATTATTATCATTTGGGTGGTTGACCTACAATGATTTAATTAAAACCCATCATTTATGTCTTTCTTATTAGAATCTCTGGATTCTTATAAGACAAAATTAAAAATACTTATTCTTAATCGATCCAAGAATCCTAATACTTCCGTTATAGCATTCAATATGTGATCGTCACGAAGCAATCATTTAGGACCTAATAAATTTATTCATTTATTATCCATTTCCGTGGTATCAGGAAGAGGTTTGTATATTGCGGTTCGATATTAATTCAACCTGCGAATCGACGGCCGTAATTGATTATTGATGTTCGAGGACGTATATATCCGTCACTCTCGAAAGGGTTAACTGTCGTTCTCTCGAGGGAAACGATACGATCTAGACGAACGGTGATTGCAACCGTAACCTTCCTTTCTACCATCAGGAATCTTATCGACGAGAAAACTGGCGATCGAGATTTATCACCGTGAATGACATTCCTACCACCTACCAACTAGATGACTGTAATTGCATTACGGTTTCTCGTTCGATTTCCGAGAATTTTCGTCCGAATTGGCTACCGTCTGGTTGCCAACCGAATTCACAATTGTTTCGATTCTGCGGAAGAGAAGTACACCTATCCGCCCCGATTTACACGAAGGATAGGTTCCTGAGGGATTAAAACATTTTAATAACCGTGTAAATCGGGGGATAGGTGTATTTGTTGAATTTCAATAATTATTTCTTAACACCGTAACAGGTATTCGTAATATTTTCGTTTAATTTATAAAGCAATCTAGCTTAAGTAATTTTAACAATGACATGTAATTAAATTAAACACGAAATAAACACTGGCACTAGAAATAATTTATTTTCGAACAAAATCTTACATTAATTTTATTACTCCTTAATGATTAATACTGCTTAGTGAGATTCAGAGGATTTATAAAGTTTCTACGAAAACCATTTCATTACGTTTCTCGGAAAAAAAATGATTTAATCAATGACACGTAATTATCATACTCTCGTTTCGTCCATCGTTTCCGTGAAAAGAAAACCGCTCGATGTCTCGAGCGGATGTTCGTCTAAAATTAAAAAGTATGAATGATTTCATGTCACCTAAAAATGGCAAAGCGTGGTCGTTGAAGTTAAATTTGAAATCGACGAATAACCGCTGAAAATTCGTCATCGTTTACATTTTGATTCACGCAATCGAGCATGAATAATTCTTTGTTCTCTGAACGAAGAATCTTAGTCGGAGTCGAATACAAGGTATAACGATTGCAAGTTCTCTCTCCTTATCGATCGTGCTTTCCACCCCCATGAACGACGTCTGTTTGTCGAACAAACCTTCCCTCCTATACGGAAGTTGCCCATGGGGTAGAAGTCACCACGCTCCCCAGGCTGCTTTATCCATAGAGACATTACACAATAATTGATACTCGTCGATTTGGATGCAATTTTGGTACGGCGCGTGTTTTTCTTTACTAGCAAATATTCGTGTTAACGGGGCGGGAACAGTTCTTAAATTTGTAGAAGTGGGAACGGTAGAGAGAGAGCCACATTAGTTGTTAAGATAGGAATAAGAATATTGTAACGTACTTCTAGGCCGCGTGGGGCAGCGTTTCCCCTACATAATCTAAAGAAACTCTAGGCTACGTTTAGTTTTAAGGGTTTATATACGAGGGAAAATTGTCGAAGAGAGAGAGTCATTTGAGAGATGCCAAAAAGGCAGAACCCCTGGAATAGCGTGGAAAACTAACCGATTAGGATTATTATGACAAGTAGTAATAAAGAATAGTTATTAGTTATTCTCGACTTATACGCTGACTCGCTCCATCACTTCCAATCCTCAATTCTACAAATTTAGTGTTAAAATTTTGGTCAGAGGCGGATAAAATGACAAAGTTCATGTGAACAAGTTTGCCAACGAATGCTTGCATAATGAAATGTATCACTTAATTCTAACTTTGACGGGATAAATATTTTCTAGAGTTCGGTATGTGCTAACTAGCTTGTCCTTCTACATTCTCGTAACATTTTCTGATAATTAAATACTACATTCTCCGAAGTCTTTCCATTTGTCGATCAATGTAAACAACACTTAACCCTTTCAGTGTCCACTAATACAACAATTCCTTCGTTTCCATTGTCAACTTGGTAAAGATTTATATTTCATAATATTAAATATTATGTAATATTCTGACACACGAATCAACGAAGAACGATAGGATCCTTTTATTACGAATAATATAAGAATACAGGGTTTTCACCAACTACAGGGTTAAGGAAGTTCAACGACAGGAATTCTCACGCAGCCACGAAAGAATATTAAGATTCAGAATTTATCCTTCGAAGGCTGAGGTTGACAATGTTCGATGGATCACGAATGTTGAATGAGTGACGTCACCTCTCGCATTCCCTCACGCCTTAATGGTTATTATTGCTAAGAGGCACGCACTCTTATTCCGAGAGGGAAACCTTCTCGTTTCACCAATGCCTTGGCTAACACGTGTGCGTCTGTAAACATCGTCAGGATCGTGGTTCGAGCGTGTTCGTGGGTGACTGTAAAATACCAATCGTAAACGAGGTGGGTTTGTCGCGGGTGTGCGTCCACCGGGGTATGCAACGTTTGTCGGTATTGGTAGCACGGATAATAAAACGGGGAGTGCCATTTGGCCGAATTGACCCGTGGTAACACGCGGTCCCCCTTAAAAAGTCTGAACGGTTGGCGAGGTCAGCGATACCGTACGCTTTTACGAAACTGTAAATATCGAGGACGATAGTTGTTAAATGAAATTTCATCAGCGGATCGGTGCACAGTGGTCCGAAGTCACTTTTTTTTGTGTGGCTAAAAATCAATTCTTCAAGTTCATTATGGTGAAGAAATGTTTGGTGTTATAAAATGGCAAACCTTCAAACTCCCAAAGTCAAGATATTATTTATTTTAAATAATGCTGTAATTTGGTACAATGTTCTAAAGACAAAATCATATTTCAAGTAAAATGAAACGTTCTATGTAACGAGTATAGAATATCAGAAAGTAGGTTTTGATAATAGTTATGTACATGTTAGCAGGTGTATTTCAAGTACTTAATTCAGTTCAGAAACAGTGCAAACTTTATATCAATTTAATCTTTGAGAAGGATTTAAAAAAAAATGATTAGAAGTGCTATACTTTTGACTTATTTTAGATGAAAGTTTAAATAATTGTTAAAGAGAATATTTTGTGTTAATTTTAACAAAGCTATTTGTTCCTGACCTCATAATATTTTGGGCTGTGTCGAGATGAATTCAAAGATCTACCATACTTTCACCTTAAACTTTGAAATAATGCTGTGAGTTGGATCGTTTTACCGTACATGGTTCGGCGCGAAAATGTTGCTTAATCATTTCATTTTTAATTATGCACCGATTTTATTTTCGAATACTCGAAGCCACCGAAGAAAGGATCAAAATGTCAAAGCGTGGTCGTACAATTCTCTGCCAATATTGCAATTCTTAAATATTAGAACGGACGATTAATCGTTCGAAATTCGTCATCGTATACATTCAAATTTCCCAATGTTTTCAACGAACATGTGACACGCAGGATCTTATGATTCCGCGTTTCATTGTAACTTTCAAATTTCACGGAGCTTGAATATTTGTACGACACGTTTGATACCGCGAAAGGTTAAATTATTTGCTGAATATTCGAATGAAACAGCTGTTTTGAAGGCGGTTTTACGAGTCTCTGTCCACCAATCGCACAATGTTTATAATCAATTACATTCGCTTGTCCGATGTCAGATAACGACAAATAACATTCCGTAGCTTTTCCATTTGTTCAAATGCGAGTTCGTCTCTGAATGTTCGCGTCCGCGGAAGATTTCCTCGGTTTCATAATCCCTAGGATTTGCTTTGGTGTCTCGTTGCCGTTAACGAGCAACTAAAGTCGAGGAACATCAACTGTACTTCCGTATTACTGTTCATCTCCATCCACCACGAGCATCAAGTAAAAGCTATGTATCTTGTACGCAGCAGTTGCGCATTCACCGTTGGAAGCGACATAAAATTATCCCGGATAATAACAGACCGGAAGCATAAATGGCCAAGTAATTAATACAATTCCGGTTAGAACGATAACGTCGAAAGTCCGAACCAATGACTTATGGGTCTAATTCTCACGGTGTCATATTTCAAGCATACAGACAGAGCCTTGTCCATCCTTTTCCCTTGTTTCTAACGGCTAACGAATTGAGTCAGAGCTTTTTCTAACGAAGTGTCAGACACACAGGATAATATTAGACTGTTGCATATATTGTGGTACGCAGATACGAAGCTCAAGGTTTGTTAAAAATTGTTTTATTAACACGTTGGGCGCGGCGCCGATTTTGCTGTCCTTTCCGTTCAGTCGGTAGCGAGCGAACACCTGACGGCGAGCGCTCAATTATATTATATTATATTATAATATTTATTTTTTAACCTTGACATGGCCGGTCTCACGTGCCGTCGCCGCGCAAAAGTTTGAACATTGCAAATTTACAATTTAGAAATTTGGAAATTTGAGATCAGAAAGTTAAAAATTTGGTAATTTGGAAATTGGAAATTTAGAAATTTGGAAATTTGCAGATTTGAAAGTTCAAAATTTGGTAATTTGGAAATATAAAATTTAGAAATTTGAGATTTGGAAATTTTAAATTTCAAATTTAGATATTTGGAAAATTGAGATTTAAAAGTACGAAATTTGGAACTTTGGAATCTTAAAATTTAGAAATTTGAGATTTGGAAGTTCGAAATTTAGTAATTTGGAAACTTAAAATTTAGAAATTTGAAAATTTGAGATTTGCAAGTTCGAAATTTGGAACTTTAGAAACTTAAAATCCAGATATTCGATATTTGCCAATTCCCAAACGAAAAGTCCACTATCAGTCCCCAAGGACTGACTTCGGCCGAACGGAAAGTTCATCGTCAGTCCCCAGGGGCTGAAGTCGCGTTCAACGTGTTAAATAAAAATTTCGTCCCTCACAGGCGGTATGCTATCATAAGCAGATTTACGTCGTCGGACTACATCGAATTTCCTATATTTCGAGATCCGCCATTTGATATGCAACAGCCTAATAGATTGCGCAATGGACAGAGGGAAGCTGGCCGTCAGGAACGAGACGAACAGATTCGAAATAATCCGCGATTGCAGCCGGTTCGCCACACGCGAAAATAACTGTGCGGCTCGTGCAAGGGATATAACGCCACGAGGCGAAATAGCAAAAGGGACGACATTGAGTTTGGCTAGCTGCCAAACGGGAAGATAACATAAGATCTCAGATGCTCTCCCCTACCCGGTTCGAATCTCTCGTAGGGAGACCTTACGGTCGCCCAACACCGGCAGGAACCACGAAGATGCGCCGCGGCGCTACAGGCCCGGACTTTTTCATTTCAAGTCCAAAGGCCGCCTGATTTAGACGCAGCTCGTGCACAAACGCCTAGCTCTAGATCTCCAGGAACCTCCGCGTTAGCTCTGCTCCGATTTCGCCTCGCGCCTAGTACACGCGGCTTGCAATAGCCTAGGAAATAATTCACCGCCTGGCTAAAGATACATCCGCTGGAATCTGAACAGAAACCACGAATATTTTTCTGCAGGGACGATGTCCACACGCCCCGTGAAACGGATCTCATCAGATCTGACTGGTTGTATTTCTCCTGGAAACTGATATCGTCGAATCTCTAATTATTCGAAATCTGTAAGGCTGTAATTTTATTAATTGATAATACGTATCAATTAATTCCTTTATATGTTAATTGTGGGCTGCACCGAATCGTTTTATTTAAAAATTCGGAACCCCTTATTTTATTCAAAATTGACCCGGTTCCGTCAACCTTTTCATGGTCGGTAGAAATATTGAATATTGGTTCCTCTAATCACAGTCAAAATAGTTATTCATTACTACAATAAGCGCACAGATAATTTCGATAACATCGCTAGTGTATTTTATACTTCGATATAGAAAGACGTTTTGAGCAAAGAGCGTGCGATAAGCAATTGAAAGAAGCATACGTTCGCGGGGGATTATGTCGTTCGAGGGTTAAGCGTAAAAGAACTTTCTTAATAGCTTAAAACGAGCACGGTTCTGAAGGCCTCCGGTATGTCGGCAAACAGGATGTGGTAATTATTTGCTGGCCGCGTACTCATCTTGCGCTAGTAGGCGAATGTCAACAGTTTATCGTTCTTTATGTAAACGGTGACTACCTTATTCGTGCGGATGATGAATATGAGGGAGCATCAATTGAAATTTACATTGGAAGATGTCTATTTAAAGAGTGTGAGGTCAAGTAGGATTGCTAGATTCAACGTGTCAATACTATTCTAACACCATTTAGATAGAAATAAAAGGATTTCTGTAAATAAAAGAATACTGATTTAGCCTTTCAGGTAAAACAATTATTCTTAGTTAGATTTAACGTTCAAATAATTAAAGAACCTTTCGTCCTTAGTTAATTTTTGCAAATCTTTTACCTACAAGATTCTTTCTTTCTGTTTCTACATATAAACATTTTAACAGAACGAATAAAAACGCAATTCAATATCGTGGTAAGGGTTAAACGAATAGTTTCTTTCCGTGCCGCGTAAGCACAAATCAAGGGATGCTCAAAATATGGAGAACGTTCGGTCACCCTTCCTGTTTCGAAAACGCGAGATTTGGTAACACGATAGCCGCAAACACGAGAGGGAAACCAATCAAGGGTCTACCAGCGGCGTCGTTTCGCCCTCGCAGAACAACGAACTTGAACCACGGAATCGATCGTGTAATCCGGTCACGTAGACATTTAACCCTACGCACGTCCCCCTCGGTGCAGCATCTAATACTTTTCCCTTGTTTGGAACGGATGTTTCTTGGAATCGTTGCAGACACAACGGAGAAACCTACGCACGTAATCTCGAATCTCTCACGTGAGCATCGAACTTTGACGTTCAACGGTGAACCTATAAAAATCACGCCTAACTATGATTTATCCCTGACGATTACACGAGGAACCTTTTGTGTTTCGATCCTTCATCAACAGAAACAGAATGTTAGATGCGAGACACGATCTTTACAAGGAACACGGTTAAACGGTCGTTAAACGATGAGTCAGATGCTTGAGCAAAAGGTGATTGTGTTAACACATTCGCTACCGCAGTCACATATGTATATGTATGTGTTATCTACGAGAACTTAACCTTTTGCACTCGGAGCATTTTTGGTTACGATCGAATATAGTCTACTTTTTCAGTAAACCTTCCGAAAATTGAACGTCCTGTTTTATGAGTCTATTTATTTTTATTCCTTTCTTCAGTTTTCTTGGTTCTAATATAAATAAAATTTAAATGTCGTGTTTCAAAATACTCTGGTAAATTAGATATAGACAGCCGAGTGCAAAGGGTTAAACTTTTGTTTTACACGCTTTGGATGTGACTCTGTGATATTATATGATATTCAGTATCCTTCTTTTGGAGTATGTACCAATTCTAATTTAGTCCTTCTAGATTTCCAGATTAGGTACTTTAAATTTACTTTATAACGTTTAGAAGCTTGCAATTTTCGAATAATTACATTACTATGCATGGATAGTAAAATTTGTATTGAATCGTAAAATATTCCGCGAAACCAGAACCAAATGAACTAAACTATTGTACTACCTGACTTGTTAATCAGACAGCATTAAATTATTAAATAAATATTACGAAAGAAGGTTCAATAAGAAACAGCTTAGATGCGTTTCACGAAGGATTTTCACGGATGTCGCAGCTCCAGGGGCGTAAACCATGAATACGATTAATTGACCATCAGATACGCGTCCTTTACATATTTTTTGAATAGCAACCAGGACCGAAAAGGTGCGTTCCGTTGACACGGATGACGTTCCGTATAATGACGTTATCTCCTTCATTACCATCGATATAAAGGATTTCGAAGAAAGGTGTCAAGATATACGACGAGGTACATCTGTCGTTGCTTTCCACCCACGGCGCGTTGGATTGCTACACCTACCCAAACGAAATTTGATGCATGACGTTATAGCAACATTGCAAATAATATATCATCTTCCGTGAAAATTTGATAATTCGTTGAATCAACATAAAGCAAGAATTTCCCTCAACGAGAAGTAGGTCATCGAAATCGGAGGATAAAACAAGCAGATTTCACTGGCGTTCAGTTTCCTTCATTCTTGCGATGTCTAAATACGAATCGATAGATTTATGTACTTTAGGAATTAGAAGGAATTAGTACCAGTTGGGGAGATAATGAACGGTGTGTTTTTCACCAGGCAATATTGACAAGTTGTCGAGTATACCGATTCGCGTTGACTTGCTGATTTTTAACCACGTGCCATCGTTTGGTATCCTGTCATTGTGAAATCGTCGTTCATTTATTTAATTCTTTATTAAACTGCGACACCTGTTGCTCGGAATAGTTTAAATTTAATCTTAGATCCTAATTTATTTCTCAAAATTTAAATCGTTCCTTCAGACATTTATTTCCCGGTTTCTGAAATTGTTTCGTTTAATAATTCGGATGCCAAACGAGCTTTTCAAGAACATAGTCGAAGATTTTTATACGATAAAATAAAATTGCAGTTCTTTTGAAAAATTAATACAAATATGGGAATAAATGATCGTTCACCTAAATCGAAAATTGTTATTTGTCGATTTTAACACTAGAACTAACTTCTAAGCTAAAAATATATTGGAAAACAAAAGCATCTTAATAAACATTGTAATTTAAAATAAGAAATCTGAAGCAAGTCGTTTTGACCCGTTTGGTAGTTCTAGTGTTAAATGAATAACGAATAATGTTCAGGCAGTAAGAAGAATTATCATCCACAAAAGACATCGAACCACGAGCTGTTTTCCGAGAAAACAGGAAACATGATTTGACCCACTGCGTGCCGCGTTCATCCACGATGGATGCTCGACGTAGGTGACTCGTCTCACGGCATAAACGAGATGTAAATCGTAAAAAAGCGGCATCCACGGCTCAATAAAGTCCACGGTTGGTCACGGTTGACCCACTTGCGAGTGTCTTTCGGTAAATCATGAGCAGACACGAGGAACGCGATGAATTTCCGTGAATCCTCAATGAAGCCGACGAGCCGTGACTCGTTTCGATAAGCAAGACGATTCTTTCACACAGCGAATCGATGTACCTTAGCCTGCCTAAATTATTCTCACCTGCCCATGAACCATATTAATTGGACGGTCGAGTCGTTAACTCTTGAAACAGCAATTTTATCGGAATTCCCAATCCATGTTTGTTTATTTTAAATATATTGTTTCGACGTTGAAGTTACAGTGACGTAGTAAATGGTAGAGTAAACAAGAAATTCGTCAATTATAAGTTATTCGTAACATAGCTCAAGAATTGGGTAAGGAAGACAATTATTTGCTCCAGAATATTGTACCATTAACTCCACCGATGTAAAAATATCCTCAAAGTGGTTGTATACTCGAGCAATTAACTTGTCCACCTAACCTATTATTACTTTAATGTTACCTTTAGAATTCTACGATTTAATCTACAAATGTAAATTAGGCTTAAGGCCGAGAGTAAATTGGCAAGCACCAAGCTCGCGAGCGAAGGAAAACTTCTTGCGAACGAATACGTAAAATGTCCCTGTAATAAAATATTAATCAAAGAAGAAAAAAGGGAAGACAGTCCTCCCATGGCACATGTAGATAAAGTGTTACGTTGTCTGGTAGACGACGTTGTTAAAAATAAATATGCAATTTTTGAGGAGAGGTTTTAAATAAATCGTGGTCGTTCAATGGAATCAGGAAAGCGGTCTTTTACTGTTCCCATAAATCTCGATGGACGCTCTTATCGAAAGCTGGGGTGACAGATTTTTTTTTTGCTTCATTCAGGTAGCAGAGGACTGTTACACGAACACTTCCACAAAGACTCAATCGACCAGTTTGTCGAGTTTCGTATATGGCGAGAGCAAACCTTATTGGCGAGACCGGGTTCTCCCGGTGCAAGGATAAAGAGATGTCCCGATACCGATCGTGGCTCGGATCGTAAAACAGTTCCATTGACCTTTCGACGGTGCACTCCGCGAAGCAACGCCAGCATTGAACTTGATTTTCCGAACGTACCCGCTGTTGTCCTGATCGTGAGAATAACTCGTGAATCTTATTGATCCATTGAACTTCTTACGGCGCCAAACTATTCAGTGCCCGTCGGTGTGGACCGTATTAATTGACCAGTCAGCCGGGTTACGTATATGGTATAACACGAGCAAACATGGCTCGAAGAAAATACCAGCCTCTCCATCGATTTATGATCATGAGCTAACATTGACCTTTTACCACTATCGGTACGAATCCTTACGGTCTACTTGGCGAACCAAGATCGTTTCATCCATGTGTCCAAGCATCTGTGCATTAGACGTATCTAGATGAAACGTTGAAACGCACGTTATATTTGCACTTCTGAATGGTTATTTTTAGACCGTTCACTTAATTTTTGTTTAAACAATTTTTTAGTCTCGATATATGAAACGTTCTGACACGTTGATTGTAAAAACTGAAGCTGTCGAGAATTTGGTTAGGTGGTAGCGTTATTTTTTTAGAATATTTTGTTATTCTTTTCTGTGAATATTTATCGAAATTCATTAAAATAGCATGGTAATAAAATTTATACTTTATCAATTATTATTCTTGCCTCTGTTTTCATAGAAAGTTGGATATAGCATCTTGTTCCTAACCAAAAGAAAAAATCAATTCTCCGAAATTATAAATATCACATCGCAAGATTTATAAGTATTGTTCAAGTGTATTTTTCTTCTGCCTGATTGCTTATACTTTCCTTCGTAACATCTATATTTAATAATAGATTTATACGAATCTCTATATATCATTTCACACGATTCACCGTAAAATATCAACAAACGTCTAAATCTTTCTGTACGCTCGGCTTAAAACAGGAAAATATGTTTTTCTATATCTTTTGCGATAAAAGGTTTGTCGGCTCGACACTGGCCAGGCATATTGGAACCGATAACGTGGCAGTCTAATTACTTCAAAGTCTCTTGAACACGTAACCGCAATTTGCAACGATAATATTTTTTGTTTCAGGGACAAAAACATGATAATAAGCACAAAGTAATAAAACAGTCCAACATTTCGTTGAATACTTTTAATCATTCTATCTATTTTTAGACGTTTCCTATCAAATTATTAACGTCCAGTCTAATTCTCTAATTAGGTTTCCGTGTGGAAATGTTTATTAAAATTATAATCAAGAAATTTTCTATATTTCATTGCATACTTTTATATTTTGAAAATAACATATAAGATTTTGGTAAAAATACAAGCGAACGTGTTAAATACTTCGGTTCGCGAAGTGGGAGCTGGTTACCTTCCACGTTTAAATCTTAATCTCCGGTGGCTTGTTCAATTTTTTTCGTCCACCATCTTTAACCAAAAGATCACCGAGCAGCCTTTTTGTTCCCCGGCTGTACTCCATCACCGCTATAAATCACCCTCGGCGTACTCCAGTGCATATATTATGCAGCTACAGCCGAATACGCTTCCGCTTATGCAACCAGTTGCTCCTTACACGGCGAAACCATTGTGCCGTCGTTCACATTTACATCTTGAGAATTTGCTCGTACTTTCCAGCTCATTCACGGGACGACACAAACGAACCGCATTCATGGATTAAGCTTTCCTAATATGTCGGAGATTTACGCGAACGTGTCCTTGAATTATGGAAGGAAACGTTTGTATGTTCATCTCGTTGCCACTATTATATGAGCCACATCCGACGCGATGATTTTTTTCTCGTTCTTTCGTTACGCGAGATACAACACTTGAAGAATCTTGAAACGATTACGAACACCTTAACACGTCGACGTACGAATGATACGTTATCATAATAAATATTCAGAGCGCAGTCGGATGTATGTCAAATATTTAGGTCTAACAAGGGGTTTGATCTTTCTTATTTTCATTGTATATTGTACTGTTTGATCTCCTGTGTAATCTGACTTTTTAACTATGGGCCACTTTATTGTCGTTTCGGAGAAATTAGCGATGTAAAATTAATCCATTTTTACGTTTAAGTTCCGTATTTTCAACTGGAGTTCAAATCTCTCAGAGATTCTTCTAACCAGCTTGTTTGATCGCTACTTAACTTATTAAAACAGAAAAAATGAACTAGTTAGAAGAAAAAAAAAGCAAATATTTGAATTCTAGTCGCTGGATTTGAAGTCTCGTACCATATCCACTCTGCTACGCCAATGTACGTACAACTATGCCTAAGGAAAATACATAACTTCCTTTTCATCGTTAATTTCTCCGAAACGACAAAAAAGGGGCCCACAGTTAAAAAGTCACAGTAAAGGAGATCAAACAGTACAATATATATGAAAATAAGAAAGATCAAAGGGTATCTATCTTATAATAAAGTCCCCTTGCAAGAAATATTTCAACAATTCTTTTAATCTACATCTCGTCGAAGTATTTCCTTGCAGCATAGAGAAATCGTACGGTAGCTATTTCAAAATTCCATCGAACGAATTCTGTAAATAACTTTAAAACCCGGAACGAGCTTTCGTTCGTGACATCCTGCCTCTTCAAAAACGGCGCTAATATTCGGCCCTGTCCTCTGCCGCCCGCGCGCACCCTCTCGAGCCAGGGGTCCACGGATAAGGTTTGCCATTAAAAGCGATCAAATATTTGCCAGTCGCTTTTAAGTGCTCCTCGTCGTCGTATCTGGTAACGTCGTGGCTCCGGCCAGGTAAAGGAACGGTAAATAAGAAATGATCTCAGACTTCCAAGCAGTTAAGTCACCAAATCAAACAGACTCTCGTTGCTTGTCCGCCAACGCGTTCGTTATTCATCGTCGTTCCGATGGGCCACCGGGTCAAAGTAGGGTGCACAACCAAATTCGAGGCCGTTGAGATGCAGTCATCGACGATATAGGGGAAGAGGAAAGAACTTATCGTCGAGGCACTTTCTAAGGAACGTCTTTCAACAACACCATCCTGGCTTCTTATCTCGGTATTTGTTTTTCATCCTGGCGAAACGGTGACGATCGTCATATCGTTGGCTTTGCGGAGCATCGTTTATAATAGTGACGTAATTGTTTCGATCCCACGCAGTACGGGTCTCGTAAAGCTGCAGTAAACGTGCATGCCATACCGTTGGGATGAACGAGTATCGGCTGGCAAGCATTGGTACGGTATCCATAAACCACAGGGGGAAAGCTATGCGCTCTCGGAATAGAGGGGTCGCGTCATCCTGATACTCGATACTGCAAAAAACACATCCGCAGTATATAACTTCTGGCGTTACTCCGATTTGGACGCGGATTAATTGGTCCGGTCTATGATAAAACAGCCACCATGTAGTAATGATCCAACAGTAAAATGGTACGCCTTGATATCGACCAACGGGGATTATGTTTCTTCGCGTTCTTCTTAGAAACTGATATACGTACTCGCGTTTCTACGATTATCAATCTTGGAACGCGAGATACACCATTGTTAATACCCTTGTGATACAGTTCTTCTTCAGATTAGCTCTGTTATGTCAGGTTGTTGCATATCAAACGTAGAAAGTCTGACACGATTTCATGACAGAAAAGTATTGCAAAATGGCACTTATGTTATATTAGTGTGAAGGTTGAAGTTTGATGAACAGGATGGTGTGATTATTTCGTTGATATGTTTAGTGTAGAATGGGTGGGAATGAATTAATGAAGGCGGACTTCGATTGAGATTTTGTGATCGGATTTTATGACAGAAAAGTATTGGAAAATGGCACTTGTGTCATATCAATTTAAAGCTTGAAGCTTAATAAAAATGACAATGTAAACGTTTCGTTGGTATTCTAAATACAAAATGGATATAACACAGTTGTCATTTCATCAACAACAACCTAATAAAATCAATTTCCCTTGGCAAACACGTTTATTCAACTCGGTATATCTTCAATCTCTGTAACCGACGATGGAAGGAATTCGCAGTTCCGCACTGGTCTTTCTCTTCAAAGCACAATCTATTACTCACTAGCACAGCTCATGCATTACAATAAGATTTCATGTCATTCCTTCGCATTCACGCAGTGTTCCTACACTCATCTTCATTCGTTCAACATATTTGCGTTCAACCTTAAACGCCTACGCTTCTTTTTTTGTTTTATACATCGCATTAACTACGTACAGTTAACTAAAGTAATAATAAAACAATAGGAAAACAGATAATTTCGTTACCAGCAAATTACTATTTCGTTTCATTCATTAACACTAGAACTACCGACCTTCGAGGCATCCGTACTTTTAAATCGAACCTAAAATAGAAAGTAAAATAAATAAAGAATGAAACGTAAACGAACATATACAATAATTCTTTACCTCGAGATAAACGTCTTAATAAATTTTCCAATTTAAAATAAGAAATCTGAACCCCTTTGATACTTCTACCGTTAAAAACGTAATGTGGAATAAACGTAGTTACAGATTTTGAAAAATTTGTATACAGTGGGACCAATTTCAAAAGATGATCAGAGTATCGTCAATCATCGCACAGCGTGAGATAGCTGTCTCGAGTGTCTTTACCCTTTCGTTCCACGTCTATCTGGCCTTAATCGACGAAGGCGCTAAGAATTTGTGACAAAACTACTTAAGCATACGAGCGCGTCACCAATTAAACCTGTCAACGCTCGAGGAAGTTGTTCGTATAAACTTTCGAGTGGTTTCACCGACGATTTTCACGACACGTTTCCCTGCTGCGACCACGTGCGAGCGTGCGTCTCAAGCAACGTTTTCGTTGGTCAGGAAAGATTAGGAGGACAGAAAGCGCGGGCACAAATTGACGCGTCTCTCCCTGTTCACCGTCCAAAGTGAAAATGGAGGTACGCAGAAACGTTTACGGGACAAAAAGGAGCGGCGTAATAACGACCAGCTATATCTGGGATAGAGGGTTGTACGTTATTTTCGATGTTAACCGGCGCGGCTCGTTGTTCCTGGGGCCATCGACCCGATGCCGAAGAAAGTTACAAACGACGCTCGTTTTCCAACTTCCGATTGTTGCACGATCTTCGTTGTCTAGACTTCTTCGTGAACTGAAATTTAGACCGTCTCCGATGAATCTTTTAACGAACTGCCGGAGGTTCATTAAGACGGCGGTCCTCTTACGTCATTTGAAAACTTATTAAGTTGAAAGCATAAAACTTGAAAAGGTATAAAGATCATTTGTCAAATATTCTGATAACATATCACAATGATAATTTTGTAAAAATTAATGCGATTCGTTGGACGCCACGAGGTCCATAAAATTAATATAATCTAATTACTGAAAGAAATCAGAGAAAATTTGGAGCTCTGTTAATATTATTTTACACGAGCCATTTTCATCGTGGTATTTAACGCATTAATAGTATTATATTCAGTATTATTCTTCTTAAATATTTTCCTTATAATCGTCAAATATGATAAAATCATTAAATACTAATAACGACATTCGATTAATTATTATCCTTTCTCATGATATCGTTTCCAGTAAAATTTATGAACTACTCGTTCCAACTTTTGATTACAAATAAATTACACATAGATACTCATCTTATCTCTGCGGCAAGGTACTAATTAAGAGGACGATCGATTCGTCTAATTAGTGGACATAGATTCAAAACGAACTCGGTAATTAATGAGTCACAGGGAACGGGTTACGCGTCAGAGGCGTAACGAAAACCGACGTATCTGTCATTGAAAGCCGATTAATTTGACGAAACGTCACGATAGAAAATAAAAGACACAATAAGAGCGCGCACGGTGGCCTTAATTGATCGTCCCAGGAACGTACATAGGGGGAACGGGGAAAACCGTTAAACACGGTCATGCACACCGGCATCAAACGATTCAACGCAACCAATCGGATATGGAACGATCCGAACAAGAGATCCTTTCATCGTCGATTTCCTTGTTTTCACGTGGCGGTTCTGTTCCACCCACGAGTAAGCACGCCGAAAAGCCCGCGGTGCGTGACGCCCTATACGATCTTCTCTCTTTCTCTACATATATACGAAACAAACATACGCGGTGTGTCTAAAAAATAATGAAACTGGTGTTGTAAAATGTATTAACAGCTGCAAGTCGACATCGTCAAAATAGTTTTACTGGGAAACCACACAGCGGTGGAGATGTTGCTACCATTTCCAGTGGTAATGCTGGAAGTCTTTAATCGAACCTATTTCCAGCAAGCTGGTAACTTACAACGTTTTGAATGGCCTTTAGAATTTCAAAAGGTGGAATTCAAATTTTCTCAAATTCCTTAAAATGCAATTTAGTTAAAATCTCGCAATAAACGTTAAATAGGGACTTTCTAGCCATGTGTTTAGTCTCCTTGCTAAATTTGTTTCGTGATTAATCGACGAATCATCTTCAAATATATATAATAAATGGAATATTATTATTTGGAAGGTTTATCAAGTTTGCTTCAACATTAGTTTAGGAAAAAATTCAGTTGGTCAAGATAGGTGGAACACCCTGTATACATATGTATATCGTGAAGGTTAGCTGCATTTTTAACACCCGCCACGCGAGTAAAGCCGCTCGTGGAAATAGGCCCTATTATTAGAACCGGTAGAATTCACAACAAAGGAAGTGGAGGCACCCCCTTCGGTGCACGATGTTATTTCGTTTGGGGAAAAATTTCCTGTGAACGAAAGAGGTACGCCGCTGCCGTCACGGCCGGTGAATATTCCAAATTTCCTCTTGTAAGTTTCTAAACAATTCGAGCATATCCCATCTCTCAATCGTTTCGAATTTTATTTTTGAATCTTAAAAGGTTCAAGATTTATGAATCATCAACGAGTTTAAATGTTGATTTAGGTTCGAAGCGACGGAAGTGCATATCATCAATTACACACAGAATAATTATAATTCACAGACAAAATAGGTGCACGTGTTTCTTCGATCAATAACCGAGGCCTTGTGGTCGAACCTTTGAATCCTTTTGCACAGTCGTCATTGATACTCATTCCGCAATTAATTTACGAGAAGGGCTTCGATTGGTATCTGAGATTGATGAGAGCGGTAATTGATCATCCAGATCGTTAATTATGTTCGCACCGTACACTCGACTTTATTTCGCTCCGAATTCTTCGACGAAGAAAACCACTTTGAAACTTTTCCCCGTCTTCTGTTTTGTTTCTTCTATAACTTTTAAATTGGTTTTCTTAACTATTCCAAGCTATAGTGTTAAAAGTATCCGTGACTCTATATCGAAGAATTTGAAAAATTTCAGAGATTAGGAATCCTAAATTATTAATCCTTTGCACTCGAGTGGTGGCTCTGAGGCACCATATTTAATTTATCGGAGTATTCTAAAACGCGAAATTTCAGTCTCATCCGTATCAAAATATAGAAAATTAAAGAAGGGAATGAAAATAAATAGATTCTCAAGGGATTAGACCCTTTACGTTAAAAAATGTTTCGAGTGCAAACAAATCAAGAAACTTGGCAAACATTAACTCTGTAAATTGTAATCTGAATTAAACTTAATATTCCAATCGTGATCAAAGTTTGAACGACAGAAGTCACATCTGAACTGTGAGGTGCGTGTACAAGAGATTAATTATATATATATATTTTTTTTAGAGTTTCGCGTTGAATAAAGTTTCGATCCGCAGCCGACACGCTAAACAGAAGTTTTATCCACGAAAGTAGCGGTTCGTTGTTGCGTGTACGTAAGTCCATATAAATTATGCGCGCACTTAGACCTCTGGCGATAATGCAAATGGGAGCATGGTTGCCTTGCCAATGCCGGAATTCAGTAGCCGTAATAGTTCCACGTATTATCGCGAATGCATCCCCGAGGCTAAGTCCGTTCGTATTATCCTGCATCGAGTGTACACTGTTATAGTTGTTGGCCAACGTTGTTGCTTCGAATCTCTGTACACGCAACGATAACGTTAACCCACTTTCGGGTACAATATTATTACTTCGTTATTAGAAGCAACGATACATTAGGAGATTAATCTACCTTTAATTGATACCTCTTTCAGAATTTAAAGTATGAAACAACCCACCATATATAATCTGTGATTAGACAAGTTTTTAATTACTTCAAAAAGATTGACATTAAGGCGTTATATGTAGTTTCGAAGAAATTTAATGAAACATATTTAATTTGTTCATTTATCTAAAAAAATAAAGGGTATAGCATAAAATTGAATCGTACCGTGAGGGCCTACCATGGTACGGTTTACCGTATGATTTTATTTCGAACATACGATATCATTTTTCGTGAGGGAAACGTGTCAGAATGACACAAAAGACGTACGGAGAGTTAAAACACATTGGAATTTTTATTATACCAGCACTTTGCTATTCGTGCGTGATTCAAAGAACAAAGATCCTACAACAGCGAGCTTAACAAAAGTTTCCTGGGACAATGGTCCGACGAGCCCTGAAATTTTAAGCACACGGAAGTTCCACGCACAGTTTAACGAGCAGAAAAATGATCCTGGTAAATGAAAAGCGTTGTGCGGGTGAACGATCGGACAGGTGACCGAGGCAACACAGGGCACCACTGTTTCTTCGTAAAGATCGCCCTTTATCCAACCGTTGGCCTAATTCGTGACCCATCGTGTGGACAGACGAGTCGTACGGTGTTAATGAGTGAATTATTGTATCCAGAAATCTCGACACGCGAGCTTTAATTCCCGTCGAAGAGCACTTTCTGTATTTTTCGGCCACGCACGAAACCACGTTATCGTGCTCGCCCTATGATAAATCTTATCACGAATCTCTGCGAGCCACACCGACGATCGATCTGGTTTTTCGTTTGTATTTCAACGGTGGCTCGTCGTTCGACCTATTTTCTTTTTTTTTTTTCGTTTCGTTTCGTCCATCAGACACGTCCAGAGTCGAAAGATTCGATCTAACGGGTCTCTCGTGCGCCAGTTAATTTCCGTATTTCGTGGCGAAGGATTAAATTGAATTACGGACTACCAATTTCGTCCGGTTACTCTTCACCGATGCTAAATTATCGGGAATCTATTTAATCCTTTGCAAAAACTAGTCTAAAATGCTCATCAATATTAACAACTTTTGACGTGCAGGGGAAATGAAATCATTGTTAATTATTTATAAAAATGAAATTTTGGAAATTTATTTATTGCGACGGGGTTTCATAATTTATTTTTAATTAATGTTTTTCCCACAGATAACTGAATCACGTGTTTACTATTTAACTTCGACACGATTGAGTAGACGACAACGAAAGCGGCTTTAATTCAGCGCTGACATAATTTTCCCTGACCCAGAAACAGCTAAAATATTCAATGTGCCGGCGACCCTCCTCGTGCCTGCATGCCACCATTTTCCAAGTATTCCTTTCGAGGCATGCTTGAAATATTTAATTGTGCTCGACATTTCGAATCCTTTGATGTCTTTTTTTTTTCACTTACGAAAATTTAAACTAATGCCTTTAGCGAAACATTGACATTTACAATTTTTGGAAAATAATATTTGTTAATTGAAACATATCTGAAAGCAACGAATTGTTGAAATCTTAACTAATTCAGTTGCCTGTTTGAGTCAAGCAGAATATGGTTTAATTTGGAGATTAATTTCCTTTTTCTAGCAAGCGAGAGCCTAATTTGACGGCTAAGCTGGGTCAACCATGATGCAAAACTTTCATATCCCGTGAAAAATAATATCTAATACACCCATACTTCTTTTTATACGGTATTTCGTTACAACGGCCTTTTTCTGATTTACGGCTTACAATGTTTCGTTATACGGCCAAAAGAATATTATTTTATAAAAACTTGGAACAGATCCAATTGAATTTGTATTGGTTCGTATCAAAATAATTAATACTTTTCCGAAAATTAAGTTGAAATCATTTCTATTCTAGTAGCCTACCTTTTGATAAAAAAAAATCAGAACCATCACTATGATATCAATTTCGTCAAAGTTCCAGCATCAAGTTGATCTAACATAACTACCATTTCCCGTTACTTTTATACCATCAAATCGGGGTTTCGAAATCATCCGGCAGCCACGCCGACAGCCTTATAACTCGGTATCAAAAACGATCCGTTGACGAACGATCCGTGAAGACGCAGCGTCGTACAGTCTTCTGGTAACGTGTGCCAAAGTTCCACGCATCTTCAAGCATTTCCTAGTATCACGTGGCCAGTTAACAGCACGTGCGTGCAGTGTGTGTGTACGTACGTGTTACACGTACGTGGACGGTGGCTGCTCTGTATTCGTCCCGGTGATCCATCGTCTACGCCTAAAAATTCATCTATGCGTTCTCCGTGGGCAAAGAGGAGTGGAAGAGGCAGAGCGGACGGAATGCCGCGGGCAGTTCAACGCCCTGGGTGTCTTCCCGTGATCCCAATGCACCGCATCCTCCTGTTGCAGTGTGCCGTCTTGGAAATAATGGCCGCACTGTCGCCAAACCGACCGTTTCGAAACGAGACTCGACGGGTCTCCCAGCTACGGGGAAAGGAACATGTAGGCGGACGACGAAGTCAAGTGCGAGCTGGGCTCGTCGATGATTTATCGAGTTGTATTCTCGTTCTTCTATTTTTTTTTTGAACGACTTTTCACGAGGTACATTTGTAACCTGATATCAATATCCGATTGAAACGAACGGGTGTACCTTGTCGTTGCTCCTGGTCAAAGGATTTCAAAGAACAGAAGTCGATACGTTGGTTGCACCAGAATTGGGACGGGTCAAGGTGGAAAAATTCAATTTCCGTTTTCTGGAATCCGTGAAACGCGTTTGATGGCGCTGTGTATGAATGTATTCTCATTGATTTTACGCTTCGGGGGGAATTGCGTTTATACGGTTTGATTTTTATATGGAAATATGGATATTTCTTGGGGTGGACAATTATTGAGTAAGACAGGTTCGTTGACATAGTGAAAAGGGTTATTATTAACGGGTGAACCACAGTAGTATGGCACTATTTGAGCCGTTTCTATTAAAAGTGGTATGAGTCGATTTGGAGGTAAAAAATCGTTTATCTTCTTTAACAATTTTAATAATTATTATTGCATAATAAAATTGAACAGGTTTACAGTGTTAGAAACATCACCCGAATTGATTAACGTTTGCCAATATTTTTAAATTAATTCAAACGCAAATCCTGAAATATCTCGATGTATGGAAAAAAGGACTTACACCAGTTTCAAAAATAACGGCTCATTTATCAAATTAATTATCATATAAATTACCTATTTTTTGTAGATTTTGAGGATGTCTTTAATTATTTTTTGCCCACATCCCAAAATTAATGATCTTTGACGACACGTTTTGGCTTGAGTACCGGTCGAAGAAACCTCGAAAGGATATTTCGAGCCAAGTGAAATGACAGATCCGTATTGGTAAAGCGATGACAAATTGTCAAGCGACTCGAACGACGCTTGGCGTTATTCGTAAGGCAATTCGGTAGCCCGTTACAGGTGCGCGTACATCATAACAATTACCGCGGATCGCCGGGCATTTTGATCCGTGTGCTCACGAATGAAATCTAACGGGGCCGCGACAGCGTGAGATCAAGAATACTGATGTTAAATTTGAATAATTAACAGCAAAAGATTCGACCGACGAGCCGTCCCTTACATAATAAGCGGCGAGGGTTCAAATTATGGCGTGCTAATTTTAATACCGCGCCGAAAACGGATTTACAATTCATCGCCGAGCCGGTGTGTACACACGCTCGTGAAATTCATGTCACGAGTCTTGCCAGCCTAACTTTATAAGACACAAAAGACCGGTTCCTTTTTTAACGTCTGTACACCCCTTGTTTTTAAAATCTGGATTCTTTAGATTCTAAGGTTTGGAGGTTGAAAAGAAAGGACACGAGGGGAAGAGTTATTCCTCGATTTTATCCACCTTACGATCTTTATAGCCGAGTACAGTGGTGAGAAAAATTTAATACGTAGCCTGAAAGCCAAGAGAGATGGATCGTTGAACGCTGTTAACCCTCCACCGGTGGAGGACGGGTCAATCGTGACCCAATCTGTCTAATTTTTACAAGGATACCTCGATTGAAATTAGACGCCCAGATTTTTAACTCCGTAGTATCGTGGCAGGGACAGGTTATAAAAATGAAGAAACATTTGATGCGAAGTGTCACACGATTTCGAACCATTTACTAAAATTTACTTCAAAAAGTTAAGTCTAATATTTGAAGATCCTTAGACGACGCGAGGGTGAAAATAATGAAGCACGACGTGTACGTTCTGTTGTTTATGAAAGGGTTAAACTGAATTTGAATTGTCGACGGTCCACCGCCCAAGGGTTATAAGAAAGTATACGTTTCTTTGGCCCGATGACACAATATGGTCAGGTGCTTTATAAATCCCAGGCAGCAGAAGGACACGCATTCTTTCGAACAGGTGCCTCGACAGGTTAAACCGTACCCGAACCTAACCTGGCCCAAAGAAACCGGGTCCGTTAGGTACACCCCGCCGGACTAATTAATTGCTCTTCACCGATCGCAACGTTTACAAAAGGCTTCTGGTTTTTCCACGACACACGACGACGACGACGGTACAAATCTGCCTGCTCTGTCCAGCAGACATAAATCTTGTCCGCAAGTTTCTTCGTGTTAAAGTTACTTGGCCCCTTGTCAACACCGTTTACCACTTATCAAACTCAACAAACAACGATTACTCGTCGTTGAGTAATAATGTTATTACCGATCGAGAACATTCCGTCGTGAGTCACTGGGCTGTTCAGATTATTATTAAGTAACAGTTTGATGCACACGTACACACTTGATTAAATACGCGGAGCAATTGGAACGATCGTCAGACGGATTTAACCCGGAATTTCAAGCTGCGGCTTCATCAGCGGATTCTAGACATGAAATTTTACAAATTCTGATTCTGACCGCGGTTTATGAGAAACGCGTGCAGTTCTCGAATAATACTTGCTGCGCTATGCGGCTGCAGTAAATTGGAAAAGAATATTGGAGAAAAATGTACGAGACTATAATTTTTTTAATGTCTTTAATTAGATACCAGGGATTATTTGGATTTGATGAGGAAAATAATGAAAAGAAGGGTATGTGAATTTTTTGGAGTTCAATAAGGAAGTGTTACCGTTTAATTTTGATATAAAATTATAGAAACTTGGGATTTTCTATAATTAAGCTTCAAAATTTAATTTTTTAACCACCTTTCGTATATTTTTCACAGAGTCAGTAGACTCGTATATAATGCAAATCGCTTGTCAAAATGACTTGCTATAGATTTCTTATTTTAAACTGCAAAATTGATTAAAACGTTTCTGTCGAAATATAGGTTAGCTGTTATCAAGGTAAAGAATTCATCCTTAATTTATTTTGCTTTCTATTTTAGATTCAATTGAAAAGTATCGTTGCGATCAGAAAAGTGACACGATCGATCCCAGTTAAATGTATCACCTTGTACACGAATATGTATCTAATTACATTGAACGTAATTTTGGTCTGGTTGTTTGGTGAAATAAACAAGCGTCGAATGCGAGTAATTAAAGTCCAAGTGCGAGGCAGCAAATGACAATGTGGTTTTAGCGTTGTCGTGACCTCGTTTCACATCGATACTTAACGAACGCGTCGTGTAATAAATATTTACCGTGGAAAAAAAAAGAATATATCACGAACATTGTACCCTTGATCGAATTTCAATCGAGTACTTCTTTCACGGTTACAAAGGAAATTCCAGCGGTACAGGAAACCGTCTGTAAACCGGGCAAACCTTGGAATCGTTGCCGTCTGAGCGTCAGCATTCATCCCTCGAAAGATAATTAGTCTCCCACCCTCTTTGGTCGTCTGACACTGATAATAAATCCTCCGGCATGTGAGTAAACGAAAGACTGCTTGTCAACGGACGTAGGTGATGTAGACCCATGCTTGGGACTGTTTTAACGATTACGGGGCACACTGAAAACACCCATAGACGGTGGAACACCGTGAAAAGTCTACAAACAACATTTCATGCCCACCCTTTCTCACGAAAGTTATTCCAAGACTGTTAAAAGGGCGGTAGTTTACAGAAGAATCATGATAAAAAAAGAAAAAAAGAAAAATGGTCGATTTCGGAACTGAACGTGAAAGAAAAATTTCTTGGAACAACTGCGTATTCTAGAAATTATTTGAAAATTTCGTTTTATTTAATAGGAAAAAAAATTAACTTACAATAACATCTTGAATTTAATTGTTGATCCCCCCTTAATAGTCAGAAATTCCCTAGAATTCCTCTACAATACACAAATTTTCCTTTCGGTTACAGATTACCCACTTTCTATGGTTATCCATCGTGGCGTTCACCTGGCGCTGCCACCATATAGATAAAGCAAAGGTGGCGAAGGTATGTGTATCGACAGGGTCGATAGGAAAAATCGGAATCCTGACTAATGCGACTCTCGATAGGGCTTTTCCTCTCGCGTTTTCGATGCACCCCAAATTCTCCTCGTCTAAGAGTACCTCGACTTCGATAACGTCGTCGGACACCCTCGTGGACATTCCAAAAATGACGGTCGAATATAAAAACGGAGAAGCCTGGTAAACGTTTCACTTGCAGCCGTGTAACAGATAAGATCTGTCCGCGCATTCCGTCCATCTATTGTTGAGTCGCGTCATTTGTTAAACGTTACAATGCGACAGACGAACGGCGGAATAACAGGGTGAAAGAAGAAAGAAACCTCTTCGGGGCACGCGGTCCACATCGTTATCGAGATAACGATACACGATCGTACGCGTATACGTGAGTCGTTCGCGAGCAATGCTGTACCAGCGTCTCCCTATCGAAAAGCGAGGAGTATTTTAAATTCGCGGGAATGCAGTTTCGTTGTATTCCATGGATGTTTGTGTCTTTCGTGGCTTTATTTCTTCGTTGTTCTTATTCGATACCGAGCCGATTTACGGTGTAAGAAAACGATCGTACTCTATTCTAAATTGAAATTCAGACTGTTTTCGTAAGACGAGAAAACGATGGATGCAGTGTAGAAAGAATCCTGGAACCAAAGGACCAAAGTATTTTTTCATGCAGATATTTTGGTCAATTTATACACTGTAATTTATGATTAAGTAATTAACACGTTGAGCGCGACGTTAGTCCCTGGGGACTTTTCGTTTGGAAATTTCCAAATATCAAATTTCTAAATTTTCAGTTTCCGAAGTTCCAAATTTTGAACTTTCAAATCTCAATTTTCCAAATTTCTAAATTTCAAATTTCCAACTTTCCAAATCTGAAATTTCTAAATTTTACATTTCCAAATTTCCAATTATCTAAATCTCAAAGTGAAAAATTTCAAATTTCCAAATTTCCAAATCTCTAATTGATAAAATTTCAAATTTCCAACTTCCCAAATCTCGTAGCAGGTCAATACTTGAGACATAACGGAATTATCATAAATTATCACAGAAATTCCATCGTATAAAAAGGACGCTTTTCATACCACAAAGAAACCAGCAAAATAAACATTTTCAGTAAGTAACTATGTTCCAGTACATAGTACATGAATCTTACAGAGTCGTTAATCGGGACATTTACCTTACTAAATATATTTTCTAACAGAATACTGTCCCATCGTTGCCACAAATTATCCCATAACTCCTGGAATACAATTCTACGAATAATCTTCCGTCAGACGCAAAAAGGAACGTACAATTACGAGAGGCATAGATTTGAAAATGCGCGGCAGTCAAAGTGTTATGGTTAATACTTATGGACGAAGATGCACGTAAGCTCGCATACGCACGACTCCAGGCGATAATCTCGAGACTACGTATTCATAACGCTTCATCCTGGAACACGTGGCGGTAAAAGCACTGGCCCAGACAGTTCTGTAATTCATCCATTGAACATCCCTAAGGTGTATCGTGATGCACGTTGAAGTACAAGCGGAACAACAAGGGGCAGAAAAAGTTTCAAGAAGATACGCGTTCGGTCCGAAACACCTTCGAGGTCTCGTTTGTCTGCACCTCAGCGAAGATTACGACGATTCCTTATCCTTTCTTCCATTTTTCCTTCTTTCATTTTTATCTGGCTACCAACCGGCCGACCGGCAAGGATTTCGAAACATTTCACGCCCGTTTGCTATCGCTTTTTTCGACAGGTATGTATAAGTGTTTCATAGACGGTTAGATCGGTAGCCGAAGAAAAGCTGCGGCGAAACCTAAAGCGATAGCGAAACACTCGTTTCTTTTGTACGATTTGTGATGCAATTCGTGTTTGTCAGAGCAGATTTAATCGAACAGCAAAACAGCTCCGCGTGTAACGATTAATCAGAAATCCGGAACGAATGGTACACTTAAAATAGTGTAACTTTGTCCTTTGATAAAAGAGATACATAAACGTTCCAATTTCCATACTGACGTTGAATTAACTAACCCTTTGAACTCGAAGCATTTTTAAAAGTAATGTATTGAAAAAGTGTTGGAAATATTTAAGAATCTATTGATTTTTATTCCCTTCTTTAATTTTCTATTAATCAAAATTTCGCATTTCACGATACTCCGATAAATGAAATACGCTGCCTCAGAGACACCACTAGAGTGCAAAGGGTTAAAATGTTCTAAATCTCGAAATGCGATATCGATATTCGATCTGACATCGCAATAGAGTGCTGAAAGCGTGACAGAAACGAGCTGGCCAACAGTTAGCCGAGAAAATAACGTACGTACAGTGATAACCGTTGAAATAATTCCCCGTCGTCTCGTTTTAATCGCCCCTCGATAGTTAACTTATTTGCCCTGGCAATACGTTTCTTGTAATCGATCGTTCCAGTAACCGCTGCAACCCGGTTGGTGTACAGTCTCGTTATTGACGCCAGCTAACTAGGAAAACTCGATCTTTCTCGTTCTCGAGATTCTGCTCGTTCCTCGGCTCTTACGCACCTTTTAATTCTTATCTTATTTCTATCCTATCGGTACATAATGGACACGAAGCTCGTGGCTGGCTATGAAGTATCGATAGGTTTGCCGACCGTCCGTACAGGCAAGAACTCGAGAACCTCGCCCATGTAATCATAGTAATTTTCTGGTGTCGACTGGTTACCCATGTCTCGCGTTCTGCACTTTTTAACGACACACAGACCGAGGAATCTTTGGCTCGCTGCACATGCAACCGGCTGACGTTACCGCTGCATCGGCAGCCGGTGCATCCAGAGAGAAGAAAGAGAAACAGGAACCCTGGCGAAACGAAGAAGGTTTCTTGAAGATAGAAAAGGACTACAGGCGAGGTTGCCAAGCCGTGTTTACAAACGTGAGTGTTCGCATAGGCTTGTCGGTTAAAAGGGCGATTTTAACCCCTTCGAACCGACGTTTACGTTCGTCAATTTAATAAAAATCATATAATTTAGCGATTAGACACCATTAGGTAATAGAATATTAGGATTTTTCAAAATAATTATGACATTTCGATGCTTAACTCTCTGAAGTTTATATACATGTAGGTCAGAAGGGTTAAATTACACTCGATCACCCACGATCGATATTTAACCCTTTCAAGCACGGAATTTTAAAACGAAAAGAGGCCTATGCTGTATAAAAATAATATTCTTATAAAATACCATAAAACAGATTTATCGTAATCGTTACGGATGTAAAACTGTATCAAAGAAATAAAAGAAAAATAATTCATATTCAAGTAATCACTAACCAAATCATAATATAAGCCATTGTGTTTCAATTAATTTTAATTTTTTGATATTGAAATATTAAAAAAACGGATCAGTTTAAAATTCATCGCATTACAAAGAGCTAGAAATCGCTATAGTATTCCAGAAGCGATCGTAGATTCAATCGCTTCCATTTGTGTGTTACAGTTTGCTTCAGCACGCGGTTTACCATCCAAAGGGCTTGTTTCCACGAAGAAAGTGACTCGCTTTACCGAGCGGCAAATATAATTAATGGTTCGGGTAAAGAAAAGTGCGTCTCGCCCTCTGTTATTTGCGTTAATGAAACGGGGCGATTCACGAACGTGCGGTATCCCTTGCTTTTAATGTATGATTTAAAAGGTTAAAAGTTATCGCACCAGAAATAACATCGTTTAAGTAATCCATCAATGTGTAAGATGGTTTAAAGAAAAAAAAAAAGCTTCAAAAGTTGCAGGATAGCAAACGCTCGTTAAATGGACCACATAATACCATGACTAATTGTAACAGTATCCATATATCACGATACACTTCTACAAGCTTATTATTTTCATAGTGCAATGGTAATTGGTTTAGGTTGCATGTATAAGTGAGTTTCTGGTTCTCAAAATACAATTTCTTAACCCTACAGTTGCATAACCCTTGGACGACGAACTATTTTGAAATTTTCTAGCTTTTACAATATTTCTATATGGGTATTTAATATTTGTATACGTAAAGGGCGGATATTTTATAAAAATATCCTCCGACAAAGGATTAAAATATTTAAGAACTTTAAAAGTTTCATCGAAACTTTCTAGCGCCCGCTCCAGGGACGGCAACCCGGACGTTTGTCCGAGGTGCTAAAATTTAGGGGCGCCATTTTGTCTGTAAGTGTGAGAAAAACTATTGATGTGTTAAATAAATTAATAGAACATTTCACATATAAATTTTTTCGTTCGCTAAAAATTTACAGTGTCTAACGTATTTATATTATTTATGTCTAAAAATTAAAAATATTTAGTTTTATTCAAAATAAAAAATATGCACCTTTATTTAAAAAATATACATACAATATATTCTTAAGGAACGGCAATTGATCTTTTTCTCCGGGGCGACGTAACCGCTAGACCAGGTCCTGAACTTTCTAACATAAGTTCCTTCTTCTTAAATTCATGTTACTTCAAATTCTAAAGTATTCGCACCGGTATTCGACGCAGTAAGACTCAAGCCTCATGATAAAATGGAATAATAAGGCAAAGGTGTGAAAAAAGTGAAGGAGATATCCTCGATACACCAACCGTACCTCGGACTCGTGGGAATCGAAACTAGGAAATTTCTTCGACGATGGTTCAAAGTTTTCGTTCGTTCCTCGTTATGCAACCGAACGAAACGGTGCAGTTATCCCTTTGGTATTCGTGTCATAGAGTGTACGAGCCAACCTTTCGGTTGCACGTCGCGAGCCACGAACAAGAACAGGCCCGTTGTTTTCCAAGATCCTCCGCCATTTTACCTATCGATACAGCTACGAAGCTTTCGAAACGAATGTCGAATATATTGCATCCGTTGATCGTTGGACGACGAAGGTGCACGGCCTACTTTTCAGGGATTCGTCCACCGGCGATCTGTACTGAACTTTCAACGGTATTTCTGGCTCGCGTGATTCACGGACAAGAATATGGGTGTCGTGCAAACAACGCGATAAAATTTCAAATATTTCCGACACGGTTCGATAATTAGACGACACCCTAAGTCGATCCGTGTGGTCACGCCATCATGTTCCTGTCGAATTTTGCCGGGCGGGGTTGTCTTTGGAAGATCGATAATGCTTGATTAAAGTCGTGTAAGTAAGCTCGATTGCGAGCACACGATCAACGGGGATCACGGGTTTGAATTGTTTCCTCGTTATTCCTGGATTATGTACACTTTCCTCTCCGCGATCCAGATAATTGGTTTGAATTTCATTTCATCGTGCATCCGTTGGTATTCGGATCAGATTATCCTATGTCAACTGTCGGACGTTTGCCTTTCGAATTTCCTAATTGATTAAGAACTATAGTGTTAATAGTTTATTTTCAACCAAAGGTTCAAATACCACTGTGAACACTTTGGTATCCAAAACGTTGTAAACTGAAGAAAACGAAACTTGTCCTGAAACTTTCATTTTCGTTGGAATTTTCAAAGTTTACAGGTATTTTTTAAGTATCGGAGTTTATCTGAACTAATCAAGCGAAGATTTACTAGGAGTAGTTTAATGTTATACGAAGGAATCCATTATCCCAATAAAGTTATTAACTTTTACCTCAATCAAGCACGACCGTTTACCCGGCCAAGAAAGATCGTATCTAATGGCTTTCCAGGAAACTCCTTCGACGACTCGATACTTTTCCCCCGAAGGTTAATCACGATACCAATCTGTTCGTGAGATCTGGCCACGATCATCGTCCAGGTTGTTCACCAGCTTCCTGATCAGGTGTTCGCGACAAATAGCAGGTGATTAATCACAGGGTCAGATGAACGTCGAACCGGAGATCCTTCCCCAAAAAGGTGTCGCAAACGAAAGGAAAATCAACGGATAAAAAAATCTGGTGCAATTAATCACCGGTCGTACAAGGTTAGCTTTCATACGATTTTAAATACCGTATAATCTTTCGTTTGTCGTTCCGTATCCGAACATGTGCAACGTTATCTCGCGGCCATGCCGACTCGTGTAAACATCTTACACCTGAAATTTCCTGGATCCACGATAATCAAGGTAAACAACGGCGCGACGAGACGAAAAACCTTTTTTTTTTGATATCACGACTTATCCTTCACCTTTATCGGTCATGAAACACCGTTGGCCACGATGCGTGTATGCACATTACAACGAGACGCTTGTGAACGATGTTCAAGGTGCATGTTGCGCTTTTTGTCCGGTCATAAATTTCGCGGAAAGATACGCTTCAAGATCGAGACCCGAGTGGATGTTCATGACCAACCGAGCAGGACACAGACGTACTTTATCTCTTGGTCAGGCTTACAATCCGCCAGCGAACCGCCATTGTGCGTTGTATTGTTAACGACGGTACAAGGCCTTCGAGTTCCTCGATAATTTCGTCGGATTCCACCGATTTGAATTTCAATGCGGCTTCGAGATGGAAAGAAATTGAGACGCAAGGTGATTCGAGAGGAAACGCGGTTCCGACCTCGGCCCCTTCCACAAACTCATATACTACCGAGCAATTTCACGCTATTCGCTTGTTAACTTTTCATTGAAATATTCGCCCGGCTAGCTCGGGTCTTTGGTAATAAATCCACGGCATGCAGGCTGCCGTGGTATGCGCGTTTACCATTGCACACGTACACACCCGCTTCTCTTTTACCATTTGAATATTGTGAAATGCCTTTGAAACAGTGTACGCCTTTGTGAAAGTGATCGTCGATGGTGTTGCAGCGCGGAATCGTACACTGACAGAAGGGATCGGTTAATAAATACAGTGAATGCGTAATGGTCTCGGCTTCCCTTCCTCCGTTCCTGCCCGCCCTCATCGACCTTACCCTCATCGACTTCAACTCGGATTCTTTAATACCTAGATTAAGGCGTTCCGTGTGCTGGTAGCGTCCGACCACCCAGGGACAGAGATCTATTTGCTCGATTCATCGGGGCGACTTTAAAGTGAATCACGCGAGAAAAGGAATCTGCGAGTTCTTCTAAGTAAGTGTTTATAAAATTAAGACTATGAATTTTCTAAATGATCGATTTTCAAATATCGACAGTCTCGCATGATTTCATGACGTCAAAACCTTTCCTGAAGATGACTATATAAATCATGCTTACTCAATAATAGAGTAATTAAATAAAATTGTAGGCTGAAAATAAAATTTCGACCCTGTTTTTTTTTAATTTATAGATTTTGATGTGTAGAATCTAAAAATGAAAGTCTTAACTTTAGGAATACAGTGGTTAAGAAATTATAAGCGTGTAAAGTTTGATATTTTTAGCGTCTAAGGTTTTTCTTGGTGGACCTAAAATTATTGACTTTTTTAACTATTTAACTATTTTGATAGTTTTTATGCAGAAAAATCGAAGTATACAATTTTTAAGTCTATGAATTTACTAAGAAATCAAGCATTTTTAGTGAAATGTGACACCATATTGACTTCTACCCATTGAGCGTAATCCTCTATGTTACCAACACTATCGTAACCCTAACCAGTACATGGCCGTTACAATAATTCTTCGTAATCCGAGCTTTTAAATGAATTCTCAGTTGGTTTCTCGTTAGACTTTTTAGGGAGGGGGCCCAACACCGCGAATTCAGTATGAAATGCTCATAAATTTTTAACCGCTGAATCCCTAAAGTTAAGACTCGCATTTTCCAATTCTACGCATAAAAACCTATATATTAAAAAAAAGAACAGGTCGAAAATTTTAGGACCCTTAAAGTTTCAAAAGTTTTCTCGAAGTGTTTCTCCGCTTTCGATCTGTCTCTGATTTTCCTTTTTTACGAAACGCACGCGAGAAAGTTGGACGACACGCGAAACGACAACGAGCGTCGCCTTTGTACTACGGATTTAACGAAAGCGATAACTCTTGTTCCCTTGACGCATCCGCAAGAAGCAATTTATACTTAATTAGCGAGAGTGGCAATAAGGGATACAGTGGCGATCTGTTGCCGCGCCTCGGGCTTCGAGCGGAACAGAAGCGAGCACGAAGCGTGATGTGCGTCAAATCACATGCTAAGGGACAGTCTGATTAAGTGCCAGCCGTGGAATCCTCTTACTCAACCGGTTCATGAATGAGACACGTTTTCTCGGCGTAGGTGTGTCAAAGGGTGGACGACAAAAAAAAACCCCCCAAAAAAAAAAGAAATGAAACCATGGAACATCTGGCTTTAAATTTCGAGCTTTCCTGAAAGTCTTTCACCGTGTCTTTCGTATTAAAACTATCCCGATGAAAGGATCTCGTTTTCTTACGCGTTTCCGAGAAGGCGCGAGTAACATCGTTTTCTTATCACGGAAAACTTTCAGAATCAGTTTCATTCAGTAGCATTCGACGCGCGACCCCTTGGCCTTATTGTCTCTCATCGATTGGCGCGCCGATAGACGCGTGAATCATTCCTGTGTCGTAATACGCGACCAAGTACGCAACACGAGCATCGTCGATAAGTAGGGAACAATGGAAGGAACGAAATGTAACATCGACGTCGACGATAATCACTCGTAAACGGAATTTTATATCGATATACGGGCGCCGTTGAAACCCATTCATAAAGTTAAATGATTCACGTTTAACCGTGAAAAGTTAACCGAGACGGTTAGCTCGTCGTGATGTAACCGACCGACACGAGAGCTTTTGTTTTTATCCGATGATCTCGGCTTTTATCAATCGCTCGATCCAAGCCCCTTCGACGAAACGTCCCACGACTCGGTTTCGACACTGTAATATTTTTCTTTCACAGGGCCTTCCCCCTCTGCCCTCGCAATGTGTCGTTCTCAGGAATGCACATCATCATCATCATCATCATCTCTAACCCCGGGCCAACTTGGTCCGCTCTAATCAAAAGCTGGCGTTCGTAACCAGTCTTGAATTCCATGAGTCTGCTCCGTGTCCGTCTCTTTCTTTCATACACCTTCGTGCCGGCTAGCCATCCGAGTCTCGTTAACAAAAAAGAAGAAGAAAAAAAAAAAGAATAAAACCCCTGTTGGTGAACCTCCCATGGCGCTGGCGTACAGCGTTCGACGACACCGTAACCGTGAACCGGACGGTTACAATGGCCGAGCGTGGAAAATTGGAAATATTAAGCCAGCCGAGCGAGGAAAACAGTGGCTCGATATTTTACGAGACGCGGCCAACTTCCGTCATTCGTTATAACGAACGGCTATGGGCGCAATTACGCGAGATTATTCGCGTCCAAGCTGGAAGCGCGACAGGGGGAAACGAACACGATTTTTGCCTGAATGTACGGACCAGTATTTATAGACTTGCCAGACAGAAAATGGCCGCGGCGGTAAAGAGAGGTTCCGTGTTCCACGTACGCGGTGAAATTAATAACTGTCCGTGGAACCGATGAAAGTGAAACGTCCGACTGATAATCGGCGAGAATACACGGTCGTTCATCAACCTACTAATCCGTCAAGAACACGTCGATAGTGTTCCGCTCGGTTGATACAGATAGAATGCCCTACCATTTCCTTATCCGTTAGGTTCCCATACACGTGCTGAGCACAGCACGGTCGAAGATAATCGTTCTTACGCTACTATTAATAAAGGGCAGTCGGAAATGGGGCAGAACACGGCGGAACCCTTCGACGGCCTGTTAACGAACCTATAACGATCCGAAATCTTGTTCGAGAATCGTAAGAAGGGAAAAAAAAAAGTGTTAACACCGTTTTGGAATTCGAATCAACCCTCGGTCTAATCGGTTTTCCCTTTGAAGCGGAATAAAAAAAGAAAAGGAACGTTTCAGACGACTGCCGCCGAATGACCTAGCACCTGGAGTCCCTGATAACAGACCGTAGAGTTCTTGAAGTCGCGGGAGAAAAATCTGGTCGATGCAGTCGGCTTTACGACGTGAAAAGACGTGGCTCCTCGAGCTTTTTTCTTCGACTTCGTAAAGGCACCATGTGCGGGTGCTGCGGCTCTGGACCTTGATGGGCTTGGCAACCATGGCAACCATGGGCTACGAGGCAGCGTTGCCACGAGGTGAACGTACACGTGAATGCAAAAGAGCTTGTTTGAGCTTGTTGGTCCTTGGCTCGGTAACAAACAAACGGTCCCAGTGTCTGTATCGCCCTTTCGGAGATAAAGACTGCTCATCTTTCTTCGTCTTCTTTTTTTTTCGTTCGATTATACTCTTTGAAGATGTTCTCCGACATTGATAAGAGAGAAACTCTTCTTTTCGGTCATCGGACTGGCCTTGAACTTGACAGCCTTGACCCCTGCGGTATGCCAGGATAGAAGAACGCATCGTCTACGTGGCCGAGAGAGTAAAGAAAAAAAAAAAGAAAATACGATGGTGAACGAATCCTTGGCGTTCTCAGAAGATCAAGTCGGTTGGATAAGAATCCTTACGGTCTAAAAGATTTATCTACAACATTCCCATTCGTGTACCTCACGCTGCGAACCAACGAACAGGTTACTTATTTCGCGAAATAAGAGCAAAATCCCTTCGCGGATAAGATCTTAAGTTCACGCGGGACGTTTAAAATGTGATTTCTATGTAAAGCACGCGACTCGTTTTCATCGGCTCCGAACGATCACGGTTGTTGCGACACCGTTTCTAGCGGGGGCTGGTGTTAACCGACGATGAGAACATTGTCCAATTTAAGGCTGCGCCAGACGTATACCTCTCGATATCCGGTTTTCACCGTCACGCCCAGAAGATCTCGAAAAGTAACGCGTTCAACGCCCGTCGACAGTTTGATGGACGGATTTGACGTTGCAAACGAGTCGTTCTTTCAGTAGTGTAATCTTTTCGCGCTAATTCGCCAGTAGAGGTGTTTCTGATCTGAGTTCAGACATCTTGCTAATGTATCAGACGAAGAATTAGGTTGTCCCAAAGCTTCCTTTAGCTTTATTAATAAATATACGGATGTATAATACTTTATGCTTAATATCACCGTTATTGAGTTATATACGATTCACTTTGACCTATTATCTTCTTCCATTTCTCCGAAAGCCGAATAATACCATATATTCTTTTTAACACTGACAGACAAAGCGTTGTGTGCTGATAGGGAAAGAAACTTTTGGGACAACCTAATATTTACCTTCAAATTGAAGGGTAAATTGGAAAATTGGTCATAGATTTCACCATCAACTATGGTGTTCTAATTCTAAAAACGGCACCATTTTGTTTAATATTTCTACCATCGTGTCACCTAGATATGGGTGACGTATAATTTTCTACAAAAACCGAATAATATGATCAACTGTAAGGATAATCAACAAAGTATTAAGCCGCGTTTCATGATGCTGCGTAATCGTTTGATGTTAGCGTAAAGACACCGACTTTGTTAATGCCGTACGTCGTGAAGTACACGGGGGAAAAAAAACGACCTAAAAACTTGTCTCTAATAATGTATGACTCACAACCTATTCACTTATCTATCTAACCCAGGGGTTTTCAGGCTACGACCCACGAAGATATATGTATCTAAGCAGTTGTTCCACCCTCGATTCTCCTACGGTTAAACACGGTTGATACATTTCTGCGAAACGACAGCTTGTAATCTGAATCGTGTGATCTGAATAGTAACGCGCTATTGAAAGGGACACTTCCTGTTCCCTTTCCGCTTTTTTTTTTCTTTCTGTCAGAAACTCGTAGATCGGTAATTAAATCCACGACCTTCGCGTCTTTTTCACACTGAGCCGATTCAATTGACGACTGCACGTTTCATGGAAGTTTTTTATTTTAAGTATTAAACTAATTTTAGAAATTATAGCACTCGGTTGCTGTTATTCGTGGATTAATTCATAGCCTTATAATTAATAGCTTTTGTAATCTACGCCGAGCAATTATCAGTTGACAAATTATATAGTTAATTCGTGATACAACGTGATATGAAATATCGTAATTTTACGAGGTCGAATTGTTTGCTATCTTTGCTATTTTGAAACGAAGCAAACTTTTCTTGAAAACATCAAGAAAAGAAAAATATAATATTTTTAAATTTCCAGAACCATAAATAACACGATTGCCATAGAAAGATGTATCTACTACGATTACAGAAGAATCCATAAATCGTGTTTTCCACGATCGAACGAATCAACCGCGAGAAATCGTCTATCTAACCCAATTTTGCAATCTTAGCATAGAAAACGCGTCGTCAGACTCGATTATCCGGCGTGTATTCGAAGATAAAAAAGATCTTAAAAAAAAAAACAAAAAAAAACAAGAGGCAATTAATTATAATATATTATCGGCAGAAGTGAAGCTAGCGTAACGCAATCGTTCCTGATAACAACACGAAACGATGCAAACGTACATTTACTAGCCGTTACGTATTAATTAAACCACAACGCACACTTTACGGGGCATTGGACGGTTGACTGCTCTTGTCTGTTCGGATAATGCCTGTGTTTATAACGATATTGATTCGTTAGTGGCAATGGGTTACGAACGACCGATCAACACACCAACCACAGATAAACCAACCATCCCGGTACTTCCTTTACTTTGCAGATTAACGCTCGTTGCGGAGTTAAATCTTTCCCGATATTTATCGGTGAACAGGATCGAATTCTTCTTAAGAAAGAGCGAACCCAACAGGTGCAAAAGGTATTTCCCAGTAAGAATTACGCGTTCACAAGGAATGGTTCCAATTATTGTGTTACTGTGCCCAGGTATGCATTAAAAAAAAAACAAACTTGCACACACGCGTTCCTTTTCTTTTTAAATTCCTATTGAGTGAGCTCATTTTACAACCGTCGTAATTAACACAGTTTATTGAAATCGTGTCTGGTTGCAAGGATTTCTAATCGTTGTGCTCGGTTTAGGGATATCACCTGGAGATAAAACCTGGCATTAGGGATATCACCGCAGGACACGAAGAGTTTCTTCCATTTCATGCATATTTAGAGTAAATGGTAGCGTAGGGGAAGATACCTCCACCACTCGCCACTTAACTTCTTGTTAACGCCTGTAATAAGTTTAATAACTATTTGAAAGCGAGTTAGGTTAATCATCGTGGCTAGATACGAATGCCTAATAATTTTCGAGTATCAGATAGCGACACATTCTCTTACGATGCTATTTTCCCCAGGAAAGATTAACGTGCTTGGTACTGTACTGATCAAGAAGATTCTGGTTCCGTCTAATTAACCAAGGACACTCGAGCTTAAAATTAGCCTCGCAGAACGACAGTGAACCGGGGACGGACTCGTAATTTTAGGGCACATCGTTCATGCCTCGTGACATCATCATCCCAATGCTCATTATTACAACCGACCCCAGTGACATCATCGCCGACGAGGGGTTCGACTGATCCCCGTTTGATCGATGATCGTTAACGTCCTTCGAAAATAGATTCGTCTTTGCTATACCATGACGGATCCCGTAACTCGACACCGAGAAATATTCGCGTCTCCTTCGATCGCTGAAATCATCGTTCAAATTTTCGTATCGTTAACGTGGCGGTTTACAGAAAAAGAAAACAGTTTATCAGATCGTTCGCGGGTGGATTGTTGTTGCCGCAACTAGGCTAACGTTAAACAAGCCTCGTACGTTCGAGTATACTTGACCCACTTGATCGACGGTTGCAAGTGAATGAGGATGTTCACGCTTAGCAACGGAACGAGGATGTTCACACTTAGGGTAAATCTGATAAAGCGTCAAATGGCCGTGCAATCAAGGTATGCAGTACAATGGGCCGTTAGTTTCTGACGTTAGAAAAATAGAAAAAAAAAAATAGAGAAATAACAATCTCAATGATTGGCGTAACGATGAACGCATCGGGGATGACGGCAGCGATCGTAACGGTGGACAGTTTAACGATGACATTTTTATCGCGATGGTTCGTTACACGTCAAAAGCCAAGGTACGTGCGAGCGGAAGTGAAGCGGACCGTTTCGTGTTAGCAGTTTACGACAATACAATCGACCTACATAACATTGAGGACAGGGATGGAAAGGATGGTGGTGGTTTAAACGGAAACGGTAAATTTTCGTCAGCGAGCAATTCCGAATCCAGCAGTCCACGGGTGAAAATAACATTCAAACGGCTGCTCGTCAAGTTTATAGGATGACATCACTTGCCCACCATCTGTGGCCCAGTGTGTATTCCGTGGCTTGCGTTTCTTTTTGCCCAAAAATCCCGCACGCCGTTCTGCCGTTTGCCACAGTCCGCTTTTATACCCCGTATCCCTGACATCAACCTTTTTTTCACACGATCGATTTAATTACGAAACGGTCCTTTGACTTCTCTCGCACATACACGTTTTACATATTTTGCTGCAAAAAAATGTAGGCTGAACCGCAACGAACATGAACCTCCTCCATTAATTCTCAGAGAGTGGAAATGTATTATTTGAAATGTATATATTGAAATATAAAAACTGAAATCACGCGTCCACGTTCCTCGCAATATCGAAAGAAAACATCATGCAATCGTAGTTATTCGAAAATAATTCCTTTTACTTTCAACAGAATTTTGTTGGCAAACCGTGCAAGTATGTAGTCGTGGCTGCTGTCTGTTTTGCGTAACGGAGAACTTGAAGTTCATTCCGTCGTAGGAACAGGCTGGCCGGAGCCTACTTCCGTGAGAAGCAGTTTCTTCAAACGGTCACGTTCGTATGATTAATCGATCCGCAAAAACGCGACAGTTTCGAGTGTGTGTTTAACCTAACAATTCAACGTGCTCGTCTAGCGAGTGATTAATCACGTGTAATCATAGCAATCGTGTATGCAGCACGTGTTTAATCTTCGCGTATGAGCATCTTGCTTATTATCGATATAACACGAACGTAAAAATGTCCAACAAACGGAGACTTGGAGCGTTTTTGAAATATTTCAACTCGGTTATATCCTTAATTCGTTATGAGTGCAACTAGGAAAGGTCTGTTTATATTTACAGGTATTAAACTGGTCAGACTCGTAAAACAGGAGACACGATAGATATTTAACGCTTGTAAGAATCTTCTAAATGAATCGATCTGTGATAAGAAGAATGATTGTAAAAGTATGAATGAAACCTACATCGAAATTAAGCAATGCCGAACACCTGATGCTTTTAATCAAACTGTGGGACCCCCATTCTCAGACAAAGACCCCACTTGCGCCAATGACCCTAATCCGTCGAAGAGCATGTCCCACATAAAACAATCCCTTCGAACGACAACAGATGGACAAAGATTGGAGTTGATTGCGAAAAAAATAAAAAACAAAAGCCTCGGCTTTCATAGCGTACAAACGTTTTCAACGTTCGATTCGTCGAACGTCAGTGGAAATGGAAGAGCAGCCGGAGGATCATGGTCCAGGAACTGCTCTCTCTCGATCCGAAGGGAGCAAGAAAACCGTCTCATCGTCTCGTCTAATAACGGTTCCAGCGTCAAAGCAGCCACGCTGCTTCGTGATTTCAAAGCCAGCACTGAGCGCAGCCCTGGCAAGCGTAGCAATCGAGAAAGCCTGCTGGGTGAACAAGCGGAGAGAAGACGGCGAGATGAAAGGGTACTGCGGCAGCAATTGCTCGCGTACGTTTCCACCAGTTGACCTATTCAACTCTCGATTAGATGCAACGCCGAATTGTGCCCGGCCATTCTCTCGCCGTTGCCCCACCATTCGAATGTACATATTTCGGATGCTCGGACCAATTCCCTTGAAATCTACCCACTTGGTTCTGGATAAATACCGGCTGAATTTGTACGCGATATATCGAAATTTCGGACGGAGTTGGTTAATGTCCATGAAACCCTCGTTTAATCAAATTACGGAAAAATTCCAAGTGTTTATAATCGAGGACACTTGCACGATTATCGAGGCGAAAGAAAAACGTGCAACGTTTTATGTAAACTAACTCAAGGTTCGCGAAGTGGTCGTACAGACATTACCATGTGACAACGAGAGGGAGGCTGTAACAGCCTGTAAACGTTGTGCACGCTTTAACCTAAAAACAATGTCCGCGACGTTCGTGTAGTTTTCTTGCGAGCCATTACCTAATGCATGTACGCTTTGTCGTAGGGGAAACAAAAGCTCCGACGAAATTGTACGCGTAAATTTGCTCCGTCGCTAAGTAAACCTTTCGTATAATTTATCCACCTGAACGAGCCCGCCCCGGCCGGGCACAATGACCCAGTAACATACGACGATAAGCCGACAAGCATTGCGCATTCCGACTTGATGTATGCCTCTCCGACTGGTCACCGACAGAATACCTTGAAGAAAAAGGAAACTTTTTAACAGGGACACATATACCCGTCTCACCCTTCCTCCTCGATGCTAATCCAACTTAATTAAGAGCAACGTCCTTACGAGTCGAGCCGCGCCTGTATTTAGCGTTTCCAGCATGACTTTTTAATTTCCCCGACGAGATAATGAACCTTCATACCTGGGACAACTATGAAACCTTTCGACGACTCTTTTGTAGTTTCTAAAGGAAATGATTATCCTTCGTAACGGAACACCGCGTTCCGATTGTTAGAGCGATCAGTATTATTCGATAATAATGAAAAATAGGGAAAAAGTTGTGGTAGCTGTAGAAGATATGGAAAGTTGTTGTTTTACTTTATTAAACCTCTGCACTCGAAGCATTTTTGGACGTAATCGGGTCTAATCTAATTTTCCAGCTATGCTTCCGAAAACCAAATGCATTATGTCGGAAGAAAAGTGTTGGAAATATTTGAGAATTTAATTTTCTATATTTTCATACGAGTGAAACTGAAATTTCGCATTTTAGAATACTCCGATAAATTAAATACGGTGCCTCAGAGGCACCACTCGAGTGCAAAGGGTTAATTTAGGGCGCTACGGGTGCTGTTATGGGTGCTTGGATAAAAGTTACATTCCTAATTAAAACTGTTTGTTGTACATTTTTAAATGCACGCGATATTGGACTTATTGCACTTTTAATGAACGAATCGCGTGCATATATCCGGTCGAATGAAAAGCAGCCGGAATCGGTGACGCTCTTTAATACATATGTATGCGAATCTTTATGCAGATTCCGTTAAAGTGTGAACAAGGTCACTTTGGCATTACGTTAATGTCAAGGACGCGGAAGGCTGTCTATTGTACAGCACTGCTGCCTTATGGTTAGTCAAGTTTGCGTCTAGTTTGACGTTGCTCGACGTTGTCGGCCCTTTTGACTCGTTCAAGTACTCGTTCAAGTGTTCCGCACCGTAAGTCGGTCGTCTAAAATTATTCCACTTAAATCTGTCTCGAAATAATTAGTATGCCGTATCGGATACATCCATAGGGATTAATATTATACGACACAACGCGGCGAGTAATTAAATTCTCATTCAAGATCCTTATCGCGTAATAAAACGATCCGACACCGACTTAGGTATTGGGACGAGTACAAGTTGTTGCACGAATAAAATTTAAGGTATCATTGTGTAACCCTTTAAATCTTTTTTTTTTCAAATATTATCAAATATTAAAGTAAAGAATCAAATATTATCCGTTACTTAACACTAGAACTACCAAATGGGTCAAAATGACTAGCTTTGGATTTCTTATTTTAAATTTCAATGTTCATGAAAACGTTTTTGTAGAAATGTGAGTTGGCTTTTGCCAAGGTAAAGAATTATTGAATATGTAAGTTTACATTTTATGCTTTAATTATTTTGTTTTCTAATTTATTTTTAACTTAGAATTTAGGGTACACTGAACGTCGGTAGTTCTAGTGTTAATTTGCCAATTTTATTCGAAGGTTGTTCACAGCTATTCCCAATTCTGTCCACTTACAGATAATTTTTATCACTTAATCCTATTATAACGGTCCATTTATTTTAATCCACCGCGAGAAACTGAGACGAGTTGAATATAAGTTTGAACAAAAGGCTCGACGACGCTCCAATTAATCGTAATTACGATTCTCTTCATCGATCTTCGTCTTTCCACGATAACGACCGTCCCCCTAAACGATATTTCGTTCAATTACCTCAACGAAGAAACCGAGCGATCACTTTCACTGTTCCCTATTATTCAATGGTTATCGAAAATACGATAGAGTATTCGTGTCATCGGTATAAATACGATGTCCACGGTCATTTTTCTTCTTTTCCTGAAAAAAAGAAAGGGGGACGGGATTTTTATCCGTTCATTAGAGATTCGAGGGGTCGTCGCGTGGAATGATGCATGAGTCTAATTACACGAACTACTTGAACGATATCTCTTCTCTCTGTAACGACGATCGTTCGGTTTATCGTTTGCAGACGATATGGAACACGATTCGTTTACGACTTTCTGGTTCCGCGAACGAGGAACGCTTTTCTTCTCGCGTGCACGAACAAACCTTACGACAGCATCCTCCGTATCTCGTGATGTTCAACTCTGAATGAATCCGTTGCATTCAAAGAACTAGCACGGTTGAATGACCATCGACTTCGTTTAACCCTTCCTCTACAATATTCAATCAAATAGTGCTTTATATTGCACGAATGTATTCGTGCGACAAAATTGCTTTTTAGACTCGTTACATGTCGATGTCAGAGCTAAAGTGTAGCATATTTTGTCGTGTTCTTTTTTCATATGCTGTGAACATAGACAGTCTTAATACATAGTACAGTGGGTGATCAAATTATTACAGTCGCAGTATGGCCACAAGTAACATATAATCGATAATCCGTCCACCAATCATACACAACAAAATACTTATAAAAATGAACAAATACATTTAGAAAATTATATTTACATATATATATTAGTATTTAGTAACGCCGCCTTTTGCTGCAATTACTGGCTCGATTCTTTTCGACATACTTTCACGCAACAACAACAAATGACAATACTGATACAACCTGTGAACTTTTTAAAAAATAGAAACGGTAATTTACGATTGTTAGGTAGCAACTGTCGACATTCGCACGAAATAATATTCAAACGAGAGACAATGTCGCTCTAACTGGGTTTTCATTTAAGATAATTTAATCACCCACTGTAACTATTTCACGACGTCACTATTTCGTGATGGGCGCCTATAGTCACTCTTAGTAACGAAAAGGTTATCCATGGTGAACCATCCGACACAGAGGTCGATTGCTTAGACGTTTCTTGCAATTAGAACGAGACCAGGATATTTGAAATTCCGGTCGACGAAGAAACAGGACGGAAATGGAGAAGGAAGACTGAAGAGACGTATCATTAGTAGTCCGACGACTTAACCGATGACTGGCGTTCCATTCCCTCGTGGTGAAAATCCTTGTTGAAGCCGATGCTTCTTCTCGTTTCTTTAATTTTTCTTTCTTCGCGTGTCTGTCGGGAAAGGGGGGGAGGGCAGTCAAAATGCTTCGAGTGATCCTATTCTTTCGCCGGAGCCGAGCGAGAGGAAAAAGAGAATCTAGAAGAGGCACGTTGCTCGAGTCGAGAACGATTTATAATAAATGAGGCGTGGGGGCCCTTTTGCTGCCATACAATGTCGATTGAGTAACCCATTCTCGTCGAACCGACCGAAGAGGTGGTGGATCGTTTTGAATTATTGGAAGAACGTCTCCGTGACCAGCCCTCACCTCTTTGTCCTCGCTAAGAATGAATTTGTCAACGTCCAGTTTTGTGTGAACTGCACTTGAAATCCTGTGACGTAAATAAACGTTGTTCCTGAAGGGTATAAAATGGGGGAAAAAAAAAGAAACTGAGAAAGGTTTCAGTGATTTTTATGACGAGGAAACGGCTTTCAATCGGAATTGATTTGATCTCGATGATTATCGAGCATGAAATTTTCACTTAACACGGTCCATTGATAACCTTGATCGTTAACGTGTGTGTTCTTACAACGATTGCTACTCGAACACGATATCATTTATCGGTTCACGAGAAACGTAACGATCTCTTAATGGCTATCAAAGTACAATAAAATTTCTAATCGTCTCGAAATACTTCAGAAACAGATTTTCGTGGCAGTATTTACCGAGAGAACGATCCTGGCTACATTTCAAGCGCGAACAGACGTATAAACAGGCTATCGTCGATTCTGAAATGGCGATCGAACGGAAACAGATATCAGAGTTCAAGTTGTATAAAAATGCAACGGTCTTTCGTCTCTGGATCGGAGCAGATGGGAACCAAAGATGGAACGTAAACTTCGATATCGCAGACAAGCGATTTAACCTTTGTTTCGCCTTGAACACGCTGGTATGTAATTCCGTACGATCAATTGCAAAGTACCAGCCAATCGTTCATTCATATTATAACTTTACGAACAAGCTTGAGCTGTTTATCCTTAGCTTTCGAATGCTTCGACGGGAAAACGGGAAAGTTGTTAAATAAAATTTTGAGGATTTAGGTTCCACGATGCACGCTTACTCGAATGTCTATCGTAGAAATTAATATATCAGCAACCAAACAGTAACGAAGATAACTATTAACAAAGTATAATAACGAAATAAAGAATTTTATTCAGACTTTGGATACGAGTGGTTCACTGTACGTACGCTGAACGATCCGTTATGGAGTCGTTGAATTATGTAAAAAATTTCACTTTTACCGAGGATCAAAGAGATCGTGTCAGACGTTCAAACAGTTGCGTGGGTTCTAAGCTCGTTTCTACGACACCGAGTTTGCTTACGGATTGGAAAAAAAAAAGAGAAGAAAACGTGGTAGAATTGAGGTTTCGAGCCTACAAATCATCCCTTTTTGTCCAGGTTATACACAGTCCCAGTGAGTCATTACTATCACGTAAATCAACAAGGAAAAATATTTGGACAACTTTCGCTCGACCGATCGATCGAATGATCCTAGGTCTCGCCAGAAAACCAGTCCAGAATTATTCAAATACACGTTCGCGCCCTTCTGGCGGCATTAAGATCAAGTAATTGCTGTTCGAAAAAAAATCCGCCTATCAACGTTGATCGATCGTGCGTAAAGACGCTTTTATACTTTCATGTTGAATTATTATTACGTTCTTACGTACAGGGTGTTTCATAACGTTTACGACGCATATTGGCACAATTTGTAGTGGAGAAGGTTCACGAAAAATTGGCAGAACCTAGATTTTTAGATAGATTATACAAACAGAGACTAATAATAAAACAATACACTTTAGGGGGAATTTTAATACATTGACTTTTGTAGTCTTATATTATTAGATTTCAAATATAAGACTTTGCTATCTTATATTATTAATAGACTGATAATGCTATTTAACATTTTTCTTTCTTTATTATATATTAATTATTTGATTACCAGCGATTCCTAAAGCAATCAACGTATTAACACGTTGATTACCACAGTGAAAACGGACGTATGTAGCCAGACACGTTGAAACTTTAATTATTAAGAATACGATCCATTAATTTTCAAATTTAATCTTCCAATTCGATAGCTAGCGTTATCAGCTTAATAATAACGCTATCTGCAGGTTATTTCATCACTTATTTTGTAAGTAAAAAATTTCAGGTGCCGGTCACCGATGACCACCATGGCAGCCAACGTGTTAATTTTGCAAATACCGAACTGTCACGTCTCAGATCCATTCAAAATGGATTATAATTGATATATCTCTGATTTATTCACTTATCTCGTTATATGAGTCAATTTAACTCGTTCTCTTGATACAGGTACCTGATAATGCAATTCAAAATATAATTAATTTCTCGCTAGATAAGGAATCGTTTCAAGGTTCCTACGATCGCCCACGAGGTACAGGTTTATTCAGAAGAAAAAAAAAAACAGCGTGACTTGCAGGCAAGTTTAAAATGTAACACGTGTTTATAACCCTATAACCCTATATAAATTTGTCAACCCTTCAACAAATTGAAACACGAAACAGATTCGTGGAAACTTACCAAATCAAAGATCTCTAAAATTATACAGAATATTTAAACTTCCTTAATCTTTTCCAGCCCGCCAACGATAAATAAGTTAATTTTATTACTACGGTAAAAGTCATAAGGGATTAAACGGGACGGTGTAAACCAAAATAAAATCTGCATCACTGTTTCGCATAACGTTAGCTAATCCCTATTTATAAGATATTATGTTCGCTCGAGTACACATGTGTACTGGCCTAGGCTAGAATATGGCATGTAGAATAGAACGGTGAGGGTGGAGGGGAAAAAAAAGGTTGTTCACATATGTGCAGCACGCGTAAAGCACACGTCGATGGTTGAACATGGCACGCATGAACGAAAGGAACACGACTAAAAATACCCGAAATGGTTCGAGATAAGTTCCCTGCCCTAAACGATGGTGTCTGGTGGGCGGTTTATTAATGGAGTCGGATTACTTAGAAATCAAAATTATCGTGGGCGTTTTTCTTCTGCCTCTTTTTCTCCCCCTCGACGGATATGCATGAGATCAATTTCAAGAATTTTATCGCGTTTCAATTTTCTTCTCTCGATTGTAACATTCGACAGGTTCCAAAAGGAATCAAGTAAACATGATACTTTACGTTAATCAACGCTAGAACTACCAACCGGGTCAAAATGACTCGTTTCCGATTTCTTATTTTAAACTACAAAATTGATTAAAAAAGTTCTTGTCTTTGTTTTCTGTCTCAGTTTTAATTTCGAAGTAAGGGTATACTGAACGTCGGTCAGAATTTCATTAAACTTCTCGTATGTTATAAAAAATCTCCCAAAATTAACTGACACTCCTGATATTTCAGTGGTTCGGAACGTGTAACTACCATTATTGATTTTTTTCGATAAAACAAGCTTTCGTGAGTTTATTATGTGAAGTGATACATTTATTGATACACCTTGTATAACACCTGAAATAATGAGATATTGTTTTTTGTAGTCGCTTTCTTCAAAACTGCAACATCTAATCTCCATCTGATCGCAGCACGATATTTTATATTGCAACCACGTCATCGTAATCGCAACCGAGTTTATTTGATCAATTTCGCACATCCCGTTTATCATTCACCCTCGCTCTAGTCGCGCTACGTATGTATATTTTCGACAACGTGCATCGCCCATCTCTGCTCTATCCCCTGTCCTTGCAAATAAACCGATGCTCATAAATCCACGAACTTTTCAACGGTTCCGACCTATTAAAATTCCAGGACAACAGCTGGACAGGAATGCTGATGGTCCTTCCTCCCTTTTTTTCAAACGAATCCTTCCGTGGAAACGATAACGAATACCATTTTGTTGCCTTTTGACGACGTGTCTGGGGAAGGATCTTCAAATATCTTCAGATTCTCATGAAATCGAACAAAATTAACTCTTCGTGATGTGTCGTAGTTTGCGGTTCAAATTTGACGGATACCTTCGAATCTAATTTACTTTTCTACCAAATCTTCCGAAAACTAGATTCACCATTTTGCAAGCAAAGTCTTACAAATGCTTATGAATCTATCTTCTACGTTGTACACATAGTTTTCAATCATGCAAAACTAATAATTTAGGGTTCCAATTCTGTTTAATTTTCTAAATATAAGCACTGATGCGTTTAACAGCGTATTCGGAATAGTTGGAATTTTAATTAATCATAAGAAATGATTTTTCCTTGGCAATGATAATATTTCGCTATCAAAGTGTTGATTATAATTATAACTGGCACTTTATATATTATATTAAATTACTGCATCAGAGTTCAAAGAAAGTAAACTTTTTTCTATTTACTCCACAGCACTTTTCTTATCCATCTCTGATCGACGCACCCATCGAAGGAAATCACACGGCCAAGGAGTTAATGAAAATTTTCATGCTGGTAATGGGAACGCGTGTTCGTTGGATGGAAAACACGCGCGCAGCTGTTCAAATTTCGAATACCGCGACCGAGGTATTCGGCGATAAATAAAACGGAAGGATTGAAAAGACTCCTCTCTCTCTCTCTTTCTTCCTCTTTCTCTTCGTGGCGCGAGACGAAGAGTTACGAGGCAGAGATCCACCGCACGGCCTAAATACGAATCGGGAACGCCGAAATCGTGTCTCGTGGGTTACCGCCGCGCCTCGGCTCGGAATAAACCCTGGATTCATCGACACTCGTCAACGCAATCGGTCGAAAAATATTCGGTAGAAATCTTCGTGATTCATCGTGTGCTCGCGATGAATTGTTTAATTACCATGAAACCTTGTTACTCCCGTCAAGATAACCGAAAATGAACGAGCAAGGCGCTTCGTGGTATTTTGTGGCCGTCGTCGGTCAGAATTTCTTTACGGAACAGATTCGTTGCGCAATTATAGCGGAAATTTCATAAGACTTATTATCTGAACGTTCGTAGGCGACGAGTCAAGGGTAATAGTAGGGAAAAAAGATTATCAGCTTTGGAAGTAAGACCCGATCGTTCCTCGAACGTTCAACTATCTTTCCTCCGGACTCGATGAATTTCAATGGTACGATGTTTGGGACACGTAATCGCGGATCCGCTAATTTTCCCCGTTGTACCAGAGCACACTTTTAGAGCGAGTTTAACGAGCGACAAGATAAGATTCTTATGTAAATATGTGGTACAAGAACGGCGTTATCGTGGCTCTATTCAGGAACTGGGAAAAAAAAGCATGGCGCACGAACTGTCTGGAAAGCAACGGAATCGATCTAATTTTATAACCGAGCGAAAGAAACGAGAAGTTGGAAAGATCTTTTTGCTTAGCCAATATTGGGCTATTTTTTGAGCTACAAGAAAAATCAATTAATGACAATCGCTATAAATGTAATACCGAATATAGAAATTTAACTATCAGTTGAAAGTAACTCAATATCGTCCTGTCACCCGACTATTTTTATTTGACCCTCCAGTCATTTCCATCGAATGACGAGGAACGCAAGCGAAACTTTTGACCCAGAACTTTTCACGAATTTTTACAGAATAGAAAGAAAGAAAAATTCCTCGTTCTATCAGCTGAAATCACGAAACCATTTCCCGTGAAAAAAAAAGGTACGACACACTGGCGTCAAGGTATCGCGTTTCTCCGGCGACGCGAGTGGGCGATGCAGGTATACCGATTAATACTTCTTCCTCTTCTCGGTGTTCGTCTGTGGTTGGTCTTCCTTGGGAAAATTCTAAGAAACTCGGCAAATCTTTTCCCGAAAAGGTGGACAGCTCGAAAAGCGTTTTCTCATGCGGGCTGACCTCTTCTCTACGGCCACCTCTCCCACCATCGTCCAATGAAGCTCAATTAGTTAATTACTCGGATAAACCGGGATGTAACGTGACGTAATCTTTGATAAGTATTCGTGGCGTGCTACATACACTCGCACGTCACTGGCCCCGTTAATTTCCGATGATCGTGTACTTAAAACCGTGACGATTAAAATCGTGTCGTGCTCGACTTGGCCGATATACATACGTTGACCTCGCGTGTTACCTCGTCAGATTTTCTTCAAAATTACAACCCTGCACACCGAAGAAACCGAGAATCGCCAAACAGTTCGGTTGCATGATGAAGGAAGAGTATCGCGACTTGATCGAACCGTCTTCTCACGTTGGTTATAAAATTTACATCGATTCTTGTCGTTGCGAGAGAACTCGAGACGATGGTCCTTGTAGTGTCTCGTAAATTATGCAATCATGGTGTGTTTCATAAATAGAATACACAGGCTACGACGTAAATAAATAGTTAGCTTTTATTCTTGTACTCCGTCCTTGCGAATCGTAGAAAAATAGGTAAAATGTTGGTAATTCCATAGAAAAAAAAAAAGAAACGAGCAGCGTCGCATGACAACGAGCGTATTAGCACACGGTCACGTATAATGACAAAACTATCGATGACTAATTTCACTACGGACTGATACCATTTGCCACGATAAAGCTAGCAAACGTTTCTTCGTTGAATTGTCGACCGGTTGCCGGTCGATTCATGGAAACCCTTCAGATGTTTGGATGTCTCCGGCGACGCGATCAAGCTTACGCGGTTATGTTAATACTATCGGATATATTTTATCAATGCTTATCTCGGGGGGACCATTGAACTCTGATTTTATCAGAAAAGGATTCCTATACGGTTGATCGTTCGTTCATTTGTCGAAGTGCATCGTCGACGAAATACCATCGTCGCTTTCGTGGTATCCTCGCAACCGGACGCTGCCTCTGGGCTTTCTACTCGGAATCCTCGTCACGTACGAAACGAGTTAGGGCCTTTGGTTAAGCATCGAGGGATAAGAAGAAGCCGCTCCTATTATTAAGGAAAAAATGGAACATCCTTCGGTTAGAGGCCTCGTTTCGGTGATGTTCACTGAAAATCTGTTGAATACCAGGGCTGGACACGGGGCAACCGTCTCGCCCATCCCACGGAACCATCTGCCCCCGGTCATTCTCCTACCTGAATCTCTTCTGTTCACCTGGCGTCCCTTCCACCTAACCCCTGGCCTCCCTCATCTCCTGCCGTGTTACTTTCGTTTATCTTATTTTCGGGGCCATTCAGCAGTCGTCCGCCAACTACTGCCACCGGTTCTTTGTGAACCGGCCTGTTCCTTCGCGATACCAGCCTGTCGTCTCTTTCTATCCTGCTAGCATACTTTTCTCAATGGAATTTGCCAACAGCTGGACCACCGATGCAAGAAACGGATCTTCCCGTTGATCTCTTGCTGTCTTGCGCAAAACCAACGTGCAATTATAAACGATACGACCGAAAAACAATGGAATTTTATCACATGTGCTGTTTTACACGATCATTATTTGTGTAGGTTAAACTTTTGCCTCGGCAATCGATCGTTGTTCCCTTCGTCACTTTCATGTTTCGAAACATTTATTTACGCAGGCGAGTTCGAATTTCTACGTTTCTAAAATTCCTAAGTTTCTAAAAATAAATTATTTCAAAGCCTATAATATTCCTTGTCTCAATTTCTCTCCAGACGAAGCGAAAGCGTCAAATCTCCGATTCTCGAGCGGAGTAATTAACAATTTTTATTAAACGTAATCTCGATTTCTCGCGCGTTCGCCGCGTATAATGCACGCCGATCGAGCGTTAAATTCACTCGCTCGAATATGCACAGGAATGTAGGTTACACGGGAATGTTAATGAAACAATTAACTAACGCTTAAGCCGAAAGATAAGTCAGTGGATTGAAAGAGTGATATCTTGATGTTACTACCCGTGGCAAGGATTTATACGGCTAAATTGAATCCACGTATCGTCAGAAATCGTGTTCGACTTGAATGCGGGTTCGTTAAACAGATGCTTCGCCGATCTCGCCAAGTAATCGTTCCACAAGGCTTATTTCGAATTCTTATCATTTTTACCATCTAAAATAAAACACCACGGCGCTGTCCACTCTTCGTTACATAACATTCTTTTCAAAGCAACACATTTTTCAACAGTCGTAAGTGATAATGATCGAAAGATATTATAAAGGAATTGTATAACGTTTGCAAAGAGTTAATTTCTTAAAACAAAGGAAATTAATCAAACGTGAGTTGCAGTAAAATGACTTTAAATAAAAAAAAAATATATGTTGCACATTTGCAATAGAATGCGAAGAAGAGTTAATAATTTTTCTTCGAATTTGCATAATACCTATTGTCTCGAATATTTCACGAATATCATCCTAAGTTGTATGAAATTCTTTGGGACGATTCTCCTTTGTGTCTCGAATGGTTCAAATTAGAATTAAGACGTGGACGTTGCCAGCTGGATACTTCTCCTTTCATGTAGTAATTGATTTCAATACTATACAGTTGTGTGGGTTGTGAATTAAATTGAACCGCGTGGTGAGTAACGCGAGGACAAAATTAGACCGCGGACGCTGCCATCGTCCACCTTATTCATGCGTTCAATTATTGCATTAAAGAAAGAAAAGAATAAAAGAACGAGCATTGCAAAATTACAAAATATACGACGAATACTTTATATCGTTACGCGTGCACCACGGGTGTTATGACATATCGATGTATGCAAAATATATGCAAATCGTATTCCATACGAAAGAAACCGATACAAAATGTTTAGAATTATGCAAAATAAGGCGGAATAAAATTATACTTTTGAGCGGTTTAAAACAGAGAGTGTTTCTATTATATTGGATTTGCCAGGAAGTTATATCATACTTTTCGATGGAAGATCAAAAATGTATTATTTATCGATAAAATATGGAAATTAACACTCCAATCATTGTGTTTGGTGAAATTTACTTGAATTCTTCTCATTTTGTTTTTTTTTTTTCATGTTTTTGTAAAAGTAAAACTTGGTTTATTATCTTAGAATGATCATTTGTTCCAATTTGTATGAAAATTTTTTATTTTATAATAAGAACTTCAATTCTTTGGGATATTCCAAAGTACAGAATGACGCAAAAGTTCCTGTCCCCATTAATACTAGAAAACAAGGAATTTTGAATTCTGAAAATTATTTCTTGTAGTTCTTTAATTATTTTCACTGATTAATCAAGTTAAGAATATTTTGTTTTAAAGGGTTATTTTTTCCTTCTTCAATCTCCTTAGCCCCCAATTTCCTCAAAATAAAAATAAATTACTAATTTTCTTTTTCCAAAAAATTCCAACATTACTTTTTGACCAATCTAATATGTTTCTTTTATGAACACGTATAAATAAACCTGCACCCAAGAGCTCAACCATTGCGCATTTAATATTTCAATTACGAGTTGATCGGGTAATGGACGCGCCTCTCGCTAAACTAACAAGGAAGAGTAATTAAGCATTTTTAAGACACGTAATTGTTCCTTCCGCGACAACGATTACAACTTGCTCGCCGATGCTACCCACAATGGTAACTATTGTTGCAACTGCTTATAGGGAGCGGACGGTGAAGTAACTGTTAACTATCCGTGATGCATGCGAAATTATCGTCCGAACGAATACGATCCTGTGGCTTTCGTGCTTCCTAGGCGTCCCTCATCACCCACACCAATAAATCTAAATTTAATTAACCGATCGAACTATCCAAAACACTCGCGTGCACACGTTACAAATCAGGCTTAACGGAGCGACCAAAAACGTTGGTATCATCGATCGAATTCAACAAGTCCATTCAATTATCGCGCCATCGATCGGTTCACCGGGGGGAGGGGAAAAGAAAAGTTCCATACAGATTGATTCGCTTGATCCTCCAACGAAATGCGTGCGAGGACGTTTCGATTGAAATTAAGAAAATAAAGTGGACTCACCCTGGACGGCAAGAAGTATGACCAACAGGTTAAGAAGTTTGAACGACGGCATATTGTCCGGTTCCTCGTTTCGGTATCACTGTCAACAAACGGCACAAAATTGGCACTACTCTGTCGTCGATCGGTCTCCGAACAATCTCGACTCGTGGCAACGTGCTCGGACGGGTTTCTTTTTTTCGCGAGGATTTCGAACAAACGTGATCGTCGGAGGATTGAATTAAAGAACCGAACGTATCCACCGACACGAGGTGGATACCGAATACAAACTGAGAGAAGGAACGCGCGTGGTATCCGAAGAGCGGCGACGGAATCGCGCCCCCGGCTTTTTACGGGGACCTGCGCCGACCGGTTGCGCACTGGACACGGTACAAACCCGACACGCGCCTCCACTCGTATATAAATGCACCTACACACGAACGATTGGGTCGGTGTGCGTGGTGTGAACGCGCGTCTATACAAAAGTGAGCGTGTATTCAATGGCGCAATACCGTCCGAGTACTGTACGAATTTCGCTGTACTGGTTAATAAAATCGCTTGGTTAACTTTCTTCCTTATTTCCTCGGTTTTCATTCAAGGATTTCGAATGAAATTATTCTAAGTAAGTTGTCAGAAACTCTTCTTACGATATTTAATCGTTTGAATTGGACAAATTATCAAGTGTTTAATAAAATTACCTGCAATCGATTAATTAAGGCTTTGATTAGAGTAGAAATACAGGTTTCCAGGTTGGATTTTTGAGTACACGGTCCGACAGACTGTGAATCGTGCAGAATGGAAATAGGAATACAATAAATATTTCAATAGAAGCGGCAACGAAACGTGAATTCATGGGCGTAGATGGACAAAAGCGAGAACACGTATCGAGCATCGAATTTATATGTGTACAGAGTTGTCGAACGCATAAAGTATAAACACACACGCCTGGACACTAGCACGTGAGATGCATGTATTTGCACATTACTTTCGTCGGCCGCTTACCTCTTTCGTTTCATCCATTCACTTTGTCATTGTGCATAAGACGAACGAACTAAGATCATTCCTTTTCTTCGATGCAAATCGAAAAGAGAAAAAAAGATCTTCCGTCGATTATATCTCGCCATTTTCGTGGCAAACTTTTTTTTTCTCGGGGATCACAATTCAGAGAAAAAAAGAATCGATTCGTGGGGTGATTACAGTTTTGATATGTAAAAATAGTTTCCGGTTGTAATTGTATGATTTATCAATGAACTGACTCATACTTGTACAAAAAATTGCGATGATGTCACCAGAAGCGTGTATTATTTATATTAAGCTCGCAAGGAGTGGTTTATCATTGCAACGGGCGATCTTTTGCATGCTCACAGATTTCGATGAGTCAAAATTATTGATATATGATTCTAGACGCAGACAACCTTTAATTTTGGAGATATTTAAGATTGAAGTGTGTAAGTTGTACATGTGAGTAGGATATCAATGGTTAGACGAGGATGAGGATTTTCTACATTGCAATCGAGTAAAAAAATCTGTATCTTATTTTGTATTTGGATGCAAATTCTATGATCTAATGCGCTAATGTCGTATAATAAATAATAATAAGAGACAAGTTTAAGTTTTAAATGTATTTAAATTTCATATTAGTTCGTGTTTCAAAAACGAAACTTCTAGTAACAGCTGTAATGCAGAAAGATTTCTTAAGGGAAATAGAAGGTGTAAACTACATATTAATGAGAGATTTCGATGGAAAATGCTTTAAAACGTTATTAACCCTGTGCTCTCAAGAGCAAACATTATATTTTTATCAAATAATCGATTTAACACCATCCAAGTTTTGTTTTTAATGTTCTTTTAATTTCCAATTAAGCGCGCTGCATTTGTTATAAATCTTCTTGGGCAAGAAAGGAATGTTATCCCTAATAACGCCATTCTCGGGTAAATAACTCGAGGTAAATCGTAATCCAAATTCAAATCCAAATGGTATCGCCATCTAGCTCTAGCGCTACCAAACTAATGGAACTAACTCGTACACTGCTCTCACAATAAGTGAACTTCTATAAATAAAAGGTCTTAAAAATAATAAACGTAATCGTTAATAAGAGCTTGGAAACCAAATAAATTAATGTTTATCTTTTACAGTTCCTCGTACAAAGAGAGTTTATAGTAATGCATATCGACTTTGGATATCAATTGTAGGAAGACACGGGTAATGCAGTGAGCTGTATGCCGACACAATTTGGCCCAAAACATGGGTTTGGAAGGATTCGTTGTCTGTCCTTATATGAGTAGATTACAGGCTGAGTGAGGACTCATTTGAAAGAGAAAGGTTCAGGATAAGGTATTGGATAAGTTTTTGAAGTTCCAATTTAGGCTGACAGGAGATCTTTTTTAGAAAACTAATTAGAGAAAGAAGAATATAAATAATAAAAATGAAATGCAATTAGAAACATAAATTGGGTTTATAATATAACGTAACATAAACGTAATAATTTATTTCACTCGAAAGTAAATTGTAAATAAAAAAAAAGATAACATTTAACAAGTTAAAAATAAAAAATGTTTAAATACATAATAACTGTATTTTAAAAGTAGCTTATACGAATATCAAATATTAACAATCGATTGTATGCGTATATTTAAAAATTATATAAAAAAATTAAAAAATCATATAACAAAATACGGGATATTGCATAAAAGCTAAATAAAACTTTAACCATATCGATTCGAAAATAATAATTGCAATATATCTATATATAGAAGTCATAAACATTTGAATATTTACAACTGTACAACAAAAAGTCAACAAAAACATAATAAAGTAAGCGTAACCCAATTTCAATAGATTTCGATACAATAACGTCACGGAGTAATGAGCATTACCGAGTCAATAGGCGACGCCAGCCACCGTGACCACTTTTTGTTTTTGTCGTTGAACTTGAAAAGGACGACCTGTCAGTTCTATTACAACCGCGTCGGGGTGAACATCTAATATCGAACGCGTACCGATAACCGAGCTGATAGCTGGAGGATTCATACTTCCGATCTCACCTGTGGTTAGTGTGCTTTACCGTGTGTGTTTTATCGTGTTTTTTAGTGTGTTTGCACATTTACTAGTGTAACACCTGAAGTGGTTGGACATGTATATAGCATATGTGATCATGTGTTCCCTGGTGTGGTTTCTTATGTGATTGTGCATTTGTCCACATGTTTGCCCATGTGTTTTTTTACGTGGTTCCCTATGTGGTAGTGCATGCAATAGCATATTTAATCACACGTTTTTTCAAATGATTCCTTATGCGATTGTGCATGCACTCATACGTGTACTGGTATAGATTTTGATATAATTATGCATGTATTAATATATTTAGTTACACGTTTTCTTACACAATTTACTTACACGTGTTCGTAAATGTATTGCATGAATTTAACTATAATTGCCAATAATTGATAAGGTAATAACCTCAAATTGTGCGATTTCAAATTTCAGATTGGGGTTCAGTCCAACGAGGGGTGTCCTTCCGGCGATATCCAAGGAAAGGGGTGCCCACAACCTTTCAAAAGCCAGACTGGTCAGCCATGGGTCAAATCTTAGCTGAATCGAGAGCTGTAACGAGATTCTGCGATCGGTGAGTCGCATGCTTTACGGTTCCTCCAGTTCCCATCATGTCGTAGGACGAATGGTCCGAAACGACACGGGGACTGGTTGTAATTTTATCATTTGAAGCGAGCATAGTGACCGCGAATATCGTTGTATAATTTTATATAACGATATTTGTGCAGATTGTTTTTCTTTTGTTAGCTCAGGCTAGGGTTTTCTTGTACACCTAATTCATTTTAAATACAAAAATGTAGAGAAGTCGGATGACCCTCCGATTTCAGAATACATTATTTAACTTCCAAATTTCGAGTCAAAAGATTAAACAAGCCATGTGTACAAGAATTTCGCGATGAGTAGATTTTTGATATCAAAGTACCAAGTATGAATGTCTTTGATTATATTTAGATCATTCACTTTGATATTGAAATCGCTCTTGATGTCGAAACTGTCTTTTATTTCTGTGCTGTTAATCATATATTTTAGCTTAGGATTTTCAGCAAACATGAAGAAACAGTAAGTACAGATTCTGTTGGCCGTGTACATTTTTATGCCCGAAACTCATGCGGGTAATTAGATGTACTCGCATGAGCGAGGGCAGGTGGACACGGTTTAAAATATTTTTGCGACTGACAATCTGATAGTGAACTTAAAATCCCATAAGTTTCATATGTGTGTGTGTGGTTAGGTTGTGGAACTTGTGTGGGTTTAAAACAACTCAAATTTATTTCAAAGTAGCAAAATTATTTAGAATCATTTTATCTTATATTATATTTGAGAAACTTTAATCGAAAATTCATTAAATTCAGATTTTTGCACAATGTTCACTACCGGTTGTTGGTCGATTTCAGGAATATATTTAGCTTGTGTGTGCGTGAGAATTTGAACTCGGGTGTCGGAGACGTCCCGGGACGTTCTCCCTAGGTTTAGGCTTTTTTGCACCCGGGTGGTGTGTGTGAGAATCGTGGAGTGTTTGTGTTGGTGTACATGATTTTTGCCAATTTTTTAAATATAGCATCAGGCAGGCAGGTAGTTTACTTCTGGTGTGATTGATCTTAGTTTTTAAGTAGGCAGGGCCAGAGCAAGCTTTCTGTATTTTGGTAAAATACATAAGAAAGTTGTATCTGGGGTTTGAAGAAAACGAAAAATCGAATGAAAATATTCAAATGCAAATTGATTGTGTTTAAATGTTCTTAGTCTCGATTTTTCGTCAGGCCAAGCCTTAGTTTGTAAGTCGTAGTCGTGGTACTAGACCCGATTACAAAAATGAATTATTAAAGTGAAGTGAAGTGAAGTGTAAAATTAAACAAATACATTTATATGCTTGAACATTCTTTTACTTTTGTGAAATATGAAGAGAGCAAACGTTCGTGAAAACTGAAATGTTAGATTGACAATTAGATTTGCGATTTTTATATCTTTTCCAAAAAATTGAATTTTTTGGTCAAATTTATTCGCGAATTTAGTTGCTAATTTAATACTTCAGATTCACGAATGTTTGCTTATTCTTTCATTTCACGAAAGTAAAGACTGTTTGAGCGGGACGTAAAATTTCGCGAGTGATATTTGTGAGGCTTATTTAGCCGAAGAAAGAAGAAGCTATATGCTGAAGAGCCCCGGCAGATCTGCCATAGAAGAGGGGAACTATTAATGTCACTATGCTCGCTAATTTGTATTTCTTTGTCTTTTTTTTACATGTTTTATCTCGTTTCATTTTGAAACGATACCGCGAAATTTCGAGCTCGACATTTTTCGAGCTCGTCGACCATCGAACCACGATTTTCTTTCGTGTTTTTTTTATTTTTTATTTTATTTGAATCAATTTAAAAATTTTCATAGGTATTTTAAAATATTACACTGTGTACATATTGTTATTTTGTTCATTTCTTTTCTGAAATTATGATGTTAATTATATTTTCTATTTCAGGATTTTGTTATTTTTTTAGTTATCATTTCGTTCATTTTCTATTCGATTATCATTATCAATTATCTTTTCCATTTCATGGTTTTATTCGAAATAAATTATTCCATAATCCTTCCTGCATTGTGATGCTAATGCTTCATATTTTTTTACAGCTTTATTTCAAATAAATTAACCCATTTAATCCTTCCTGCATTGTAATGTTAATGTTTCACATTTTTTTACAGCTTTATTTCAAATAAATTAACCCATTCAATCCTTCCTGTATTAAGATGTTAATGTTTCGCATTCCTTTACACCTTTATTTCAAATAAATAAACCCATTTATTCCTTCCTTCATTATAATGTCAATGTTTTCTATCTTTTTACAGCATTATTTCAGATAAATTGTTTCGTTTACAGATATACAATTATCTTCATTGTCTGATTTAAATTCGATTGAAATTTTTCATTTCATCTTATACACTTCCACCATTTTGTATAAAATTCTAGTCTCGTATATTCTAATCTAATAATTTAATCATTGGAACTTGCAGCACCCCCACTTAAAGATACGATCCCCTATCGTTTATCAATTTAATTAGAATGTATAATCATCATCCGAGTCGAAGAGTTTCACAGTACGATACACTAATTTTAATTTTCTTCATGTATGTATGTGAATAAGAATGAATAAAATAAATCCGTATATATCCGAATGTATGACACGGGTTCTTTGTTCAAAATCAGTACATTTGTCTGTACAAATACATAAACACCGTGCGTGGGAGGAAGGGTGGGCACGGACCGCGAGTTATTCGCCACGATGTTAAGCATCCTGACGAATAACTTGCGTTAAACTGTAAGCGCTTGTTATTCAAACTTGCACCAATCTACTCGACGATTTGCCAAATTCTATTTCGCTCTCGTTAAAGTAACTTTAATTTTACATAAAATTGATGAAGTTTTTTCTTTCAATTCGCTTTCATTCAGTATCCTCTATGTTGGGCACTGCGTATCCGCTCGCGCGTAGGCGCGCTGCACGCGGGTAATCGGTCATCCAGCAGCTCCGTGGACGTAAGACATTTTCCACCAATTAGTATCAAATCTGAGTAGTCCAAATGGGGTTGATCGTGCAGTGGGCATGGGGTGGAGTTGGGTTGAGATGCTGGCAAGTGCCCGTTGCGTGTGTACAGCTCTTGGCGTGGCAGTATCGAGACTGTCCGGCTCGGGTTGTACGCTCGTTGCTCCTACTTGTTGGTATTCTTGATTCGATTCTATTTCATTTCCACGTAAGCCGCGATTCAACCACCCTTTGGCCTACGAGGGTGGGGTGCTGTTGATGAAAGGTGCTGGCCACGGGGTCGTTGAATGGCCGGGGATACGTAGTGTATGCAGGGAGATACTCTCGAATGAAAGTGAATTATTTTATTTTGCTTTGTTCGCGTTTTCTCGTCTTCCGTTTTAAGTCTGTACTAATTCTATTTAATCATTTTATGAATTCTTTTCTAAATCTGCTTAATGGCAATCGGTCGAGATAAGAGAGGTGCAATGTTTGAATAAAAAGTAGCTCGTAGGGATTTTGTATTTTTTTATTCTTAAGTTAGTACATAAGACGAGGTGGAACCCTTTCCTAAGCTTCTTCTGTTTCTATCATTTTATTACTTTTGCATTTTCAAAATATTATCTTTTCAATTCATTTCCCTATCTTTGGCTATCGATTATAAAGTTCGATTTCCTTAGTCTTTGATTAAATCAATACGTATCGTTGGAAAGGGTTCTGCTCGTAAATTTAAGGTACTCGATGTGATGCGGCTTGCTATCCTAACTTTGCGTTATCTTATTTCGAGCGATCGGTCACTCTTAGAGTCACGTCTTCGAGAATACTTTAACTTCAAGCTTTTTTTTCTTTCTGCTGCACCAAAAGAGTGCTACTTTAGATTATAGTTTGAATCTTCGCTTCGGGTCAGAGCGACTCCGATCTGTACTCCGTGCGGTGTCCGGGAACCAGTTACCTCCTAGGCCTGTAAAGGAGTTCGACCAACTGAACGGTACCCCACTTGACTGGTTCAGACGGAATCGTCGTGGTCCTGGGGTGGCGGGATGCTGTCGAACAGGAATATCGTATGGTGCTGTTGCGAGTATGCAAGCTTGGGCGGATTAGCTACCCGAACAAGTTTCGCGAGCTTGCAGCTAGCATCTCTCGTTATTCTTTTGTTCGACTTTAACCCGTTATTCTGTTCCGACGGCGTTTACCGCGCTGTTCGCACGAAAAGCTGGTGGCAAACGTTTCGGGGGCGTTGGGCAAATGGCGGGTTACTGAGCATTTATGGAGTACCGAGAGTGCGCAGTACAGTGAGGGGGATACTTTGATTTCCGGGGCGATCGTTAGGGCCTTTTTACTCGCGCCGTGTCGGGTTTCGCGTATTAGATTTTAACTTTCCTTCTTTTCTTTCTTGATCGTTTTTGCCGAGTGGCTAATATCGCTCAAAGTAAGAGAACGGCAATTTTAGAATAGAAAGTAGCAAGTAAGACCCTTGTACTTAATCTGCGTCGTCATGGCATGCCCAACGAGGGAAGCGTTACTTAGAAATTAGTTTTAAGTAATTTATTGTAATGTGTGCCTGTGTGTGCGTATGGGGGGTTGGAAGATAGACGCGCCGTATGTCTATCTTCTGTACGCGAAAAAGTAGAGTCAAAACTCGTTTATCCGGTTGGCAACAACTTGATAAACGTGGTATTTTACGGAGGGTGGTTGGGACTTGGCGTTAGGGCGGGTCACTGTAGTAGCCACCTCCACGTGGTGTGACCTGGTAATCGATATCGTATTCAAGAAATCTTCTAAAAATCATAGTCTTTACGGATCTCTTGAATGCGATATCGAGCTAAGAGCTACTATATTGTATCAATATTCGCAATCGAACATCCTTTGTATCCTTTAAGAATGATCTATACATTGAATTGAAAAATTCCAATTGTTATAATATATCAGTAATAAGGTACTGTGGTGATCCGATTTAGATTTGAATTGGGTTTGAAAAATGGCTGCTTGTAATACATTGATTCTTGTAATACATTGGTAACATTTTCACGAAGAAATAGTCACAAATAAAAAAGTTTTATCTTTCGATTAGTATAGCCACAGCAATGCTCCGGTTTGGATTATATTACACTGCTTCCTCATCGAGCCTCGACTTTCTATTGTTAGAAGCGATTGAAAGTCTGAAACTATGTTAAACTGCATAAGAAACGCGTATTAAAATTACTAAAAGTTCAAAGGGCTGCCAACAAAATCCTGTTTCGAATTTCGATATAAACTTAGATTCGTAAGAAAGTAGAAATCTTCCTCTTTAATTCGGTTTTTGATTTACGTCGATATCTTTATCCGTTCCCGAGATATCGTCGTGTAAAGACAAACGTAATTTTTGTAGAAATTCGCTGCCGCCTCACGCTTGGACCCAGACAGTGAGTGTCTAGCGTAGCGGTCACGTGGTCACTGTTTACGTTTAACCCTTTACTATTCCTAGTAATGCGTAGTACGCATTTCCTAGAAAAATGTCTACGGCCGCGCCCATTCATAAGTACCCTCGTACGCGCCGGCCGCTATACAAACTTTGAAGCCCTATATCTCAGGAACTAATTAAGATATCGCGTTGCAACAAATTGCGTTATTATGTACGCACTTCCCTCTATCTTCTGAGCTACCTACTGCGTAAAATTTAGGCATGTTTTTTTATATTTATTGCCAGGAATTTCGTTGCCGTTGAATGTTTTGCGTTGACCTGTGGGATCCTTAACGCGTCAAGTGTTTCCTGTTAATTTAGATTTAAATAACATTAGTTGATAGGAAAAGTAATATACAAACTTGAAGATTATATTTTTCGGTTCAGTAACGTGGTGACATCTGTTGGCGGAAGTTGAATATCCATAAAACTGCTGTGCTGTGAATTTTTCAAAACTACGAAAATATTAAATGCTTGAAATATCATCGACCAGTTGAATTTTAATATATTTCGGTATATTTCTGTATATATTAATACATGTGATACGAAGGATTCGGTAATATGTTAACCGGACATTGATTCTCGTCGAGTATTTCTTCTTCCCACGAACGAGACGTCGATACAAAAATACAAAAGCTTATAAAACATCGACTACATTTTTACTTTTCACTTATAATTCCTTACTGCAACGTAATATATTGTAGCATAAGCACATTTCAAGTAATTGATTGATTTTTATACACTTGCACTATCAGCAGATATTCACTTCTAATTTTTGTAAGTGAAACACAACAGCTGACAATTTCGTTCCGCATTCCGAATAGAATTTGGCAGTAGCAAGCAACTCCCTCTCGCTTTCATCGTGCAGCTGCGTATCTATCGGTATTACCATTTCTGTAGAGGAAAAAGCTGCTGTAATACCGACCTGCCAAATCAGCGAAGTCACGTGCCGTGTTCACCCCCTTTATTGTTTTCTGTTTTTATTATTTTCAATTTATAGTGTTTGTTTTTTTATTTTCAGTATATCATCGATATGAGAACGACATACGAAATTTAGTTCCATTAGTTCGGCGGCGCCACTGTTAAATGGCGATACTATTTGCATTCCCGTTGGGAGCATGTTTTCTCAGTTTTGGTAATTAGCGCTTTTTGTGGTTATTAATTATGTCAATTTAATAGAATTTTGAAGGTAAAACACGATCCACTTGCTGGAAATACCGAAAAGTAGCTCATTTTTAGAAAAAACGGGTCTTTCTCGCGTTAGTTTCACTATGAACTGTTGAATGGCGCCACGTGTACCGTTTTCGCGGCGCGATTAATTGGAAATTAAAAGGACATTAAAAATAAAACTTGGATGGTGTTAAATCGGTTATTTGTTGAAAATATAATGTTTGCTCTTCCCGCTAAGTGAACATGGGGCTTTATTTAAGTATATGAATTGGTATAAAAGTAATCGCTAATGTAAAGATAAAATTGCATTCCAAAATGTGGCGATATTTTATTTATTATGTTTCTGATTAAAACGTACGAAAATAATCATACTAAAACATGTATTACACTATAATATTGAATATAACAAATCAGTCTGCAAATAGAATGCAATGGTACCCTAAATCTGTAACGTTCTTTGTAATATTTACTTACTACTGTCTCCGTTATCTTTCATAATTAACAATAAGATATAAAAAGAACTTACATTTACGCAAAACTTTGAATGAAAAGAAAAAAAAAAGTTGGCAGCGGTGGGATTCGAACCCACGCCTCCGAAGAGACTGGTGCCTTAAACCAGCGCCTTAGACCGCTCGGCCACGCTACCAGATGGGGTAGTTCTCCCTTAATAATTATATTAAATTCCAATTATATAAAACATTTCCAAATGTGATGAAGATAAAATACTTTCAAAATTATTCAGACACATGGCCAACTTTATTGCAGCAGTTACATTTTATACAAACATAGTCCATCTTTTAACAACGAATTGTTGTACGAAGAATTATTGATAATTATTTCTACATATTTATTTTCTTTAGCAATTATCATCTATTCCCTTACACGAACCAAAATTTATATATCATTTTAAAGCGTCGTTTGATTTCATACACCGGACGCTATTCCATTTCTACAATTCTAGTTATTCAAATTGCCGCTACAATTTGAAAAGTGTCTTCGGTTAACAGTTCTACTTTGTCATCGAAGCTATCGCAGCACGCTTTCTGGCATGTACGGTGTATATCAATCCAAGATTAGGATCCCAACGGGAGAGAAATACGTAGTTTGTTGGCCACATGTCGTGGGCGTTGGTACCGTGGATTAAACAAAGGCAGTCACCGGGCGGAGCTTTCGATCCGTGTGTTTGGCGCATGCGCATCTCACGATCCTCTTCAAACTTCCCCTTCCTGCTGACGTTCCAATGAGCCAGCATGTGGAACATGTACCATGGAAGCGAGAGGACGGAACGCATCCCTATTTTTTCTCGTGCTTCACGACGGCCATTTTGAACGTCGACCTAATATATTCGCCTCTCATTTTCTCCCTTCGCATCTGTAACTTTATATCAGCACGATGAAGTTCAATTGTCGCACCGGTGGTCCTTTGTTCTCCTACCAGCTCGGACTATAATCGAGTCAGTTAACGCCTCGTACAGCGCGAATACTAACGATTCCGGAGCGGATTAGTCATCGATCGGTAACAATGACCGATCACCGTCCATTGCGATAACAGGTGGATGATGGAAATCGAAAGTTAATCCAATCAGATTTTCATACAGCGCACGAGCGATGTTTTGACAAACAGTACCGAGAGTTTTCTTAAGGTTTCTCCCTGTCGTCGTTATTTGATAAACGATGCTGCTACTTGTATGATAGCTTTCGTTGGAATCATTGTTTTATATCTTTTTAATTGAGAATTTTTAGTTTTGAAAATAAAATGTACGAACTTTACTATTTTCTATTATAGATGAAAATATATGCAAGTTAATAAGTACCTACTTTAGGGAGATAACGAATAAAGAAAAGTACAGTCTTGGTCACTTAACATAATTTATGAAAATAGAAATTTTGTTCAATCTTCTAATCTAATTTGCTTATGTTTCTATATTAACGCAAAATTTTTTTTGCAACCCTATCTTCCTATAATAGAAATTTATATGTTTAATTATCGTTTGAAAATTTTTTAAAGTACGAGCCAATCTTGCAAGTTGTGCCCTGAATGGGATACAATATTACGTAGCAAAGGGTTAAGCAGATTTAAAAGAAGACAGTAGAAATTTTAGAGTGCCATTTATTTAATCAACACATACAGAACTTCAATTCTAACGGTACAACACGCGTGGTGTATTTGCATCAAACATACGCGAGCTCCAACACCGTTTAATTAAACATTCGAGGGTATTTATAGTCACGATAAGAGAGTTGATTAATCGAGATGGGGAGCGTAATGGAAAGTCGGAGTGCGATGGTAGTAGCGCGCGCGAGCAACCGGGTACAGTTGAATAAGGCGTAGGAGCATCCTCGCGGTGAATTAATCATTTCAACAGCTGCTGTCGCATTAGAGACAGCGGATAAGACAAATGAACGTCGTAGAGCTTGTTAAGACGTAATCCGAGAGATGTGTCTGCGTCGTCTCCCGCTTCTAGCCTCGCCTTCGTCATCCTTCGCTGCCACCGTCACATCCGTCGTCTCATCCGGGATTAGACGCCTGTGTATCGTAGTCGCCATTTTGCTTCGACGATCCCTCTTTGTTTATATAGAGAGTCTACAACTAAAATGCATATTGTTTTTAGCTCGTTTTTTAATCCCCTGTAATCCAAATTTGTAACATTTATCTAAAGTAATGAAATTCTAAGCCATAACATTTGTTTCCAACATATAGCCATAATTTATTTGTGTTATATTATTTTTATTACATGGTGATTTTGCTATTAAAATCGTCGTAAGTCGATAGTCGATAGCCTTTCTTAGGGGAAAAATATTCCATTACAACTATAATTCGAGAATTATATATTTAGTTTAGCGTCTGTTTCAAAGAAAGTTGATTGATCAAAGTCTAGGTAAAATTATTATCGTGTCAAAGTAAAATCCCCAATAACTTTCCGTAACTGCTTCCTTAACACCGCCAGTTTTCCTAGGTAAGCTTAACATACTTGACAATGCACAACAGGAAGTACGTGGATAAGATCTTTCCGTTCGCAGCCTGGTTGAATATTGTCAAATGTAACGTCCTTTCGTTGGCACCCAAGGACCGAGGGTGTCTGATTGACAGATAGTGTCTTGCGGGCGCCATTGAACCATGTTAACAGAAATCGTGCGGACAGGAGACGATCTTTTATCTAAGTATTCTTTTGTTATGGAGAGAACCTGGTCCAGGCGTTGCTGGAAAAACATCCATCGACGAGTATCGATGCTTCTTCTTCTTTGAACACTCTGAGTAATTTTAATCATCGAAATGGACGCATTACCGGCGAAATACTGTTCGAGTCTGTCTATTCGGTACATCTTTTCTGATACAAGCACGTAGCCAAAGAAGTTCTTCGATTCTACTTCGCTTTTGTCAGACCGAGTATTGCGCCTCTCCATTTTGTCATCCCCTAGCGAGGTTTCAATGTTGTAACCATGGAGACGTCGCGTTTCCGCAAGGGGAACGTATAAAGGGTGTCGGGGCGTACGTAGGCAAGTATGGTGAGGCTGCCATTGTTAAAATTCGTCGCCGTGCTACATGTTCAATCTGATGATAATGAAAATACGATATAGTCGCGAAGCAGGATGTGTGACTGACGTTTCTCCAAAGTCGTGCAACCCCGTTACATTTCGAATTTGATTTTCTTACCCGTCGTCGCGCTTCGTATCCGCGATTCAAACTTAAATAGCATAACCGTTATTTTCCATTTATCATTCCGTCGACACAAATATTTAAGCTCGAACAAGTTACCCGTGACATCGAATAAATTTGCCACCGTCCAGCCTGCTTGATGAAACGCGTTTCCGTAGAACGAACGCTCGTAATCAGAAGTACTTCCCGGTATAATTTGTAAGTTTACGAGTGGAAAGATGTCGCGGATAGAGAACGAAATGATTGACGAGAAAATTCGCACTCGAACTCGTCAATGTTCCGGCGGCGTTCCTCGGCGCGTCCTCGGCGTTAAATGGCCAATAAGTTTCATAGGAGCCATTAAGGAGTCCTTGATTCGTAACGAGACTCTCAAGGAGAGTCTTACGATTATCCCCCATTAGGACAATAGAGGGAACAGTAGTATGCCAGTCTATCGGACGTTTCATTCGAAAGGTAGCTATTATTTTCCTATCGCGTGAAAGTTAAATCGATTTTTCTTTTTATCTCAACCAATTTTGTATTCCTATATTTTTGCATAAAGCATGTTGGACTTTCTGCTCGATTTCGTATTAGTTATGCTTTATAAGAGACGTGTCGTGTATAAGGGTGAAGGGTGGTAGGGAAAGGGAGGGCAAAGAACAAAAAATAATCGACACTTTCCAAGCGAAGAAACCATTTGTTAGTCCTGGGCCATGTCACGAACGCAATTAGTGAGTGATTCGTCAAGCACAGCGAAGTCCTTCACAGTAATAGCGAAGGGCTCTTCAACTCAGCTCGAGTACTCTTCCGGTAGCGACTGCATTTTGATTTGAGCTCCAGTGTGCTTCCTTAAAGTGCAAGTTCGATTTAATGCAAACCAACGAGCACCCAACGGTCATTCCTTTATCACCTCCTTCAGTTTCGCCCTTTTTTTTTTCTCCACGCAACGAACCGTGCAAAAGTTTATGTACATTCAATCTTTTCACGTGTAAAATAGATCTTGAGTTCATTCGACGAGGAAGATGAAACGAATGATAATTAAGGGTTAATCAGCTTTCTACGAAACGACAGCGTTCGTCCGACGGAAACTGTATCGACAATCTACCGTTTCGGCTTCGATTTCCGTTCGAATTTCCATTTTTCACAAACTGGAAGGTTCAATGGCTTGCAAGATCGTTTCGAGATACGGATTATTCGAATTACAGAAATTTTTTCCCAAAAGATTTTCTGCGCCACAGTACTCCGGTTTTAAGTAGCCGATACATGTCTTCTCGACCCGGTGGCAGATAAAAACGATACAAAATATCGAGAAACCGTCGTGGTGTTGACCGCACCGGTAAAGAGGGTGGTGTTTTCAAGAAAAGATCCCGATCAGTCGTTGCTGCGGCTGTTTACACGCGCGGGAAATGCGACGACGATGGTTAAAAGGTTTCTCTGTAACCGGACTCCCATTAAAGCAACACCTTTTGTAGCGAGAAAACGGCATTGTGGAGACATTATTGTATGCGGCACGGAGCGCATTATAATTCATTGTGCCTCTCATGGTGTGGACCGTTCTTTGGCGCCTAGCATAACACCTGGTAGGTGTAACGTTGCCGCCATTTTCTATTATAAGGATAATTTGATACATATCGCGAACAGGGACGCACAATGCTTCCATCGGGATCCCCCTAAGTTCTGGACGATAAATTTGTGGCGATACTTTCCGATCTCCGTCGAAGTTTCTTTTATAAATTTATAAGAAACATCACTTGTAATCTTATTATCACGTTTATTCTTGGCACAAGTTTATACTTGGAAAAATATAAATAGTGAGTGGTCGTTTATAAAATAATATAATTTTACTGTATAATAGTCCTAATACATCATTTGAAAGAAAACTGATTTTTAAGAAATAGTATAGCCTGATGGACCTTTTTCAAAAATACCCGCGGCAGTCAACGTGTTATCACTTTATGATACCAATCATGTGTTACATTTTTAAATATTCAAGGTACAGATTCTGTAGAGCGAGGCAAACCTGAAAGTTAACGTAAGCACTTTCACAGTTGTAACAGAAACATGTCGATCAATTAAATTTGAATATGAACACAATTTTCTGTTAATGTAACAATACATTTTCATGGTTTTCATGAACTACCTCCATTATGGGAGAGATTCAGAAGTAGATGTGTTACTTTTATCGGTCCTTCCGAGTAAAGTATTCCAAGTTGAGGAATACATTAGCAGATATATCCGAGAATATACGTTTCTGAAACGCGTACGTCAGTTCCATATCCGGTCGGATTTTGGTCACGTAGAAATCCCGTGACGAAGTTATCGTAGAAGCTCCTTCTACACGTCGGACCATCGTATAACGTGTCTCGATTCCAAGAGCCCTGTATACTCGAGAGCCCATAGAACCAAACTCAATATGGCGGAGTCAATTGGACGTTCCGTACTTTAGGGTTCTATCCCTCTCATCCTCGCACTCTCTTTTTTCCCCCTATCTCACCACCCCGCCCTTGTCACCGGTTTCTGTTCCGAGCATCCGGGTCGCCGGCTTTCTTCCTCTCACGGGTTGCGAACATAATGGGGACACAATCGACTTTGAAACACAATCGATAGTTACGGAGACCACCGAGAGAAAAATTCATGGCTCACTCATCGACTTTGAATGGCATACGCGCCATGCCACCCCCGTGGCCGTGGCAATTCCCCTTACGATTCCGCTGTACAAGCATTAACGAAGCGAGGAGAATCATGGGGTGTTCACCATTTTGTTTCCGATACCGAAATGGATCAAACGTGGGTAACGAATTTCAAGGGCGATGGATTCTTTTTGTCGAAGGAAATTACTCTTAATGTAAATTCAACAAGGTAATAAGTCACTCGAAGAGACCGTGAAGAAAACAACCCTTAAAACGATGGAGTATTTGCGTTCGTCGGAGACAAATACGAGTCGTCAAGGTTCCATCTTACATGAATTCTTCTGGTTATAACTAAACACAAGTATCTACGTTTCTCAGATCAAACACTCAGACACGAAGAACGCCGTAGACATTTATTAATACCTTGCACTACAATAACGTGTCACACTCGTGACGCACCTCACAGTTCAGATGTGACTTCCGTCGTTCAAACTTTGATCACAATCGAATATTAAGTTTATTTCTAATTACAATTTACACAGTTAACGTTTGCCAAGTACGAAGTATATGTAATAATTCAATTTCCTTGATTTGTTTTACCGCTGAAGTAATAAATATTTAGCTCTGGCTGACGCACCTGTCGGGAAAATGGTAGTGGAAGGGGTGAAAATTAACGCTATCCACAGTTTATTTGATTAATTATTCGGTTATAAGAAAATTCCACCGTGACAGTCAACGCGTTAAGAATCGGAATCACATTTTTTTTTCATGTAATTTTTGGAGGTAAACGATAATTTTTCGCACGATACCAAATATCAAGTTCTTGAGGGTCGACGAGAAAGGTGAATGTTGCAGGCGTTGAGTTAAAAACGCCGATCACCGGGTCGCATTGCCATGGCGACGAGGTGCAGCGCTCATTTGTTTGTCATTTCCTCGCGGCGACTCGCGGAAACAAAGGACGAGGCACAAAGCACGAAACAAAAAGCAATCCGGCGGCGACGGGCGAGCAAGCGGGAAAACCGAGAGGGTTGACGCTCGGATAGGCTGATGGGGAAGCAGCACCAGTTGTTGTTGCCTGTCTAGGACAAGAGGGATGAGACGACGGTGTCGACCGTGGCTGCTTGATGCAGGAGACAGAGGTCGAGGGGAAAATTGGAGAAAGAGAGAGTGAAATACCGGGAATTACCTGTTCGGAAGAGAGCATTTCGTCGTCATTTTTATTTCATTTCCGCGGAAAACTCGCCGAGCGGCGGAACATCCTCTGGCGGATCCTTGGATGCGGCGAACCCGGTCTCGGATGCCTCAGTTCCACGGGAGATTGAGGAAATGTTGAGGAATGTGCATTTTCCTGATCTCGTAAGACTTTGATAGATTTTTTATCTAAATATGAGAACGTCGAGACGATAGTGAACAGTTTCGCGACGCGCATTGGATAGGTGGTTTCCCGAGTTAACATGCAAATTTTAGTCTGACCTTTAAAGGTTTTCTTCGATCGTTATTCCTTCCGTCGCAAAAGTAATACTGTTTTGAATCTTTTCGTATCTTACGTGAAACTAGGATTTCATCAATTTATAATAACTAAACTAAACTAACTTAATTACATTTCCGTCGCAAAGGGTTAATTACTGTAATTTCACTGCTGATCTTCAGATTTGAATTTGAATTTCAACTCTGCTTATTCGGTAAAGAGATACAACTCCGGTTTGCTCGTGTACGAGACTCTCAAATGAAGAAAAAAGTGTTGGTGCCATCGTGGTGGCGTATTCGCGAGCAATTTAACGGTAACGATCGTGCTGTATTATGACACGATGATTTGCATCAGGATTGTCGACAATGGCGATAATATCTGTCGCTAAGAACGAAGGTGTTCCTGAAGGAAGTACGTCAATAATGACCTCGGCTGTCCGGTGTGTCTCGTTAGCAACGATGACTCTTCGAGTTTCAAGATCCGAAGGCAAACGTTTCAGACCGTTTCTTTTTCGTCTCACGGTAGCCGAGTGTCGATTACACACACCATGGATATAAATAAACTCGCGTAGAAATTAGTTTCTGGAGCGTTTCTTTCGCGTACCGTTTCGGATTAGCCGTCAGTTATTTCTCGTTGCTGACAGGTACAATTTTAAGTACAGGATTGTGTAATGATTTCCACGTTAATTATATTTCACGTTTCGCTTCCATCGAGCAAGATGAAAAAGATAAGGGGAATGAATTCAATTTTAATAAGACCATTAAGTAATTATTTTTTGCGCGTCTGTTACTTTTCCAGCCATTGCCGTTCCAACGGGAGATCCGTGGACGTTATTTCCTTTTTTTTTTCTTCTTCGTTGACGGTAGTTATCTGGAAATTGTTTATTCTGAACCATCGACTCTTTAAATGCTACCGGTTTACGAGGCGTCGTTATGCGTACGTAAGACTGGACGTTCGCTTTTGCCGATTGCTGTCAATTGCACAATCGTTTCTTTTTATCTTTTAAAATCGTTCTCGATTAAACTCTTAACTCGTTGTAACTTTCTTTCCGTTGTGTTTCTGTTCCATTTTGTTACGTATCGAAAACGTTACAGTAATTAACGAAAACGTTCAGCTTTCATTAACGGGGACGATTTTCTTTCTTGCCGGGGACAACAAGAACGTTGCTGATTAAATAGTCACTTCAGTTTGGTTCGATACGAATCAATGGATAAAATCGTAATTTTGTGTGACACGTTCGAACGAAATTTTGAAGGAGTTTTGTACAAAATTGCAAACGACACTTTTATTACGATTATTCTTTAACGCGATGCACGTCACAGTGAAAATGCCCATATGTAGCAAGACATGTTTTCTCCCAGAGCGGCATGAATCATTTCTGTTGCTTCAGCAGCATTTTTTTTTTTTAAATTAGTAAGTACTAATATCTAATGTACTGTTGCGAGAATTTACTGGTACACACTCACAGCCTACAACAGAGCGGGAAAGTATTTAAATTTGAAACACACCCAATTAATTTGTACACCTAATATTTACAGTTTTATTAATCCTTAAACGCAGCAATTTTACCAAAAGTAATAATTGACCAAATTAATTGTTATAACAACGTTGAGTGATAATATTACGCATTTTTAGAGTTGATTCGCAAGAAAAAGATAATTCGATCGTGGAGAACGATTCCTTGCACCGTTTACCGATTTTCAAGCCCCGATACCGAGTAATTAACAGGCATATTATCCCAGGGTACACGAAGTGTTACAACCCCTATAATACTCGTCCACCCTCTCGTTCCCTTCCTCTCCGGATAAGCGAGCAGGGAGACCCATTGACTTCGTTCATTGATTTTACGTCAATCTGCAGAGAGAGCACCCTTGTGGGGTCTCCGTGATGCATTTACCATATACGATAAGGGGTGGCATGGGGATGGGTTAGGGAACTGGCTCGACACACCCCATGAAAGGGAAATAGAATAGAAATGACCCCCCACGGGATTCGCATTAGGGACACATGGCCAGGCGACAAAGCCCGATTTTCTGTCAACCCTCCAGGATCTTAGGCATGTATACGGTTACATAACGTTACGTGCTTGTCACCCTTGGATCGGAGGGGCTGGGACCGAGGGGTTGGGAATATACCGACGCGTACCACCCCTTCAGGCTGGATACGCCATTTTGAATGTTCACGATGAACACCGGACGGACATTTTTCTATTCAACATCCACGGCCCTTCTTGGCACGTTGATGTGGATTTTATCGAAGTCAAGATCTCTCGAAATATTCGGACTCACGCTCGAACGGTTAACCGTCGTTTGTTGCTTCCTTTGTTTCTCGATAAAATCGACAAATTTTCGAAACATAGCCTCGGAACAAGTCTTGGAAGGTATCATTCGAAAAGGGTTTCGTTAATTTCATTTCAAGGAACAGGGATGGTGTGGTATCCTCTTCGAATCGTTCAGGTTCAACCAGAAGGATCGACTTTCACGGCTGGAAGTGGTGAAACGACAGGATTGATCGTGGCAAATGGACTCGACGGAGCGTACCATGTAAACCGGAAGATTTGTCGATCCGTATCGTGATTCCATGGACACCTGTTGTATCGCCAAGGATAGTTTTAGTTTCGCGTTATCGCCACCGGCTGAGTGAGTTTTCGTGTAAACTCGACATATCGGACCGTGTTAGACGAGGGGGAGGAGGTGTTGGTGGAGCGAGAGGAGACAAACGTTAATTTGGTACGAGCTGTAATCCGTCTCATCCGTCGGATGGAAACAGCAGAACCCCAGGACGGATGACAGGAGCCCGGATTAGTGCCGTGTTCCGTCAAGGATTATATCGAGCGCGGAAAAAAAAAGGAGATTAATCGATGTTTCCACTCTTGCAGGCTGGCACGTACTTTTAATGAAGTCACCCCCCCCCCCCCCCGCGGTCGTGTCGCGTTTGTGTAAAATGCAAGGAAATCGCGTTCATGTTTACCAACATAGGGGAGGATCGACGAAATGTTCACGTTGGATATTATTATATGCAAACGTCGATGGCGCGTCGATCAATTTGTTGCCGTCAAAATTAACATTTTGGATCGTCGTAGCCCGGAGAGGTCTGAAATTAACGCAGTTATTCGATGGGTGCCGGAAGTTCGTTCTGGGCCGTCAAAACTTTCTCGTGTCAGTAATTATGGGATTAAAAAATTATTTTCCTTTGCACTAATCAATCGACATTTAAGCTTGTAAAAATTTAAGGACTCTGTGACAATTTATTTTTATTTGCAACCATTACATATTTGAAGACAGCCATTCGAAGTATGAAATTTTGAAAATGTTGGCTCCCTAATTATATTCTTATTGCACGAAGAGAAAGCCAACTGTGCCATTAATTATTCAATAAAAAGAAATTGATTTTTGCTTACAACCATATCGGTTATGAGAAGAAACAACTGTCTTCTTACTATGTGAATAAATGACCATTTCATAACCGTGACTAGTATGCTTGAGTTTATCAAAGATAAACTCTTCTGGTAATTTTAATACAACCAGTTTTTAAATATGATAATGTTTCCATGTTTTTGGGGGATTCTGAGGACCCACCCTACACGATAAAGTGATCACCATACCAACTACGGGTTAACGAAAAATTTATTTTGATTGCAATTATCACGCAGAGAAAAATCAATAAGCAAAATATGAAATTTAAATAATGGTTGTCTTCCAACAATGGTCATTCGATGGTCACAACCAAACAAAAGGCCATCGAGGTTCATCAAAATTCTTGAATTTCAAACGGCCAATTGTCCAGGGGAGGGAAATTCATTTTTTTTTTCGTTCGTGGCTATCGCGTGCAGGAAGATAGCCACTTAAAGTATGAAATTTGGAAAATGGTCGCCATCCGCCGGACTTCAATTAACGAGGTACAGTACAACCAACCGGTCTGCTCCACGATTTTGCCTCGCCATAGGGTGGAAACGTGCCCTGGATCGCGATGTTACCATTGTTCGTCACGGTAACATTACGATACGCGTGTAACCATTGTGGGGCTGGGAAGTCGAGACTGGCGTGTTCGTCTCGTCGTTAATATAATGGCGAAAATGGTGAAACGGTCCGACATCACGTAGAGGTAATTCGGCACGCGTACACTCGTCTATCAAATTGATTTCCAACACTCTGTGTCCTTACGGGCACGTTTATTTCGTCACGTTTGCCGGACGCTGGGCAATGCGACGTCCCTGGTAAATAATGGGAACGATGGAACATTCAACAATTTTTTTTTTATCGCTCGTGATAAGAAAAGAAATCAATCAAGAAAATACGATTTTTTTATTCAAACCCGCGTTCGTAATTTTGTGATCAGAATTTTCGGAGTCGATGGTGGATGTGATAATAAATTTTTCTGAGAAATATTCTTTTCGTGACATGGTAACAATTATTTTTATTTTATAGTTTTTTTTAATGTATATAATAGCTTAAAATAAAATTATACGCTTGAGTTAAAATTTGACAGACGGTCTACCTAGGTAGACAGGACTTTTGGTCCTTCCAGCGTTGAAGCAAGTGTGCGAGAGTTTACAGAGATCAAACCGGAGGATAACGTGTATATTTTTCTCCAAAAGTCAGAGAAACGGTAACCAGAGGATCCGAACAGGACGTGACAAGCAACTTTCAAAGACAGTGGTAAGTGACGGCATAACGGGGTCCGAAGTTCCGGAGTCTTTCTAATTAACTCGCGTTAGCGGTCGATTGGAAATAAAATTATAGGTCCTTCAGAAAAAAAAAAAAAGATGAAGTCTATTAGTGAAACACTGGAGTATAAACAACAATAATGATTTGAAATTTCGGTAAATACAGAACGTTAACAGCCTGCAGTACGTCAGGAGCGTTCTTCGATCGTTTTAAACGAACTCACGGTTGCTCGTTAACATTTTAATAACTGCGCTCATTTGTCGAATTAAATCCGGTGCGCTCGGAGTTTGTAGTTGGTCGGTGAAATCGTGCCAACGATTTAACGGGTCAAAAGCGTCCGTAACAATCGGGAATGTATCGAGATAACGGCGGACATGCTTAACAGCCGATCGAAATCTTATCGGACCCGAAGATCATAGACGCTGCGGGTTACCCGGGGAGTTTGGCCGATTAATTTATCGAGCGTGACGATAATAACCGGGCACCGAAGTTCGTGGTCGTGCACGACAACGATGACGATGACGATAATAATAACAACGGTTAACGGTGGTGGTCGTAATAATAAAGGGCCCAGGGTAGGGCGCAGCACTCTTTCGCGATTCGTATCCAAGCGTGTGGTTATTCCAAAGGGTCTACTTAGCATTCGGTGTCACGTAGAGCCCACGGTTTAATACATCAAAAACTCCGGAATCCGTCGTCTCCCTCCACGGCCCTCCTTATCGTCGTCCGACACCCCCAAGGGGGTTTCACGGGGGTTATTCATTTGTTCAGACTTGCAACCCTCTCGAGGCCGGTGCGTGCCTTTTGTTTTGGCCGACACGAATTCTGATTGGATCGTTCGCCGGGTTTTGCCGGCCATGGCAGCCTTTTCCCGGGCTAGGGTTATCGGGCCAATAGCCTCCTCGAGGGCGTTCCTGGGCGGGGATTCAAACGCGTCCTACATCTGTCGCTGTTGTCATCATTATTATTATTATCATCGTGGGGGCTCCGTTGGGAGCACACCTTTACGGAGTTTCCGGCCGTACCCGCAACGTTGGTAAACGGGGTTACCAAGGTTCTGACGTTTCGGTGTTTCTCCTCGAGGTGGCGCCAGGGGTACGATTCTGGTTATGGTTACCGGAAGTGGACACGATAAAAATGAATTTATTAGTATCATTGCAATAACGATAGTTTTGTAACGAATAAAGAAGATTCGTATAATGCAACGAGAATTCATGGTTAATTTATTAAACTATATGGTAATACGAATGAAAAATTATTTCAAGCAACAGCAAATTTTTCAGTCAAATTCGAAATTTCTATTATTTCAAACAACGATGTTAGAAGTAATAAGTAGAATCCTTCTTGTATTTCATACATATATTAACACTAAACCTACCGTCATTTTACTCTCACATTTACTCTCAAATTGAAAATAAAATGGGAAACGTGTCTTTATCGTGATAAAAATTAACACGCATTTTAATAAAAATATCCTAATAAATTTTGTGATTTAAAATAAGAAATACTCGATCGGTCATTTTGACCGCTTCGGTAGGTTTAGTATTAAATACATCGTTCACAAATAATTAACGTTGCAAAGATATCAAATATTAAACAGAAGTTACGTCGTACCCCGATTACACTTGATATATTAATATTCAATACCGTTGATTAATAGAAAACCATAATTTTCAACTATACATCAATAACATCGTTTTGTAATCAGTTTCGTGGACAATTCAAAATTCAAATATCATACTTTACCGCCCACTACGCCCTCTGCGCATCTGTCACTCGCGAGAGGACACGATTTGGTCGAAAGTAGATCACTCTGTTATTTTTTCCTACAAAGTGATAAAAATACGATACGAATCGTTGAATATACTAAATCTTATCAAGTGCAAGTATAGTGCCAATAGATTCGAGTTAGTGTACGGACAGGAAAGTGTCGAAAAACATTGGTAAACATTGGATTTTCGTTAACCGGCTCGATCGTCGATGCCAGTTTCCGAACGGCGACGAGTGACGTATGTAGTTGTTTGTGTACGTGCACGGGGGATCGTTCAACGGCATCTAATTTCACGTGGCGCAGGAATATTGGACGTTAGTTCACAGCATCGTAATTCATCGACGCCGAAGCTTCGATCTGCCTGTTGATCGTGGGAGCCCTGGTTCTTCTTAACCGGTAAGTAAATTTTCTCATACATACACATGGATGCAGCGCCCCATGGGCAAGCAAAGCGCAGCCGAGTGAACTTCGGTACGATTCATCCTGTCAAAGGTCGGAGGTTTTAATATCCTGTGCCGGACACCCACTTGGTAGCGATAATTCGAATTAATAAGCGCAAATTGGCGTGCCGTTGGCAAACGCGAGCGCGTTTCGGTGGCTAACTCGTTGCCTGTGCATCGGATATTTTAACCTCAACGAAATGGATTCTCGGAACGTATCGAAACGTACGATCGTGACGGACAGCTTCCGTAGTCCTTAGAATCGCGTGTTCAGGAATTAATGTCGGTGCTCGGCCATATTGGAATCGAACGTGTTACGGGGTTGGAATTGTCTACGGCACGTAATTGTATCAAATGGATTAATTGTAACGCGTACTCTTTTCTTTTTAACCCTTTGCGGACGATCGACGCATATATGCGTCCAAACCGACGCGTCACAGCACTTAAATATATAAGAAATATCGTCCTATATTTTTGACACAAATCGTAACATATTTTTAGCACATGCTTCGAGGAAGGGAATCACTGCTTATTTAATTAAACCATGCGTTTACTGTGTCAAGCGTAAAAGTGTTCTGTCCTCAAAGGGTTAAACGATCACTGGGTAATTTTATAAAAACTTACTCAAGTTGTAAGAACTGATTCAAAGCCTAAGTATTAAAAAGAAAGTAAGCGCTATAATATTTTGAAATTAGCCCGAAACTAATCATCAGTTGTTGGTATTCGATCAAACTTCTGTTTATTAATTAAAATTCTATATCACATGTTTTCTTGTAAATTAGTAGTTCTATTAATTCCAAAGCAAAAATAGCCCCAATAACGAAATCGTTAATCCATTTGATAACTAAATAATTATTTTGACCTGACCCTCTTTAACCCTTAACGCAATGAACGATTAAATGCTTGTATAATTATAAATTACAATTATCCAATGTTTTGAAGAATACATAATCGTTAATTATAATTGCTGCGCTGATATGGAACGCTTTTACATTTTCCAAATGTCTCTTTTCATGCGATAATACAAATCCAAGTAAATTTTTACAAACATTATACCCGGCATTCATTGTTCTTTAATGATTTCCGAGTATGTATTTTGAACGAAACGCATTTTCATTATTAATCAATACAGTTCGCTACCCCAACGGCGTCAATATTTTCAACAACGGACTTTTAATTGTCTGGAAGTCACCACGGTATATTGCGTTGCATTGTGCACGGCTGAAAGAAAACGTGTCACGTGGCTGGCTCGAAATTAATATTTTCTATTTTCGCGGACAATATGTTCTTTCTTCTCGTTCATTATAATCGAACTGTTGCATTTTTTTTATGTATATATTCTTTATCTCGTTTTTTGGATTTCGGAGGTTGTTGTGGCCACTCTCCAAATTTTTAGATTAATCTGCTTTGCTGCGCATGGATATAATTATTAAAAAATGTATACAACCCATCGTTATTACGTCGAGTTTGTAAAGCTTGACGTGACAACTTGTTTATCACGTTGACTGTCACAGTGAAAACGGACGTGTGTAGTCAGACACGCTGAAATCCTAATTATTAAGAATATAATCAACTTATTTTCAAATTTAACCTTTCAAATCGATAGCTAGCATTATTAGTTTAACGATAACGCTATCCGTGGTTTATTTCGTCATTTCTTTTATGAATTATTTGATTGTAAAAAATTTCGGGTGCTGGTCACTGGTAACCCCCGTGGCAGTCAACGTGTTATATAAATAAAAATTAAACGCTTTTCGTTGGTAAACGCATCACTTGAGAACGGGTGGATCGATTTGGCTAATTCTTTTTTTTTAATGTTCATAATAGTCCGAATAAGGTTTGTAGGAAAAGAGAAATTGGAAAAGTTGCCCGGAAAAAATGAAAGTGCTTTTTTTCTATGGGATTTTTGCATGAACTCGATATCATAATTATTTTTTTCTTTTGTTCGTTATCGTGGTTCTGGAATAGTTTTCAGGAAAAATGATTCGATACAATTACAAAGGAAAGTCGGAAAATTCGGTCAAACTGCAAAAATCATAATGTTTGATTATTAACACATATGTATTGATTACCAATTAATTCTTCGTCGAGCACAGCGTCGAATTTTTATTGCAGAAAGCTTTTCACAAATTCACAAAACATCCACAAACAAATTTATTGAAATTTAGACAGAACAACGTCTGTCTGATCAGCTAGTTCTTTAACACTAGAACTACAATACACTAGAATACAATAGAAAAATTAATAAATAAAGAATGAAGTATACGATAAGTCTTAATCATGATAAAAATTAACACACATTTTAATAAAAGCAACCTGATAAATTTTGTGATTTAATTGTAGAAACCCTCGACCAGTCATTTTGACTGGTTTGGTAGTTCCAATTTTGTACCAATTTTAATTCGATACAAGTAATAATTGAAAATATCGATATTCTGATGGTTTCGATTCATCCCTACGCTCAACGGACTATAAAGTGGCAATAGAAGAAAAGAGAAAAATAGGAACGAAAGAAGTGAAACTATAAAACGGTAGGAAAAAAAAAAGGTTGCTCGTAAAGACGTGTTTATATCGCGTTGGATTCTATTGCGGGGCCGTGTACAAATGACACTCATTTGTACCGATAGGGATCGTTGGTAGAGTTGCAAAAAGCGCAAGGCTTAATGACCAAGATGCGCCTATACGATATCTCGTTATAGATCCGTCAGCGATATTGAGCGTGGCTCAACAATGCGTCCGCGTTCAAATTAAAAATGCAACATGCTAAGTGTCGTTCGTTTGATCGACTAGTTCCTCGTTTTCAACGCGGAGCTGGAAAATAGAAAAAACGTACAGCTTGTTGATCCTCTTTCAATGTTCAGACGAAGCTGGTGTTGCGTTGCTCGGACTTTGTTCGTTGTTTTCTGTTATCTCCAGAAAAATGAAAAATCTCCTGAAAAGATATGATTACTTATGTTTGTTTAAAATTTTAATTTGATAAGTAGATAATGAGATTCCATAGCTAACTCTCATTATAAACATTTAAACACTACTTGCTTCTAGTATTAACTTTCTTTCGATGGGATCAAGTCGGGGTTATTTTTATAATACAATTCATGAAAACCGAAAGTCACTACAGTTTTAGGGGCGGGCACAATCCGGACATTTGTCCGGGGCGCCAAAATTTGAGAACGCCATTTTGGCTACAAGTGTGAGAAAGATATTGACGTGTTAAATACCCAATTAATAGAAATGTTCACATATCGATTTTTTCGTTCGTTAAAAATTTACAGTGTGTAGCGTATTTATATTGCTTATGCCTAAAAGCTAAAAAATATGTGTCTTTATTTAAGACATATATATATATATATATATATATATATATATATATATATATTTTTCAAAGGTGGTAATTTGTCTTTTTGTCCGGGGTGAGGTAACGGCTAGAGCGGGCGCTGGTCACTAATGTTTATGAGTCAGTATCTTTATTCTGATCTAAATTTGTAATTTTAATTAAAAAAAAAAAAAACGACCGCTTTGGAAAACAATTAGTTTTCGTCGTTAATTAAAATGCATTCGCTACAATAATTTTCCCAACACTTGAAAATATTATTTATGGTGTTAAATACATCAGAAACTATATTTCAGAGACAGCCAAAAAATGAAATAGGTTAGGTACTACCAATTCTACTGCACTTTCGATTAAAGGATTAAAATCGTAATTGTGTATTAAAGTTGAAATACTGACAAAAAATGTAGAAAATGAAAAAAAGGGAAGTCTATGAAAAACTGGGTCTATCACGCACAATTTGATCAAAGATTAACCGAATGCCGATCATTGGTTTCCCTTCGAATCGGCGCGAATATCGACCGATTTACCGATTGGAGCTGGCAGAGCCGATGATGTAATCCGAAGATAATAATTAGCAGGATAATTCGAATGATTGTGTAGACCGTGTTAATTATACGTTGGCCAATATCGCGGCACGCAGTACCGTGTGTTATCCGATTTATCGTCGGCGAACATTTAGACGGATCCGCGTTGTTGTGCACGCTGCATAATGCAGCGTGTTACGAGGCTTGCGGTCGAGCGTGTTGATGCACGGTTGACTGTAATCTTGTTAGAAAAATCGTGGCCTGTGCATTGTCTCGAATCTTTCGACGATAAATCTCTCGAACGGTCAGAAAGAGACAGAAATGCACGCACCCTGTATATAGAATAAGTAAGAAAGAAAGATTTATGGTTTGTTAATGGGTTTAGAAGCTGCGATGATCTATGGCCGTGTTAGTTGTTTGAAGTAGCTTTTTAATTCTATTATGCGAGGAGTATTTCTGTTTTGTAGGATTCAAGTTTCGTGTCTGATACTCTGTGTTTCCCTTTTTCTGGAACTCGAAAATAACTGAATTGTTTAAAAACTTGCAACAGAGAGTATGAAATACTTATTACTAAGCGCAAGCTCGTTGTAAGCAAAGAAAATTGAAGATTCTTCTTCCCGTTCGAATCAATTGCATGCAATGTAATCAAGCTTCAACGTGAATCCATTTATCTCCAGGGGGTTCACAGAAAATTTGATGACGGATCAATCTTTTTTTTTTCTAATGTTTTATTTTATTATTATTATATTGGTGATGCGAGTGTTCACGATGAACAGCCTACGCTAAAATACCCGTAATAAAGGGGGTCGTGGATCAACAAGTTTCAGAAACACTGTAATAGTCCCTTCTTCAAGGCTTCTTGACACAGTTATTTGATAATCTACACCTATCATTTTTCATTTTTCGTATAAATCGAAATCGAATTTTTATTTTTAATCCCATATTTTAAAACCCGTGTAAATCGGGAGACAGGTGTATTATCTTATTCAGTTTTCAACCCTCCATCGAAACCCACAAAGTGAATATTATCAAAAACATCAGTAATCGTATTTTCATTGTACATTTTATAAAATAAACACATCTGTTCGTAAGACACTGTACTTCATCACTGGCGTACTAAATGATACAAATCAAATTCGATGTCACCTATCAGTTCCAAGAGTTAAAATCATAAATCCCAAAAAGGATTGAAGAACAACCGTAAGGAACAACCGTGGAGAAACCAGAAGAGGATGGGGTTCAGTGAAAGGGGTTGTGAGATAGCGGTGGTGAAAAGAAAGAAAACAGAACGAACAGAAACGTCGCGAGGTGGCAGAAGGAGTTGAAAAATGTCAGCCGGTAAATTGGAAGGGGTTCGAGTACGGCAGCCCCGACGTCAAATAAACATGCCAGGACGAGCAATTTCGAATATTAGAAGGTCCCGCAGGGTAGGTGCATCCTGCGTCAGGGCGCGTGAGCTACGGTGATGATGTTTGACCGCAGGACGCATCAGGGACTCACTTGCACGCTCGATGCAATTGCAAATGCCGACCGCAGAGCAAATGGGCACTGGCTGGCGGGAATTAAGGATTCTTGCCGGAGAAATCGAGTGTCGGCTGTTCGTGTTCGACCAGCGACCAACGTGTTCGAAAGACAAGAGTTGGCCGACAGATTTTCCACGGTTCTTGGAGACGGATTTCCAACGAACGACTTCAACACCGTCGTTACGAGACGTTGATGAAATCGTTGATCGTTATTGCGGTTCGCGGTGGACACAATTTAATGGACGCTTTTTAAAAGGACACCTCTCTGCCTCTTTTTTTTTTTCTTCGTGGCGCACGTTAATAACCAAAGCGTTGCGCAATCGAGACGAGATTCACGGATCGTAAACGGAACATCTGGCATTGTTTCGCGACGATAAAGCAAATTACGAGACATCGCTTTAAATTATGTAACACTCTGTCGCATCAGAAATGCATTACTATTCTTTTTTTTTTCACCTTTGCTGATGATCGAGTTTTTCAAACAGGAAGATCACGCGTTGTACAATTACTCGTTCGATATTAACCTCGTGTCTCATGATCTTGTCAGTAGTTGAATTTAACGATTTTAGATAGTGGCTAATATTTCGATGAGAATTTTTACTTGTTACAATTTGAAATTTCTGTTCGCACCCGGTAGGAGATTACTGACAGTGTTAATCCGAACAGGCTTATCTTAGCAAGAAATTGTCGTAATAAATATTTCTATAGAGAAAAGAACGAAAAAGTTGCGAGGGGTTGATTTGGGAGTAATTTCCAGTAATTTCAACGTGTCAGGGGAGAAAGGGCAAGAATCTTAAACGCTAAATTTAAATAATCTTCAGACGCGGAGTCTGCAAGGGTGGCGCACCCTGTAATCTCGGCCACGTGCACTATCGACAATCGAAGGGGAAAAATAGTCGGGCGAACAAACGTTCGAACGAACCAGTCGATAGGCAGTCGATGAACGATGTCGATAAGTATCTCCGATAGAAATGTACCACGAGTTTGTAATAATGTAACACAATGGACGGGTGTAACGCGCGGTAGTGTCGTGGAAAATTGATTTGTTCTTACCTGCCACGGATCCATGATTTTCTTTCTTTTTTTTTTTTTTCTTTACTAGCAACCCCTCAGACGTTTCGAGGGAATCGAGCAGCAACGGCGAACCGTGCTCGCGAGTTGCAATTCACCAAATCTAATTTGCATGCGATCGAACACGGAACCCACTTAAGCTCCGAGGAAACTTTACGCGGGGAAAATGTTCCCGCGACGTCTGCGTCCCGTGCCCGTTGAATTAGGTGCCGATGTAATGTGCCCTTTCTGTCGCCTCGATTATTTCGTTCTGTCGCTCGATGGATACGCGCTCGATATCGGTTTTTATAGATTTCAGACTTTCACGTTGAAATAACATCGAGTCGTGTACACTCGATTATTCAGGAACGAAAATCTCTGTGAATGTTCATACAAATGCATGTTTTTATAGAAAATTCTGTTACTTTTAGAGGATTTCAATCGTTGCTCGGACAATCAAGTATCCTGGTACTCATTTCTATATTTCTTTTAATAATTTCTTACGTTCTTCTAAAAAAACATTTGGGCAATCTTTTGGTTCGATTTGCGTTTTCAAGATAACAATTTATCCAAGAAATCTTCGATAGAAAGGGTTTGGGGTTGAATGAGTAGATTTCATTTCACATATTAACACTAGAACTACCAAGCGGGTCAACATGACTCGTGCTTGATTTCTTATTTTAAATTAGAAAATTAATTAAAAGGCTTTTGTCGAAATATAAGTTGACTTTTATCAAGATAAAGAATGATTCTATATGTCAGTTTACGTTTCATCTGTCATTTATTTTGTTTTCTATTTCAGCTTTAATTTTGAAGTAAGGGTACACAGAACGTCGGTAGTTCTAGTGTTAAGTAGTTGGAGTTTCGAAGGATAGAATTTTTATTGATACATCGTCCGACGTTTTAAATTACATAACTGTTCATTTATAACTGCCGAACATCGTGATCGCATGCGATTCAAGATTGCGAACAATATTCTTAACTAGATTCATCGCGAAGAGGACAATGCTTCTATACGGAAGACTCGAGGACCGGGTGATTCGTTAAAATTATAACGCTTAACGTTGCAGAGACGAGCAAGCAAACACGAGGGCGCAGGGATCATTGAGATAGTATCGATAAATTCAAAGACGAACATAGGGTTCAGCGTTCGAAATGCCAGATCCATTTCGCGCCAGCTCGATCATCCCGAAGGGCAGCTAGTCAACGGAGGGGAAGTGTGTCGTTTTCTCTTTCGTCTCACTCTTTCGCCAACAGATTGCTCGTTTGCTTTTCGATCGTGAAATAGCGTGTGGATGGGTCGAAAGAAGGGGGCATGTAACGTGCCGACGACGTCCCGACGATGACTGGTGCATCCTTGCTCCGTGAGACGCGTGATTCTCAGAAAAAGGCCGGGTCTGGGCTTGACCGTCCGATAGAGTCATCACGTGTCGGCGCTAGGATAGTGCTTTTATTGTAACATATCGAACGTGGATACCAGTTGGGGGCCAGCCACGAAGAACAGAGAGAGGTTTCCGGGCACGTTCTTTCAGGCCGGCAGCCACGGAGTAGAAACGAATTGCGGGGCTAGTTGTCCTGTATCGCAGCAGGGTGTCTGAATGCACGGTGTATGATTGATCTGACACGTAGTCGGGGCACCGTGGCCACGTACCACGTACCTGGGTACCCACGATCCGACCGCAATCCCCTGGATCCTATCTCCTTTTGTTCACGCGGCTTGTCGATATCGCCAACTTGCCTCGATATCCGGACGCGTAGCGATAGAACACTGAAAAGTCTAGGGTTACGTTGGTAGAATAAATGGTAGAGGTAGATTAGTGTATTGGGATGATGAGGAGAAGGTTGCTGATAGAGCAACTCTATCACGATGTTGTACAACTCTGTTTCCTCGAGGTGTAGCTTTAACAGGTTCACTGCCCCGTGCATTATATGTGATACACATTATTGACTCGTACCGTGAGAGACGTGTTTCGCTAGAAAAGATTCATTTACTATACTCGTGTGAACGATTAGACGGGTGGCAAATAGAATCTAGAATTCACTACATTCGGATAGTTAATGGAATGCATTTATTAACGCTAGTAGAAATTAAAATCCATATAGTAAAATCGATTCTGCAAGTGGTATTAAAATTGACCCAAATTCGTCAGCATATATTGAACTTGATCCTATCTAACGACCACCTAAAAGATTTCTACGCTTCTTACCGATCGTTTAATAACGTTGACAGTCGAAATCGGTTTCATCCCCGCGTGTTAACGTTTGATGAGCCCCGTGGCCACGGGGGGACGATAAAAACGCGAAACGTGTTAATTAGAAAAATTACAAATCGTGACGCGACACGCGGTGCGTTCTCGCTAGAACGCGAGCCGTGGTCTCGCGCGAACAAACGCATTATCGTAAGCACGAGATTGCGTGTTTCAATTATGAGAGGGCTCGCTCCGAGGTATATCGGGATTGTGTTTCCATCCTGTTCCACCGTTGTCTTCTTTGGTCCATACAGGGAGAATCGCTTCATCATAATCGGTCATCCAACGTTTTTCTACAGAGCGTGCCCCCCCGCTGTCTCTACGCCCGGATATCTTAGCATCGAAATGCCGCGCTGACAGACAAAGAATTTGATATCGTGATTAGCTCGTTACGGTATTGTGCGTTAACGCGTTGCCACGAAACACCCCTCCCCAATTCGAACCCGTCCCACGATTGTTGTTCCGCTTCGAAACTCAGCCGAGAAGGCACCGGCGCCGCTTCGAAGATGCAGAGTAATTGATTTTCGACCGTGTATGCAAATAGGGGATGAAAGGTGTGTCGAATGTTGTGTTTGATCGGACCGCCGCGCCGCGTCGCTCGAATTCTCTTTTTTTCGCAGGTACATTGACAGAAGATAATATAATTAACGCAACTTATTGTTAGGTCAGAGTACAAGATAATGTTTGTCTGCATACAGAAGGTCTCGTAATTTATTTTATATTGCAGTTAGTTGATATTTGCATAGTGAAAATTCAGCATTTTATTTGAGCTATAGATCTTTTAAGTATTACCACTTTGATAGGTGTTAGTGATGGTTACACCCTTAACCCTTTGCACTACCGTTTCCCCGACAAGTGCGTCAGTCAGAGCTAAATATTTATTACTTCAGCGGTAAAACAAATCAAGGAACTTGGCAAACATTAATTGTGTAAATTGTAATCAAAATTAAACTTAATATTCAATCGATCAAAGTTTGAACGACAGTAGTCGTATCTGAACTGTAAGGTGACGCGTTATTGTAGTGCAAGGGGTTAATTTTATTACGTTTGGATCAAAATGATGGTTATATTAAAAATAAATAAATTCTAATAAAACGAAGCTGATTTTCAGAATTGGAGAAGCGTTCTCTAACGTTTATCAGGTCAGAGTTCGGGTCGCATATGCCTCGTTTGCGACAAGAGGCAGGAAGAAGTTTCTTGGCAGGACTATCGGATAGATCGTTTCAGAGATTCGTTGAAGTATTCGAAGGTGTTACCGGAACTCAAACTCGGCGCTCTTTTATTTGCCGTTCGAATCCCTGCTTTTCGCGCAGAAGGGGATGCAGCAACCCCGTTGCTCAACCATGGCCTCATTACCAAAGCAAATATTTTATAGACGAGCCCTCGGTGACGGTTCGAGCAAAGAAGCCGAAGGAGACGGAGATGCTGCCGGAATCGATGTAAAAAAAAAAGGCCTCGAATAAAGGCGCGAGTTCCTTTTTCCTGTCTTCCAATCTCTGTCTCCGACCATCCCCCTCGCGATTCCGTAGTCGACGGAGCGTCAGGGGGAGTGAAAAAAAAAAAGAATCTCTTTTCACTGGCTCCTCCGATTTACATTTCAACTCGCTTGTTTTATATCCACCGTCGACCCCTTCTTCTTGTTCTCTTCGAGATCGTCGATATTCCGAGGTGAGACGATCGCCGTTAAAAATTAGATAGGTCGTGGCCTCTCCTCGCCCGACCCACCCTTTTTTTTCCACCCCTGCTTCGTGAGACGAGAAAAATGGAAACGAGAACCCGAGCGGACAGAATGAATATTCTTTCCCTTTTAACCGTGAATACTTGTACACTCGGGCACTGATATTACCAAAGAACCGTAAATTTCGAAGCTTTGTTTTTTTTTTTTTTTCTTAGTTTGATGGAAACTGAAAGCTACGATATCTTTTGAATATTTAGTAAATTTTCATAATTTTCAATAACTATTGGCGGTGTGTATAAGTTTCCGTCGTTATCTTTTTAACTCGAGGGCCTCCGTTTGGTATTTCGAATTGCTAATATAACAGGCAACGGAAACTGTTGCACATTGATGTATCTGTGGAGTACTGTAAATAACACGTTGACCGTCATCGAGGCACCATCTGATCAATATTAACCCTTTTCATTCGAAGCATTTTTAATTTAATTTTCCAGCTACGCTTCCAGAAACCAAACTATATCGGAAGAGAAGTGTTAGAATTGATTTTTATTCCCCTCTTTAATTTTCTATATTTTGATACGGGTGAAACAGAAATTTCGCATTTTACAATACTACGATAAATGAAATATGGTGTCTCAGAGGCACCAGTCGAGTGCAAAGGGTTAACGGTAACCTTGCGTTAAGCCGTGAACGATGTTAAATATTAAGGTAATAATGCAACGTAGCAAACTGGAAGCTTAAATTTGAAAATTAATCGTCCGTCTCCTTAATTAAGATTTTAACGCGTCACTCTGACAGTCTAATCATCGAAGAAATGGACCAGGTAATTTTCAAATTTAATTTTGTAATGCTATTAGAAAATCACTTTTCTCTTTCTTCGATTAATCATCGAATTGCATCACATTTGAGACGTCGATCATCAAATGACTCCCAACGTGTCAAGGCGCGAGATGTCTGTTATTTCGCAAATTCTTCCTAACCGTCTCAAGCATCGCAGTTCAAAGGCAAAACGATCCCCTTCCCTCCACCGTCTATTTCCATAATACGCTTAAATTGATCCTTTAGGCGACGGTGGCATTGGCGCAGTGTATCCTTTAGCATTCGATTGAATCGTCAATTTGTCTAGCATTATCCAGGACGTAAGGAAAGGTTGGGGAGAAGGGACGGCAGACCAGGGGGAGGGCTAGAGGAATGGAAAGGCGAAGGCGGACCTAGCGTCTCCAAAGGATTTCGTGTATTTAGGATAACAAGCTGCTCCCGCCCCTGAATTGGTATGCAGAGACCCACGAGTAACTCCTTTATATTGACATATCGTGGAACGTGATCCAAATACATGCGACATTATACCGAATTGCGAACAAAGCTGGCTGGCGGCGATGCAACGGCAGCAGCCTCGTCAAATCGTCCATGAATAGAAAACAAATCGTCCGTAAAGGAAATTCGTGTCCTCGAATCGATTACGAATTCGAGTCGATGTAGGCGACGTCGATTTTCTGTCCCGTATGCACGTGCATGCATACGCTTCTTACGTGATCGCGGCTCGATTCCTCGAACGGGGAAAAACGATATGGATGGGTCACGAGACGGACACCGGGGGGTGGGTGGTTGAAAAAATAATAATAGGAAACGATGGTCCTTTTCCGCGATCGCGCACCGGCCAAATAACAAAGTAACCGAAGATGGATATCCGTTTCAAATATTCACGCCCTTTTCGCGCCATGGCGTGAAATTGATGCGTTTAGGAACCCCTTTACTGGTAGGCGGACAGTTACGCCGGCATAAATATTGCCGAGAGCCCTGCTGACCACATGGCACAGATACGGCCCTGAATAATGTACGTGGCTACGTATGCGTCCGCGGGCGGATCGAAAGATTTAACAATAGTCGAAATTTTACGTTGATCCGTATGAAATGTGATCGTTCGGTGTTGTACCAATTTGTGTTACGTGCAACCAGGATAATTAAACGCAACTTTAGGAGGAAGAAAAGGGTATATTTCCAATTTTCGAATCGTATTAGTAATAATATTTTATTTTTCATAAACGATGGCTAGATTATTCTCGTAGATAAATTCACGTTGCATCAGAGAGGATTTTCGAAACAATTGAAAACGTTTCGAGCAAAATCTGTACAATGGTAATGCGAGGCGTCGTGTTTACCTCGCCACGGTTACGACGGGTCTTGCGAGGTAGGAAGCGATATTTGTTCAGGCATCCCGGTAGGAAATTCAAGGCGACTAAGGGATTATTCGCGGCACCCGTTGCGTGAATATATAATAGCCTGGCGTGTTTATGTATCCAGCTATGACAGGCACTTCCGTTTCCGTCGAGCGCTCTTGACTTCGTTTCGTTTCTGACCGCGTAAATGTGTTTACACCACACTGTCGTCTATCGTTGGTCCCTCGTGAGCAACGCTGACGAACATATTCGTCATCGACACGGCTTTTTTTTTCTTCTTTTTTTTTAATACCTTCTGAATCTGAACGTCGACCTGCCATTTCGAAAATCAGTCGTTGGTTATTGATCAGAAACAAACGTCGGACGTATTTGTTGCTCGAAACAGCAATCAGCAATTAACGTCACAGGAGTCACGTCATTGTTATTAATTCGACTTTAATTTCTGCAATTATTTTCAAGCGTCTGTCCATTTATAGAGCATCGTTTATTTTTCATTTTCCTCTTGCGACTCGTCCGTCCTTCCGGCCATTTTCTTCACCAATTTATCAGCCCCCCTTCTCTTGCTCGTTCGCGTCCATTAACTTAATTAATTTTTCTCTTCAATTAATTGCGCGCCGCAAAACTAGTGTGCCGAGAAGTGTCAAATTAACGAACGTGTCGTGAAAAACAAAAATGAATTGGTAACATGGAAGAAGACCCCTGTATAACACGGCACGGGTGTTAATTGTTTCGTACACGAATACTCGGCGCGGGCCGAATGCCAACGGTTTGTACCGCCGCTAATCGCCATCTGTTCCGCCAAGTGACTCGACACGTTGCAATATTGTTAATTATTCAAATTCACGTTGTAACGCCACGGTTCGTAGGAAGTTTGGTAAAGCTTGTATCGTGGCCGCGTTACCAACACGCTCCGTCTCGCACATCGACACCTTATCGTCGATCCTTAATTGAATTTTGCAGAAGCGAATTCCGTTGACCGTCGATATCTCGAAAGATATCTCCCATCATTTCGAATCACTTCCATCGGATTTCAATGAATCATCCTGTTGCCTGAAACTCAACAGCGAACGGATTGTTTAAAAATTACAATTACTAATCCGAACGAGCATAAATGCTTGAATTCGTGGAAAATTTTACACTACAGTACACATCTATCTCAATTCCAGGTAATAATCTACGCCTACTTGTTGCCCAGTCATCGCCGCCGACGGGTTGAAAGAATCTTCTTCCCGTTAAATATAATACGCACGGTACGTAAATGTTTGAATTACCTGGAAAGGTAATTAATTTATCGAAAATATTTCTTCGTCGATAATTTCAGGATTCTTCTGATAAAAATCTTTACGCAAATATTTTGAGGCGCAATTGCATTCTTTGCGATTTTATAAACTGTCGAAAAATGACCAAAACCTCAGCTTAGCGTATAAACTGATATCAAACGAAGAATTATAGATTAGAGACCTAAGGTATGATGCAGGACTTGTATGTCCTGTGCCGTGGTGAACGTGTCACAGCACAGATTTGTACGATTGCAGTCTTGCAAGTAGTATTGTCTCGTGAATGTAGCTCGAAGTTGGCCAGCAGCAACGGCAGCAACAGCAGCATAGAAACAAGAGCTGGCAGTCTCTCTCGGTGCGTATGGTATATCATTGCCCGGGTCTGGGCGGAGTACGGCGTGAAGTTGGCGCCGCCAGCGATAGATACCGCTAATTATCGATCGTAAATAACGTCGCACGGCAGCCCGATCGTATCGTATCCATCGGTTGGTTTCAACCCCACTCCTAAGTTGCACGGCCTTTCGATGATATAGGTGTTGCTTGGTCTCTAAAACAGGGTTGACCGAAAAGGAACCACCTCGAGGAACAGGTCCCTCTTGGACTCTAACTCTCGCGTTCAGGGTGGCTTGGATATATTACAAGCGGTGTCTCTCCTGCACGGTTATTACACCGTGTACGCGGTTATAATTGCGGACAAGAGGCCCAACGGGTGATTTGTGATCCTATAGCAAGCAAAACGGCTACTTGGCACGTTTCTACGTATCTGCGACAGATCCGTGGCCCGTGAAACTCGTATCGATTCCTGGTTCCGATAGTGAGATTGCTTTGTTGTTTTTCTTTGTCAAGGAAATCGAAAGAGCTAGGTTGAATCTGGTGTAAATAGTCCCTTGGCTATGTCTGACGGTTCGCAGTTAACGTATTCAGCGCAGATTTCAGACGGAGGTTTCATAGGATCTAATCTGATCGCAAGCCAGAGGAGACAGATTGAAAGAGAGCATACGTTGTTTCCTGCCGTTTAATCCTGCTGATTGCTCTCCGTAGCGGTTTAATTTGCGAACTACGCTGCTAGGCGTTTCGAGAGGTAGCCAACGGGGGGAATGCGGTATCGATTTTTCTTCTGATATCGTGTTATGGTAGTTTCTTTGACCGCTACGCAAAGAACAAGCTCGTCGAAGTTCGATGAACTTAAATGGAAACGTTGCAGAACAACGCTTCGCTCCGATACCACGCTTTGGTCGATCTTTAATTACTCTGGTTATCGATCCGTTGCGAACGATATACTCCAAGATAATACTCCAAGAGAACCCGTGTTTTCTGCAACGTTGACGAAACCAGACCTTGCTTATCGTTTGTCAAAGATCAAAAAATCATTTCGTGTTCGTTCAACCACCGGGAATCCTCTGTTTGAGAGGGAACACGGAGTCTGGTGCTGCAGTTGACACCTTCGAAGCAACGATATTTCCTTACGTGCTCCACCTACCGCCTTATGAACCAAGGAGGTGTTGGTTTCCGCGTCATGAAAGAGGTCGCCGTTTCAAGGGGTCGTCTGATGGCTGGTCGGGGCAAAATAGAGGGGTGGAGGGTAATTCGGGCCCCTATCATGCGGGGGCGATATCGCGTTACTAGAGCCGGCTTTGATCTCGCGACACTTACAATTTTCCCGACTGGCGATACACCATTATTTCGCATCGCGCCACGCGAGTCCTAATGAGAGGCTATGTGCTCTGCACCCAGAACCGTCTCCTGCCCCCGTTAACGGGGGCCACCGGTAATCACAAGGCATGATGGCTCGTTCCTGGTGCTGTGTAACCCGCCACCCCAACTACCCGCCACCGACCACCGCATCCCTGAACACCCTCGACGACGACGACGACGAACAACGGGTTCACCAATCCTCGCCATTAACCCACGCGAAATGCTAATACGAAACGTCTAGCTCGAGTTTACCTTGTCAACTGATAGCATGATAGTTCTAGCAAAATTCGCCGATGACATTTTGTTAGTTCCTGTGCTTATTAGAGACTTCACTATGGAACGGTATGTTTCGACACGTTGCAACGACTTAGGCCTTAGGTATTCTAAACCTCAGGGTTTTCACTTGAATTTATCTCCCTTTGAATTTATGGCATTGGACCCCTTGGTAGCAGTTGTCAATATATTAAGAATAAGGATGGTTTTCAAATTTTAATTTCTAATTTACTAAACGTCGAATGGTTTCTAATATGATTGACTAAAGAAAGTGATGTTGAGATACTTCAAACAGACGGCCTGATTGATGTCAGAAATCGAACGTTGCACCAAATTCAAGTATCACAGTCGTTTCTTTCAACGAGCAAGAACATCGGTCCTGGCACACGTGGCCGAGCCATCGCTCGAAGCCTCGGTGTAAATACAATAACCCTTTATTTGTTCCCCTTTCCTCACGGGGCTGGCCGTGATTCAACAATACTCGACGTTGTAGGCGGCAAACATCGCCGCCTCGTCGAGCCACTCGCCCCCGGCGATTTTCGCGAAATTCACCAACGAATCCACCTTATCGACGATTCGGGGATGAACGAGCGATCGTGCCTCGGTGGGACTCGAACGCGTGAACCCCACCGGGATGAACCGACGGTGAGGAAGGAAGATCGTCGAACGTCGGCGTGGAAGCAAGCGTGACGCGTGATGAGGTTTGAGGAAAGTTTCGGGGATGAAGCTGAGAGAGAAAGGAAGGGAGACGGAATGGGAGCGTGAGCGTTGTTGGACACACAGAGTAAACACTTCAGGAGATTGCCGTTTCTGCGTTGCAACCATCTACCACCTTCCTATCCGACGGAAATCCTTACTTTGCTCGAAATCCGTAATCTTCCTGAAGGGCACGGATTAATTCTCTTGGCTCTGTCACGCGTTCGATGTGGATGGAAGTAATCGCATGGACACGATGGTTATTGGAGATTGATAATGAAAAACTCGGGCCCTTTGAAGATTTCTAATTGAAGGATATTGATGTTTATTTTGCGATACATTTTTTACCCTTTGTCACGGAGTATGAAGTCTACTGTTTTATTAACACGTTGACTGACACAGTGAAAACGGACGTGTGTAGTCAGACACGTTGAAATCCTAATTATTGAGAATATAATCAACTAATTTTCAAATTTAACCTTTCAAATCGATAGCTAGCATTATTAGCTTAATGATAACGCTATTCGTGGTTTGTTTCGTCATTTCTTTTGTTAATTATTTGATTGTAAAAAATTTCGGGTGCCGGTCGTCGGTGACCCCCGTGGCAGCCAACGTGTTAAAATAATAAAAAAGGGGAATACGGTACATATTATTATTACCGAACGCCAATGTCAACTGTGATGTTAGTTCTGTAATGGATTAGATTAACAAAATTTTCTCTTACCATTAGCCATTTCTCAACACAACCATTTGTTACATTTTTAGTTTTAACAACTATTTTACCTGAGCTTCTATCCGTAGTACTTGTCATATCCTCTGTCCACTGTATTTTTACTTTGGTTATTTCTTCTTCTGTCGATTTTTGACACAGGTACCTTCATTTCCTGAAATGTGCCTAAGAATTTCAATTTTTCTATCACATACAGTGTATTTCAAATTTCAACACTTATATCTATCAGTTTTCTTCATATTCTAATTTTCGTCTTCCAATCGATCGAAGTACATCTCCTTCGTTGTAATAGTATCCAAGTTTTTAGAGCGCACGTTGTTCGGGACTGGACGAAAGTCGGGCCTGGTGCAGGTGGAATGCTAAGAACTCGTTTGGATATATTCTTAGCCTCCTTGCTGATTCTGCGCTTCCACGAGCCGCCGGGGGAGGGTCCTGAAGGAGCAATTAAGCCTGAAGTGTTTCCTGCAAGGTGTGACTCGTAGAAACGGACAGACGGGAACGAGAACGCCAGCCACCTGACACGAGAGACGACTTCTCTCGCACGTCAAACGGTAGTAATTCAACTTTTATTCGAGGTGGATGCAATATATTCATCGACGGAACGGATAGAAGGCCGGCAACCGATGCTGACCGACGCCATCATCAGCTTGGAATCGTAATACCACGCGAAACCCCGTCCCGGGTAACATGGTGAACGGATAATAAAATCGAACGAGCATCCTCTGGAAAAATAAACGAGAAAAATTCGTGTTACAATATGAGTATTATACAGGATGTTTCACAAAATCTGTTGGAAGAATCCATCAATCGAACGGAGATGAATTTTTTGATTCTACAACAACTGGTATTGAATGCATACCTGCTTTTTAATCAATAATGAAGCGGAAGAATAAAAATAATTCATAGAATTCTCTTCTATTTCAATAAAAGTTGATTTATGTTTCGACGAAAATAAGGGGGATATTTATAGAATTTATAGATATCGTAATTTTATAATTACAATGGTATAAGTCTAATTTCAATGTCCTCGGCTTTCTTCGTGTAAATTACGTTTTTCTTTATATTTCTTCATCTTGCACTCATCCTAAGGCTCGATCTTTCTTCTTTTTTAATTTCCCTCAAGTACTTCGACTTTCTGTGTAACTAATAATCACGAACAAACTTCATACTTCACAAAGCATCAAGGATGAAGCTCGAATCGTTTGAATGGTTGCACACCGAAGTAACGTGACTCACGAGAAACAGTCAGTTTTTTCCTTTTTTTTCTTCTTTTTTTTTTCTAAAAGGAAGAAGCAGTTTTAACGAAGCGAGCGAACCAAGATTGCTTCCTTCGTCTCTTCTCACATATTTTACGGGCCACGGTTCCCCCCATTGTATGTATTTTCAGTTTTCCAGTAGAACGTCCAGCTATCGTGAGAAATCCGACTCGCAACCGAGCTACGCTTTGTATCAGTGATTTCCTTGGAACGATGGTCACGCCGGATAATAAAACAAAACGCGTTCTTTCCACTGGCGAATAAAAAAAGAAAAAAAGAAACAACAAAAGATACTCGAGGTGACGCAGGGAGCATTTTAGTTTGCGGTCATCGTCGCCTGCTCGTATTCTCTTTTCTCTTCTTAATTGCGGGAATAATAATCACGAAGTTGTCACGTTCGCGAAGCCGGCTACCAAAGATGCCCACGAAACAGACAGAGAAAGGAGGCTGGCATAAAGGAGGGAATTGAATAAAATTTTGGCTCGTCATGCCTCGGATAAATCTGAATTAATTAAGCGGTTTCAAGCTAGACTTTCAATCGTTTCACTCCCTCTCCGCCGATCGTACCTTTTTTCGATCTTATTTCATCCCTTCGTGCCTCGCTCCGTCTCAGACTTCGTGTCCCACCTCTTTCCATTCTTTTTTTTTTTCTTCCACATCTACACCTTTGGATTTCGTGGTAACTTAAACGCGGGAGCCATTCCGGTAGCTGATGGGTTAATTGAGAGTCGAACTAGCCCTCGGACACAAAGGGCTTTCATGGACCAGCGTGAATACGATGCCCGAATTGCGTTCGTGTGTTATACTTCTTTTTTTATTTTTTTATTTATTTTTGTGACGAGCTTCATTGTTCAGAACCGAGGTTGCTTCTCGTTTCGCAAGTTCCTATTAATTTATCTGTTATCCCTTTATCTTTGCTAACGCACAATGCTCGCACGAATGTATTTACACCTATTGAGTAGCCGAGGAGAAAAAATATGAAAGCAAACCAAAGCTATTTTAAAGAGGAGAAGCTGTAATAACAGCATGAATATTTCATCCCGTGCGAGTCGTACAGAGCCAAAAATGCCCCTTTTGAACCCGTTCTCTGGCTCGACCTTTCCGGGTCATCGGAGACCGTTAATTGTCATCAGTAGTGCCAAATATTGGCGTCCTTGAGAATGGTCGAACCGGGGGACCAGTGTTTCCGCAGCTTGCGACAGCATCCGGTAATGAGATGTTTCAGCATCAGGTTCCTGGACCAGTTTGTCTTTGCTCCACTGTTTTCCTTTCCTTCTTTTTTCCTTTCCACTCGTGTACCCGATGGACGATGGTCAGCCCCGTGGTTAAGTAACTGGTTCGTTAGAATGTTTATTTGCTTAGGGATCTTTTGTCAGGCCTTCGACTAATGTTATGACGACCTGTTACCGTCCCCGGTTTCTCTGTCGCCGCATATGTTCCTCGAAGCACAACGGATATCTTTCAACTATTCGACCAGTATTTCGACAAAAATCTCACGTTTCAAAAAATCTTCCAGAAAAGTTTCTCTTGTCAAAATGGCTCGCAAATTGCTTCCCCAATTTGCGGTGCAAATTCTCAAGTTTCACGGTAATTTTTTAATATCGTACTTTTTATACTATTTTTTTTTTTAATTTTATAAAGGGTAAATCATAAACTCTTAATAGTTAGAGTAATACTAGTATTTAATCTTTAGACGACATTCGAACATTCTTTCGTCCAATATAAAAATTTCATAGCTTAACAATTGGCAGAAGGACAATGATGTTAGGTGATACAAAAATTGTATTTAATCCAGTTAGAATCAGGATAAAAACGTATGCAAGTATCGTGAAAAGGGATACGAGTTAAGATTCGAAATGAAGACGTTTCGACCATGGAAATTCCTTTCATCAATTATAATGGTCGACGCGGCAGGACAGTAGCCGTTCATTAAAAGGGTATATACGAGGTTGGTGCTCGTTGCTCGAAGAAAAATACGCTAACGATACCGCTCGTGAACGTGTTCTGAATACTCGGTTCGCGTCCTCTCTTGTGTATTCGTAATCCCCCCGGTCCCTGATTCCTGGGCGTACGAGGAATAATGCAAAGTGTGGAGTCACCCTGCGGATGGTAGTCAGGTATCGCTTCTGCTTCTTATTTATATAAATGACCAACGCATAACTCGCACCGGACGAGGACTAACGCGAGCCTATTTCCACGCTGAATGCTCTGGTAACGTGTCGACTCGATGATAAATTAATTGTGGAATCGGGCCGGTTGTTATTCATAACGTTCAAGATTCAGTATTGAAAATAACATCGATAATTGTTTCGTGTTTTTTAAGTGGCAGAAGAAGAAGTGGTAATATGGCTGCCACGTTTTAAATTTTCTTATCAAATTTTAGATTAAAACGTAGGCAAAGTTTTCGTAGGCAATTGATTTCTCTTGAACGATTAGTAGTTTTAAAGAAGTCCTTACAGGGGCTGCGTTACCACCACTTTCTGTACTATATTTTCTTTTCCAGTATTAAATTTAAATTCATACTCTTCCTTGGCAATACCCGCGCCACGAGTCGGTACCTTGTACGCTCAGGAGACATCGTGGACGGATCGTTCCATAGTGTTCATTGTTGGCTCGTCACGGCTCTCGAGAATCACCTTCCTGCTTGAAAGAACCATAAGTTGTCGTGTCGGACTACCGTGACTCAAGGATCGCGTTCGTTCTTTTCATAGCTCAACATTTGATTAATTAGCAAGAACGGGCTGCGTCTAAAAATACACGAGAGTCCTTGATACACGTTCCCCGACAGTTCGTTAGATAGAAATCGTCTTTCGAATCGTTGCTGGCCACGTACACACGAAATACCTTGCCGTTCGCGTTTCTTTCCGCGAAGATGCACGGGAGATTCGTGCTCTTCATCGTGTGTATCCACCCTGGAAATAATAGGCCGCAAAACCGTCGAGCTTGGTTAACCCCATTTACTTTTCATCCTCGAATCAGCGTGCTCCTTTTGTGGAAAACAATCGTACGTAAACGTGTATCGAAAGTCTTCGAAGGGGTGGCTTTGATGGGCCGTACAGTGTCTCTCATTCGCCTTAACATAAACACTTGGTTATTTAAAGTCTGTCCAATTTTCCAGCTATTAGCCCACCATGTTTAACTCTTTCAAGCCAACCTGGGTCGTCGATGACGCAAATCTTTGCGGTAAAGGATTGAGAACGACCTAACTTGTTCACGAAAGGTTAATCCTCGTTATTTTATAGACCTAAGATTTAGAAATTGTACAATACCAGCGTCTGTGATTATATTGACCCATCAAATGACTAAAGAAAGATGATAAAAGACTTATCCGGCGCTAGGTAGCCCCCTCTGGGTCGCGTTACGATCTTAACCGTGCGACGATCAAATCGATTGTAATCAGAACCCATCGCAAAATCATCCAGGATCTGACTGGGTGTATGGCAATAACCGATGAATATTAACCAGCAAACAGCGCTGGTCTGGCTGCTGTTGGAACGAAGCGTAGTCAGAACGGTGAGAGTGGACCAACGTTGGAGTATAGCGAGTGGCAGAGTAGGAGGGTACATATTCATGACGTTAACGAGCCTCCGTCGAACGTTTAATTCCGCCAACCGCCTGAGTTGGGTTAGGGTAACTCGCTCGGCAAACACGAGCCCTAACTAACCGTGCATCTCCTGATGTTCTGTTTCTCGCTCCAATCCGTTCCTGTTCCATCGATCTCTCTTTCACTCATTCAGCATTGTGCCCGAGCATCACTTCTCTCCGTCGTTCCCTTTTGCTGTCTCTCTGCCCTATGTCCCCTATTTGTCTTTCGACACCGCGAAAGAACAACTTCAACCACGATGGCAAGTGCGGTTGTGGCTGCTTCCGACGTTTATGAATGCAGGTATTGCGGGGATATTCTGTCGGGATTGTTGGCGGAGGTGTTGGAAAGATTGAACTCGAATGCTGATTAATAAAGCAAATAATAGCTAAAATGTTAACGTCGGTGGGTTGTGGGATTTGTTAGAGATTTTATCTTAATTAAAGCGCTGATCAGTGCTGTGTATTTGGTACTTTGATATGTAACGTTTTACCTTTAGAAAGTAGATAAATAGATAGAGTTGTTTACTCCAACTATTGCTGGAGATGGTGCTTTTGAGAGGTAATCACCTCTGTATTGCCCAACAGGAGGTATTTCCTAAATTAGAAAGTAGTGTAGTAATTAACATTTGTAATTTGAAAATATACAGTAATAAGATTATTTTACAATCTCCACAGTAGGCGTTGCATAAAGATGAAAGGGTTATAAATTCCCCATAAGTCGATAGGTCGCCGAGATAGTGACAATTTAAATTTAATTCCAGCTTCCTTTCCATTTTTTAAATTTTCCAATACAGTAAAATTGAAGTTCCTAAGTCACGGTTATCCCCCCATAAAAATTTGTACCATAAATCCTAAAAATCACGATGACACGGATCGTGTTAAATGACTGAAGGTCATTCTTTATAGGATATCGTTATCATAATTATTCGTATAGAGTAAACTTATTTAACATAGTTCTATGACTCGTGCAGATTCAACCCTGTTGTTCAGCGTAAAAGATTCGCGGGGTTAATACGTTTCGCGCGGATCGATCTCCGTCTTATTCTTCATACTGCGAGATAACAGGCAACAGGTAACACGGGTAACAAGAGAACTGGAAACGAGCAGAAGAAACAGCACCGGCTTACGTACATTCCAGCGATCGGATATCTGGAGCCCACCTTCTCTTAGGACGTCTTACTTATAGTAGCGGGGGACTGGACGAGTCTCGGGTTAACGTGTTACAGGAGTGACTTGCGACTTGGTAATTTCATCCCTGGCATGGTGCCTCCTTCTCTTTCCTTTTTTATTTCACGATCCACTACCTCCGTCGCCATCATCATCATCATTATCATTATCATCATCATCATCATCATCCTTGGTCTCCCTCTCTTTCATTTTACCCTCGCAGTCATCGTCATCGTGACTATTGTATCCGCGCGTTCGTGTTGCACGTATCAGCCACGTTTCGACCAACACGCGTTAGAGGTCTTGAACGAAGAGCCAGACTCGTGTTTGCCTACAAACAATCCACTTCAGCGTAAGCCACGTTTCTTCCCTGTTCGCTCGTTTCTATCCTTGCGTCCTCGTCTTTCGTACGGCAGGCGAGTTAGCTGGAGATAGACGACGCGAAACACGTTTTCCCACGTGAACGAAATCATTGAACGGTCAGATTCTTGGCCAGGACGATTCGAGGAGCTTAAGACAAAAATGGGCGCGATACAACTACGGATCAGATAGTTCGATGTTGGCTAACGTAACGCCTCGATCAACTCATCCATTATTAGGGACTCTTTACAGATTATACGTGTCATACCATGGTAAGCGTAGGCGTAACATCGTTCCGGACGAGGTCTTTTAATGCGGATCAGCGTATCGGTGCAATGAGAGAGATCTCATCGATACCACGGGATCCATTTTGACAGCTAGCCTTTTGTTTTACTCGATGGATGACGACGATGACCGAGGTGGTTCCCCGGAGGTCGGGGCTCGCCATCCCTTGTTAGAATATAATATGAGAGAGAAGTTCGTATAGATCTGGTGGGCGTTCGTTGGTGGTGTTAGTGGCGCCAAAGATAATCCTCGCGATAGTTTCCCCTCTTCTTTCCCTCACGTCAATCAGGATTGGATTCGGTTTAGAGCTCTCTATAGTTGAACCAGTCGTATCAGAGGTGCTCAAATGGAATCCAATAACCGAAATGGTGAAATATCAAATACGTATGGAGATTTTCCTTTTACCGTTTTAAACAATGCATCGAAAACGTTCTGTCGCGGATTTACATCGTCCTTGTTAAAAGCACCAACGAACGAACCATTTCTGAAACATTTCGTCGGTGTTTTGTCTGGAATTCGCAAGTAACGATGGATAAGAATCTTGAAGGTAGCGATCAAGACCTTCAGAATTGAAATAAAATTCTATGTCACTTGTATTTAATGTAGAAAGATTTTATAATCCATCACTAATGACGATCTATGTCACCAAACGCAAAATAACGCTGCTGTATCTTTCAAGACAAATTCGTACATGTTGTGGACCAATTCGCCCAGCTGGGCGCTAACGCACAAAGCTTGAAACTTTTGGCCAGGTTCTACTAGAAGGATACTTAATGGTTACTTAATTCCTAATCCAACCTCGGCAACAGTAGTTTCGCCGACGGCGCTACTTTCGCATTAATCTGCCGCTGGTTGCCGTCTTGCTCGAAAACAGAAATACGGCAAAGACGGGTCTAATCCAGCGCATCTGGGATTCATGAATCCCTCTGACTCTTCCACGCGTCGCACCTTCTGCCGCCTTTCCACCTTCACCACCTCTTTCGTTGCCTCCTCATTCACCGGCGACGCCGTCGAGCTCTGCTCCCTACCCTAACCTACCCGGTCTGCCCAATCGGCCGACGGGCTCCCACTCTCCCACTTTGTAGAGAGCTACTTCCATATTTACATGGGAGGTAGTCGCAAAAGCGAAGTTAGCGCGGCTAAGCTGATTTAAGCATTCGTTATTATAATTCTTGGAAGAAGCGGCGGCGCTTTTCAGTTTGAGCCAAGCTCAACTTCCGCAGGCTGTTCGCTTTTCCCAGCTAGAAGGATGCCGGGAGAGAAAGAGTCACTCGTTGCTCTTTGCCACCTCATCACGCTAGAATTCTAATTTATCCTATGAATTATCAGCGAAATAAACTTCAAGCCGGTTCCCGTGATTATTTTCATTGTGGTTTCTCGATTCCTCTTGTTTCCACGCGTACATTTGCTTTCCGTTAGTTACCGTTTCATGAAATCAGCCGCGATTCCACGACCACCGCCTAAGTAACCGACTTGTTTCTAATTCACAATCAGAAATGGTTAGACGTCTTCTCGAGAAAAAAAAAAGGTGCTTCAGGAGCGACTAGTTCCGCCGTATTAGTGATGATTTTTTGATGAATATCGTCATTAGTCGCTTTTGGAACTAATTAACAGCTGTGAGACACCTTTCCGTCGATCTCTTTCCACCGCGTTGGCTTCTGAGCGTTTCACGCCACGTATTCGGTGGTAATTAAGCTCGGTGTTCCTAGCACGCGTAGATCCCTGGGATCGAAAGGTGTCCGTATCTTTGGACTTTGAAATCCATCGCGGACGATTAATTTCCCGGGGTCCCCTGGGCGAATTTCAGCCTGCACGATCACTCGGCCCGTTCGTCTGTCCGTATTCTTAATTAATAACCGAGGCAGCTGCCTTGACGCTGACGTCATTACCAACCTTTTTTGCCTTTCTTCCTCTTATTCGTATATCCGTTGGTCCTTTTTGTTTTTTAATCCCCGTTCCCGCTTATGAGATATCGCTAATATACATCACTAGCGCCACCAACGGTGTACCGTGGAGGAACTTAATGAAGCCGTACACACCGGCGTTCGCCATATTAAAGCTAACCTCCAAACGACCTGATCGTGTCCGAGACGAGATGGATGCAGCATGCACCGTGAAATTCGCTAAACAAATGTCGCTCGTTTACGTTTGCTTCGACCGCTATCGAATGGATGTCCCGGCGTGTCTTTGCCGGCCGAAAGAAAGCCTCGTCGACTACCTGCGCGGCAACGCGCGTGGCTCTCGAATCCGACCGACTGTTAGCGGACGCACTGTAATGGCGATAATGATGATGGTGATAGAAGCTTTATGGGTATTCAGAAAAACTGACGCTGGGATATATACGTGGAAACAGATGAATTATAAGCAAGTCTTGGGTAGATTCATGTTGGATGGATCCAGTTAACTCGGTCCATTCGATTGGTTACCGATTTTATCGTTCCGATATAACGTATTCATGATTTCAATGCTTTCGTGCAACAAATTATATCGTTACATCAAGAAGATCGTACTTTGTGTTCAACCGGACGTCTTTTAGAATTATGCAGACTGGACATTGTTAAATTGAAACGTTATGCAGCAGTTTGTCAATCGTTTATCTTGAAATTTTACGTGTAGAAGATACACACGAAGAATCGAGAAAAGCATCAGCGACGATGTTATCTACGACCTTCTGTTGAGCATTCCGTCCGGTGTGTCGCGGGTTCCTACGGAGGTTAGGCAAGCCGGGGCTCGATAACGGATGGCCGGTCGTTACGGTAAATGTCTTACTCGAGGGCCCCGAACGACCGATGGAGACCACTGGGATAATGATATTATTACGGCCATCTTGATTCTCCTGGGCCACACTATCATCATACGTCACCCCGTAGCGCGCGAACGCGTTGAATCCACGCCGTATTACGGGCATATATTTCCTGGCGTGTCCTGGACGACCGGTTGGTTGCTTTTTGCCGCACGGGTTACAAAGTATGATGATCCAGCGGGGACGACGGGCCTGATGAAATCATCAGGACGTTCCAGATCGTCCCTGGCTCGAGTTAATATCGACTGGAGACGCCTGCCAGGACAAAATGTTCCGTTTTCTTCCCCCCTCTCCCACCCCGTCGAATCGGGCAATTTACTCGATGGCGGATCCTCGTGAAAGGACCTGTGTACAACTTCCGCAATCACGAATCCTTTCGCTCTCGCGGAAATTCGTTTCACCGTTCGGAAAAGAGCGTTGCAATTGATTAGACGATAATCGTGGTTTGGCGATCAATCGTTGAGAAAGTTTATCCCTCACGAATGATAGTCTCTCCACGCTTTCACGCCTCGGTTTGTCGCACGTTGCGCTGTTACATTTAACACTGTTCGCGGCTTCCGGGTGTTAGCCGTGTTCTGTAAGGTTTTCTGAACTATGTTTGCGACCTTCGCAATTCTTCTCTTACAAAGTTATTGGTATTAGAAAGTAATATTTCACAATTGAAATTATTATATCAGAAAGCAATCATTTCCAATTACAGTAACTACTACTTGGATCAATCTCTTGCTATATTTGGGATAATTCGAATAATGTCGGCGCAAAATACAAGGTCGCAAATTTCGCTGTCAACCCTCGGTTTAATAATGATGGATCTACGATTTTGACGATAAAAGGAAAACCATTTTTACGCCCTAAGATGTATCTTAGAATTCATAGCAATTAATTCGAAATCGTATATTGCTCTTAATCCGTGTCGCGTCGACAAAGACATTCCCGAGGCAGGGATCGTGCAAGAATTTTATCGTTCAATCATCGTTTCAACGAGTGCCCGTGCTCGTACGTCCACGCGACCGGGTAATTTGCCAAAAATGACCGGTATTTTCCAGGAACGATTCCGTTGCTACCTCTCGCAGGCTGAAATTCGCGAATTAGCGGACACGTGCCGTTTCTGGTTCCTCGAACGCCAAGCGTATAATTATCCGCACGAAATGTATCTTTTAAGGAGTCGCGTTATGAACGCGTGCTCTTCGAGTTCGTTCGCGAATGTGGGTCAGCCTGTTTGTCAATCAGTCCTTAATATAGCCTGTGCCCTCCTCCCCTCTTTCATCGTTTAGGCCGCAGTCGGACGTGCTTCATGCAAAGTTCCACCGACGAAGACGCTTAACGTTTGCTACCATTATCGAATCCTCGTAGCTCAATGTACTTCTTTTTTACTACCATTTGTAGATAATATTTCATGCATTTTCATGTATAATCGAGGGATAAGTTGGTTTAATTTTGTTATCAATCGGCGATCTTCGATGGTCAGCATCTACTTCGGAGCATCGATTCTCTGGAACGAGGTGACCGGCGATTTTTTTACGCCAGGACAAGGACGAAAGAAGCGACAAATTAACCACAGGCTGAGACTTGACCTCGTTGGCTGCCAGAACACAACAGGGTTGTGCCAGGAGGAACAAGGACAGCATGAGAAACGATAGAAAACTTCGAAGAACAGAAGAGGCAGGGGTCTGTCTGTCTAGCATCTCCTTGATGAATTACTCTCTAGCGATCAGTAGTTACCAACCGTTCGTCTTTTCGTCGAAGATGAACCGCGTAGAAGAAGATTCTCAGGTGAGATAAACCTGAGAACCACTGGCTACCACTGATCCGGATAATAGGAATCCTAAGTCCTTCTGGTGTAGTGTACTGTTTCAAAAGCAAAGTGTATGTATATTTTACTCCGGTTTGGCTCGGAATTAATCTTCAACTTCAGATTCTTTTACTTTGGAATATTCAACTTTGACATTTAACCACCGAATGTTGGACAAATCGTGGCTCAAACCGACGAAATGTAGATTTTACGATAAGGATCTTGTGAAATTTTGTTAAAGAATGTTTCATATTAACTTATGTAATTTTCTACGATTTGAGAAAATTACTAATTCACAAATCACAATGAATACTTTGTCCCAAGTGAATACTTTGACGTAGAATCTAATTTTATAGTAATTTTATATAATTTTCTTTACTTGATACCAATCAAGAAAGTATTAAAATGTACAAAATTAAAATTGAAGATTATCTCGTATCATTGATCGTAATCAAGATAAGTTTAATTCCCTTCCGTTCGATACCTGTGCGTTTTACATGCACGTGATACATTGAAATGCAACTTGTAAGCCGTCAACATGAACATCGTCGACGACATCATCGTCATCGACGTCCTCGAGCAACGATGCCGCACAATGAAACATGAAACGACGTACTTGGTCTCCTCGCCCCACCGGGGAGGAACTTACCGATTAACTCATCTATCAGAGGCATTGTTGCCCTCAATGAGAGGATACCGGTCGCGTTTATTATGGATATCGCGTTATTATACTAACCTACTCGCTTTTGTGCGGCGATATAAGTTTTCCGGTTGGTCGTTCGTCGACTTGCCATGGGGGACGCTATCGCTCAACATCGGCGGGATTTTTTTTTACAGCACTGGTATTATTGTATTTTAAATCCCAATCAAAAATTTGTATTATAATTGCTTTATGATGCAATTTGATGCGTAATTAACCACATTCGTAAGTATAGGCATCTTATTATTTAACCAACGGATGACGGACCATGGAAAGAGTTAACTTTTAACTGATTATAACTGACAGAATTGATCAAAATAGTAGCACGATTATTTCGAAGTCTATTGACCGTCAAAGTAGCGGTACCGACAGATCAAATCCGACTCATTTGCCGTTTCAGATTGCGAGGTAATCGCAAGATTAATACACAGTTTATATCACGAAGGTAACCGGTATCATTAAGAAGATTTTAATCACCGACTATTAATGTCGCATTAAGAAATCAAGATTGATCATCGGCCGGGGCTCGTTCAGACTTTCCTTTTTTTTTTGTATCATACTCTAGATTAGTGTACGTGGTCGAGATTGCTCTATTCGATGATACAAACAGCCGTCTACGTAAAGAAACGCGTCTTTGCTCCGGCCATCGCCGGGATATAATAGTTCGAGGACTAATCGTCATTAAAGCAACAGACGTTCTTAAGTAAGATTAATAAAGACCACGCGATACAATAATAACCGTGCAATAAAAGAATACTCGATCACTTTCACGGAACGTTTAAGGCTTAACCCGATAGAAATTAATTACAGGTAGGATTTATTCATTGACGATGTACCTATCGATCAACGAAATCATTTTCTTGCCGGTGAAGAATTCGATTATTCATACTTTTATGCTATTCCGATTACAGTTAGATATAATTTTAAAATAATAGTAGGAAATTTGGGTAACGAAAATAAAATAATAGTCTCGGAAATTGGCCTTTAATATGGCCTTTAAGTTACATTAAGGGTCGATAATGATTAATTAGAATTCGAACGCGTAGAGTTCATTATATAAACAATATCCCCCACAGATATAATTATTTCCTAATTCAACAATTGGAAAAATATGTAATCCATGAGTATGCGTAATGGACCATCAATTACCTAGATTTCTATTTAAATAAATCCAGTATAGTATGAATGATGTATCAGGAGGGTGATTCATATATTATTCGAAAATTCTAATATGTAAACACTTATGCCCCCATAATAATTCGAATAATTAGAACTTCTTCTATACATGTACGACACATACCTGTACGGTAACAAGCTTTGTAGTTTGAACGCACGTTTCGAATCGAATCAAATCTATTGGAGCCAAACGGACAAAGATTCTCAGCTCGTCCGAGCCTCTTCTGCCATTGAATCTTACCCTGTCGATCCTGCCAGCGTCGCAAACACCTCTCGAACATCGACAAGAGAGAAAGAGAGAGAGAGTGAGGGAGGAAGGGGAAAGATCAGATGTACATACATACATACACGCTCGCCGGATAAGTATCAAGTATACAGGTCGGGCAGATATAGTCGGCCAGTATCGACCGGGTAGCCAAGTTCAACAGCCAATCCTCGGCTGCGCGTTAAAACCACGCCCTTTATTTCGCGGTTGTCTGTATTTAAGTCAAGCCGGGGATACTTAAACTTTTTTCCACCCCTCGTCAACCGTGGAACCAGGGAAAGATGGTTGAAAAAAAAAAAATGAAGAGAAACGTCCAACCAGCGAGACCACAAGTCACGTACGTCGAATTAGGAATCCTTCGTTCGTCACGTTTCTTTTCGACGCGGATTCATGGATCGAGAAATCCGCGTTCTCCAACGTAACGGATCGTCGTTCGTAAAAAAAAAATTGCCAATCTTTTTTCGTCCTCGTTTTTCTGCACCACACGATCGTACAGGATTAATAACGTTACGGCCAATTGTTCGTGGGAAGGTACGCGAGCATCGCGGAGAGCCGACCGTTTAATTGGATTCGTTCGATGCTAACGAGCAGGAATAATTACCTTCGACGCGCCCCTATACTACTATTACAAATCGTCGAAGAAAGTGACAGCAATCACGGTGCCGTTGTTCGTCTCCTTTGTCGATCGCGTTTATCGTCGACGGGATTCGTAGAAACCGATGGAACCGATCCACGCACGCTTAACGATACGTTTATAAGTTTGATTAAGCTCATTAAACGGACGAGAGCCGGTAAATGGAACGACGTTAAGCTCGTTCGCTCTCTGTCGGGTATAGTTTGAGGCGTTCGAACGAGTAAGAACGAGTTCAACATTTTTCTCTTCTTCCAAATCTTTTATTTCGTCGAATTGATTTCTATAAGTATGTTTTATAAATTTCGTCCTTCTTTCCATTTGTAAATTAATACTTTGACATATTCGTTTCTTCCATAGCTAAATTTTCACGTTTATAATTCTTTAATTTCTTAAATATAGTTTCCGAAATAATTCCTTTTTTCGCATTAAAAAGAAAAGGTGTTGCTAATATTTTTCGTTAAGTTTCTCCTAACTATTCCAGATGCCTAGTTTTCACCGAAGAACGTTCATTTAAATATTCTAATTTCCTCCTTCTCGACGATTCTCAGAAACAGTCGACGACGTTTGAAGACTTATCCAAGAAGTAAAATTGCACACGTCGCGATGTCGGTGGTAAATTTACCGCAATTCACAGCCATTAAAGCTCTCGTATTTATGTAAATAAGGAATTCGGGTACCGTGGCGCGGAAAGGAAACGGAAAAGGGTGCGATGGAACTGGTCCTGGGAGGGGTTGGGGGGGTGGTAGAGTGTACCGTGAAGGATACCGAGCGCTGGATGGAAGAAGGTGCGTCGCAGTAACGGGCCTCGAGGAGACGAAGGAACAGAAAGCTCTCGTTAATGAGCTTCCTCACCCTCAAAGCTTTGAAAGCCGGTTACACTCGTCTCGCTCGCCGTCGACGAGCGAGAGAGTTGTTCAATTCAAAGCTTCCAGGAAATTATACGTCTGTTACCGTTCTATCTTGGAAGTAAAGGCTCAAACTCGGGGGTCTAATAGCGGCAATAGCGTATTTTAATCTCGGCCCGAGGAAGTGCATTTGTCATTTGCCTGTCGTACAAAAGCTTCTCGCCTTAGAAGCTGCAATTTGCCGGCGAGATTATTCGTTCAGCACGGTTTAACGGCGACGCCAGAGGTCGGATACTTTCATCAGGAAGCGAACGTTTCGTTACCTTGTCCACTCGTCGTTTGTATATTTCCTGCATCTGGAGAAGGCGTGCTAATTCGTCGCGCCAGAGAAATCGATTGCCTTTTGCTCGGGATTTCCTGTTAAGCCTCGGGGACGCGTTTGTATCGATACAACGGAGTAATCCGCTCGCTATTTAACCTCGGGTGAATCTATGATCTTGTATAATCGAATAATTAATAAAAGAATAGAGCATGATCCACCTGAACTTTAAAACTTATGCCGTTCGATTAAGAAATTTCAAGCAGGTCTTATGATTTAGGGTGCCAAAACAAAATTGGATCCTTACTTTATTATTATGGTAATAACGCAAGGTAGCAGAAGTGAAAGCTTGTATTCGAAAATGAAGCTAATTGTTAAGAATTAGAGACGCTGTCACCTCGAATCGACGGGATTCCAAAGTTAACGACGTGCTAAGACGTTTGATAAACGGTGTCGAAGTTTCCCGATACTTTGACGGAGAGCTTCTCCGCCATCATGTATCATGACACGGTGTCACGGTTTTCCTGGTTGGCCAGCCTAAAAACCGAGGGTATTAGAAGGAGCCATCTGGACGCTGCCACTTCGATGCCAAAGTATTTCACCGTGAACGGAGTTTCGAGACTTGGCTGCGATGCCGTCACGCCAATTTCTCTTGGGGGATGGTTACTTACAGTGTTGGCTTAAACAACATACTTAACCGGGCTACTTAGTACTCACGGGCGCAGACGTACCCCTTGCAATAATAACATTTCACCCCCTTTAATCCACAGCCTGCTGTTAGTCCTCGGCTAAGTATCTGTCCTCCTCTTGCCCTAACGCTCTCGTACCGTCGCTTTCCGGGGGCGAAATCAAAACACGGAAAAGCCGATACAGTTTTGCGTAATACCTCTCCGTCAGGAAGTTCCTGAAAATGTTGTTCGGTTCCGTTGTCGAGGGAGTGGATCGCGGCAAGGGGAGAAAAAAAAAAGGAAGAGGAAAAGTGGAAGAGCGAACGATTGTTTTCGGTACAAATTATCGACTTGACGGATGAAAGTCTAATTAATTGGCTAACGTAACCGTCCCACGACCCTTCGAATACCAGGATGTTTTTCTAATAAGTCGTTTGTTATCAGTGTCATAAATGTATAATGCCTTCAATTTCTCGTATAAGATCTTAAGTTGTTTTGAGAATTAATTGATTGCGTTATTAATGATTAGGGTTTCGGTACATTTATGTTGTGGTTTTTATTAAAATGGAGTTGTTTAATGTTGATTGAAATTTCAACTAAGGTTTACAGGACTTTGGTCCTGCACGGTCGAAGGATAAGATAACGTGCAGTAGGCGGGCTACGGATTCCCATATAAGTTCTACAGAGTTAGGAGATACCCCATCGAACATAATACAGCATAAACCCCATAGTGCTAAGCGGCTTAGTACCTCGCAAGGGCAGTGACGCCTGACATGTCCATATAATACTGGTTCTAGATACGTGACAGCTTTCGGACATAGATGATCGAAAAATTTCTTCCTCTCTGCAAACCACTAGTATTACCTGAAACGTGTAATTGTTTAATATTCATCACGTTTAACCAATCTTATCATTAGAACGTGGATTTCATTTTGTGGAAATAATAACTAACAATCGAAGAAAGTACTCTTTGCTTTCGATTTCTTTTTGAATAATACTCAAAGGTTTATTGGTTAATTTTCAGCTTCAAAAATGGTACATAAAATAGTCCAAAATTCAATTTCAATTCTTAGCTTTCTCCATAAACGTCTAAGGTTTCATTTTCTACTTATAAAAAAATTTTATTTACAACAAGGTATCCTTTGCTCAAATTCATTTTAAAGTATAAACGTCTCATACTTGACGATACAAATCCCTTTGTAGGTTAAAAATTCATTGTTTTTCATACGGATAAGCACATTATTTGCAACAAAGATCATAAATCAACAGGCAAAACTATTTCTCGTCCAGTTACCACAGTTAACTAAATATTTTCCTTTTCCCATGAAGTTGTCGCGCGCCTATAGAAGGGACCAAGGGGTGGCGCGTGACACACCCCCATTGAAATCTTATGCACGGGATATACTTAAATTAAACGGACGCCGGTGTCGCATTATGGGCCCGAATGGCGAGTTATATCTAACCTCTCATTAACCCCGTGTGAACTCGGATACGCGAGCCCCGTTGAAAGCTGACACGTCGATTTTCGAATTCGAAATTCGCACCGGGGTTAGTTTATTACGGGGTTTGCAGCCGTGTCATGAGAAACCGTTTTAAATTGCCACGGTTACAATCGAAACGTTCAACGAAAAATCTTTCTGAATCCAGATGAAATTCCACTTAACAAAAGTGAAACGTGTCTACGCGTAGAACGAATTTCTGGAAGATCGAAGAAATCAAAACAAGAATCATCTTATGGCCGATCATTATTCGTTGCTGGTGCACAATGCTGATTTCTTTCGACACGTTTCCATGGCTTTTCCTTTTCATCGCGAGTTCTCCTCGCACCCTTAAGCAGCTAAGAGCCCATGATCTGTGGCCGGAAGGGCAGATCGAAAATATAGAACGTGCACGAGACCCAAAGGAAGAGGGGATAGAGAGCGTAAATACCGAAAAACTTCTTACCGCAACAATGGTAGAGCAGTGATTTTAAAAAGAGATCCTACGAAGATTTGCCATCACTTTCACACCTCTCCATGGCACCCCAGCGCCGTGCCTAAGACCTACAACAAATACCTGGTGGGCATCGTAATCTCGCTAAGGCCTCCCATAGCGGGGTCCCTCGTGGGCCCCCATTATGATTTTCGCGGCATTGTCACGGTGTCGAATCTGTCTACAAATAACCACTAGAGAAATGGTTACTCTTCTCTGTCGATACACTCGTCCGTATCTCCGTTTCTCTCTTCTTTTTTCCCCTGCCCCGACGAACAACCCCTCCTCTTCTCTAACCTCTCGCCCTCGCTCGTTCCGGCTCTAACGCCATTCAGAATGGACTACATTATTTTGTTGTAAGGCCCCGACCACACCGTATTATCCTAACATCTAAATCCGGACAGCTGGATGTCTATCAGAGTCTCTCAACCAGACCTGTACCAATCGCTGAACTCTCGTGTTCCACGACTCGGTGTGATAAAACCGCGAACGGATAAAACACGTGGGGCTCGATGATTCGATAAAGACCCCCTAAAAAAAAAAGAGGATTTTTGCACGAGCGTTGTTCCCCGATGATTCGAAACAGGCCAATGGTATTCAGATGATACGATATGGGAACTGGAGTAACTTCCCACCTGCGCGTACCATGCATTATTCAGTATCTTTTTCGTTGGAAATCTGGGTCGCTGTTTGTGACGAAATAGTCTGTTGGGTAAAGTGTTCAAGGACTTAATTTTCACGAAATTAAGACAATTTCATGATCAAATGGAATTTGAAAACTGAGAGTGTGGTAGAATTGATGGCTACCTGGGATTGAGAACCACTTTCTAATGAATGTGCCAGAGGTGTCAGAGCAGCAACTGTCAAAACACGACCGGCAAGACGAGGCCGTGCCATCCAGTGTGCGACGAAGAGGGAAATAGAGAGTCTGGATGAAAGAGAGCAAACGGAACGACCCTTTTCACGGCATATTGGAGATGGTACCTTGAAAACGGTACACGGAACCGATGAGTATCGATAATCGCGACATTCATCCTTTCATCCCCCTCCCCGTACGAAAATTCTTTCGCGACTACGTATCGGACACGGCCGGCTACGCTGAAACGCGGCCTATTGTTCACGATGCGTGTTTGTTGCGCAACGGTTTCCCCGCTTTCCGTTCGTTGAATAGCAGACGATGTTTATCAAGAAGGCCAGGACCGTTGTTTTTTTAAAAGGAACGAGCAGAAACCAGGAATTAATATCGCGTCATCGTTTAACGCTCAGCTATGTGTTTTAGAAAGGATGAGACTGGTAGCAGCAAAGTGTCTGGGTTCTGTTTTCACTTGTGATCGGATCAACGTTTCTTGAAAACATCGTTCTTTGATATATGTTAACACTTTCGTAGGATTTTTGAACCAGGTGATTGCCTGCTGAACAATTGAGTTTCGTAATGTTTCAAGAGGCATATATCCCGATTTCTGTTGGAATTGTGAGTTGATCAGTGAAGCTGGTAGACTTGTCAAATATGAAGTGTACCCGAAGTATCATTAATTCATTGATAATTCAATTGAAATAATAAAATTTGAATATGATACGATTGGTCCTTGATAATACGAATTAAACCCCTTAAAATTAATATAATTATGATTCTATCATAAAGCGATAGTGTATTAATTTTATCCATGAAGTTGGTTCATAACTGAAATAATAAAATTTCAGTATGCTATAAACTGAATCCCGATGATACGAATTAATCCCCTTAATTTTTAATTATAACTCTATTATAAAGTGATAATGTTTATCGATTTTATCCACGAATTTTAACAGTAGGCTTTATACACCTCCGATGGCTAATAATTCGTTTATAATTCAATCGGATTAATAAATTTATCTATATCGTAACCGAACCTTGACAATATCAAATTACTCTCTCCAATTTATAGCGACAAAGTTTGTCCATTTAATCCGAAAACGATAACGCGTTAAGATTGTCATTTCTTCTAAAACAAAGAAGCGACAAGGGATCGCGGTAAATTATATTCGAGCGTCCTCAATAATTATCATCGTCCGACTCTAAGAGAAATTGGCTCTCTCCAACTAGCTCCCTAAACACGTTCGTCTCAATAACTAGTTTCAATTACGTCCAAGTTCATCGAAGTAATTTAGCGACTCGCCGACGAAACTCGTTCCCCGGCCACGGGGAACATTTCCATTCTCAAGACTTTCTCCCCAACGACTCCATCTTCCCGCGAAGAATCCACCCAGCTGTCGGGAAGTTTCATCGAAGCGGCGTAGTCGCGAAACGAACGAGGGAAACGGGGTGAACGAGCAGAGAGAACGAGGGAAAGATCAGTGGAAGAGCGACAGAGAAAGGGGAAGGGGGGGGGGGGGGGTAAAGAGGAAGTGGTCGCATGTGGAAGCATCAGGCAGGGTGGAGTCGGTGACGAGGACGGTTTTAGGCGTGCGCTCTGGGCATATCGGCTTTTTCGAGAGTCTTGGTCGATGTTCCTGGTTCCTGGTTAACCCACGGGATCGGTTACAAGGCGACCCAGTCAGCCGATTGGTCCATTTTGTCAGCGACACCCGCCCACGCCACGTTATCGCGCAACTACTCTCTTCCTCCATCCAGCTTCTGCTCGTCACTTCTCGCTCTCCCTTGCGCTCTTTGCTCTATCACGTATCTCCCGCTCTCTTTGGCTTGCCCGGAGCCGTGTCGATAACCTTCCCTACGCCCGTCTCTCCCTCTATCCTCTCGCCGTTGTCCCTCCATCGAGCCGGACGCCCGCGTTCGCGTTGACCTTCGGAGAAGGAAACATCCGTATTTCGACGGCGACTTCTTTCGGGTTCGTTAACAGGGAGCCCGGTGACTCGACGGATTCGAGACTGCACCTAACCCGTGGGTAAAGGACAGCCTTCGCGGCGCTTAAATCGTAGGAGAAGGACTTCGGGGGGGAAAGAGGGAGACACCGTCTGAATATTGCCTCGCTCTTTCGAGAAGTTATTTTAATTGTTTCCTCGGCAACGAACGGCGATCTTTTGTCCGTCAAATTTTATTCGCAACCTTGTATTTTTGAATAGCCGGTATTCTGAAATATAGCCGTTATTGTTAGTAGCGAAAGGGTTAATTGTTAAATGCGATTGGTGTCTGTCGGGAATCGTTGCTCGTACACGTGATTTCAACGCTTCCGTTGACGCTTGGTTTCATGATGTTTTGGAACGGGATGGAATTGAAATGCGTGATCGTGTCAGGGGATGACGAATTGAACACTCACAATCGTTGTTTGTTGTAATGTCATAATAATCTGTTAATATATTTTCGCGTGAATGTATGTACAGCCGCAAATAATAATATTAATAATAATAATATCAATAATATTAATAATAATAATAATGCTTCATTTCTCCTCGTGTGTATGTATATTTATATATGTATAATTCCGTGTTAATAGTCTTTAGCGATAAGGTACCTATGTATACGTAGATCGTAGTATGTTCATATTTATAGAGGGGGCCAGGGGGGGGGGGGGGGGATCCGATTATACAAGAAATCTCGCTAACTTTTGCGTGCGTTCGCGTGTGTATCTACAAAGACAGAAGTGGAAAGCCTCGTGCGAGCAAGGTTTCTCTATCGTTCCGGACTCTTCGGGTCGAAGATCGAATCGGTTAGTGAAATTTACAAATCGCTAATTTCTACTTAAGCTAAAAGGGATAGGGAAGTTTCGCGAAGTATGGTATCTTGAATTGGTTCGTCCTGTTTTGTTCGATCCGTTACATCACACGATTTCATTTCGTCCAGAAGATGCTAAAATTTGTTAGATCTTGGTAAAAAGTCATTTCAAGCTTCCAATATCGACCTTACTGCGTTAACTTTGAAGCTAAGTCAGGCAAGGGGTTCGGAACAGTTTCAGGCAACAGCGAAGAACATTTGACCGGAAGCATCGCTATGTACAAAGTACACCACTATACTGAGTTCGTTTAGCCTCGAAGCGAACGGTACACATTGTTCTGGGGTGTTCCAACTATTTACACGCGACGATCACTCACATTTTTGTTTCCTTTTTTGTTGTTTTTATCTATGAAGAAATTGCACTCGATCCGACATCCAACGACGCACCGTCAACCAGCAACGATCCCGGCACTTTTGTTGCCGCCATGTCGGTTCACCGAACGAGCCACGGCTTGCGGATTTCCATCGCGAGAAGTTGATTGATTTTCTCGCGCCCCTTCGTAGATCAGCCGCAGATTACATCGTGTATCGCGTTCTTTGATCACGAATAATTACTTTTCACGTTCCAACCTCGCCAGGCCTGGCCTCACAACACCTCGAATCGTTTCTCGAAGAACTGATGCTCGTCGCCGGACACGATTTTGCTCGAGGACCGTTGATTCGCCGATGTTTCCCTCGTAACGATCCCTCCTTCGTCCTTATCGTATCACGCCGGCGAGAAGGGTCGGTGGATTTGCGGTGGTTTCGGATTCGGCGCCGGTGGAGTCGCAACCCTTATCAAGCCCTGGCCTTGAGACAGACCCTGAGGAGTCTGTTGACCCGTCGGTGGACTGCCCCGCGACGAAGGCGTGTGAGGACTCGGCACCGCCACCCTTAACGGACCCGTCACCGACAGATTCGTCGCCATTAACGGCGGACTGTGCGCTTCCGATAGGCTGTCCGACAGCCGGGATATTCCTCCGTCCGAGAGTCGCGAAGCATCCGATATCCTGGACATCCCTTCCGGTAACGGGTGTTGAACGTGAGGATGATGGAGCAAACCTTCGTGGGGATGCAACCTCGGCGGTGGTAGTCCTAGATGATCTGGCAATCTGCAATTTAAAAAGTAACAGAATTGGTAGCAGAAACAAACAGATATAGTTAAGAATCTTAACACTTAGCCAACCGAAAAGGGAGCTATGAAATAAGCCTCTACATGACCGATCGGGGAGATCTTCCACTTACTTCACGCATTTTTTAATTATTATTTTTTGTGTCTTTTGCGTGGTGAAGGTTAGTCTGCGTTACGTACGAAAAATGCGCGGTGAACAACGTTGGCGAAGTGTTAACCCTTTGCACTCGAGTGGTATCTCTGAGGCGAAAATTTCAGTTTCACCAGTATCAAAATATAGAAAATTAAAGAAGGGAATAAAAATCTACAGATTCTCAAATATTTCTAACACTTTTCTTCCGATATAGCTTGGTCTCTGGAAACGTAGTTGGAAAATTAGAATAGACCCGATTATATCAAAAAATGCTTCGAGTACAAAGGGTTAATCTTTTAGAACAATTCAGTAAATTATTCAGAATTGTATTAACCCTTTCCGGGTTTTAGTCCGTACTGGACTAAACAGTACTGTAAGACATAAAATTACTACACTTTATAAGAATCTACTAAACGATACTCACCTCGATCCAAGATCACCTCTGGGGCCTACAGCTTGGAACGGGCTCGTTTCCGCCAGCCTGAAGATTCCACCGCCTGAGATGTTCGGATGATTGTGTTGCGGGCTGTGCGGTCCAAACCGGAAGCCCGTCGGCGGGAATTTAAAGGCTGTCGCGTGGGAGAATCGAAACTGCGATTGCGATGGATCGAAGCGGAAATTTAAGGATGGAGGTGGCAGAGGTCCTAAAGGCCCAAGAGGAACAGGAGATGGTTGATGAGTCGGCGGAGGCGAGGAACTCGGCGACGGAGGCGACGTACCACCCAGTGAAATGTCAGAATCCTCCGAATCACTGCCTCCTGGCCCGGGGCTCAGAGTACGCCTTGTATTTCCGTTTCCTGTCCCCGATTGCTGTTGCATTCTGAAACATAACGCAACCAAGAAACGTTACTTCACGAACTTTCGTTAACAAAAAGGAAATTAATTAACCCTTGTGCTACCAAAAAGGTAGCTGGTATCCTATATAGTACAATTTCCATATTCCTCGGAAATTATATCGTTAGTTTATTAATCCTTTCGTTAGTAAAAACACTTATAACCTTGTACGGTTGATAACGACATCTATAGCCCACATTGTATAACTTCCACGCGTACATAAGTTTAATGGAAGAAATGAAAATTGCACGTATCGTTAACTAATTAACTTCTTTATTACCAAGGATAACTATAATCACCTGTGGTAATTTCCCACAGCTGTTAACGCTACTTATGCATAAGCTTCTCGCTAGCTCTGACGCAGGTGGAACTTCATCAAGAAACTGTCTTTCCATCGGCCAATTTATTATCGCGATTACGGTACAGTTTTTTTTTTTTCAACGCTTCCGTTCGTGTTTCTCAAGTCTACCATCGTTCCTTCGAGGATCAATTTCTCGAGCGTACACCTCAACGTCGAAAGGTTAACGAAAGAGGTCGTTGATTATTGGTAACAAGTCAGTCGTGGTTGTCGCCGGATAGAATTAACGTGGGCGTTGATCGCGATGAGAATTTCAATTCGTTCCCGGTTAAAACGGAATAGGTGGATGCACAGAGCGCTGAAAACACTTTATTTCAAGTCATCGCGGTTGTAATTAATAAGCGGGCTCATCCTTCCCAGGTGCGAGGCGAGAATTCACGGGAGAGTAACGACGATTCCCCCGGCGACGGTTCGTACAAAAGAAGGATCCAGCTCATTACTCGAGAGATTACGTACGGATACAAAAATGCCGCGAATTTCTCACGCGAACCATCCTTTGCTCCCGAGATAAACGGATGTCCCGACTCGTCGACAGGAAAGTGTGATTCATCTTGCCACCCAAGGAGGATTTCTTATTCGCGTCGAGCAAGGACAACCTCGCGAATCTCTATTATAATTCCTTCTATCCAAAGAATTCTTCCTCGCGTAGGAATTCTTCTTATCTTCGTATGGAAATAATTTTTTCTCTTTCCATTCGTATAATCGTGAGATAAGAGGAAGTTCCGTCGCGGCTGAAATATATTTTCCCGGCTGGAAAACGTTCCCCTGCCGATCGGCGTTAAGAGAAGTCAGAATCATTCGGTAGTCTGGCAAAGACAATGAGATGTTGCGGTCGCCTTAAAAGCCTCTTCGCTCCAGATCGATTCAACGCCCCCCCGCCGTCGAGATACTCCCGTATTTTCTTTGCTAATCGAGTTTCGAGCCCGCACTGTTACCACGGTAACACCTCGAGTGATTTCGAACAGGTTCGAAACGAGAATCGTCGGATCGTCGGCTGGCTCGCCTCCTCGAGCCACCAAAAAGAGGAGCCGTTAACTTTGAAGCTGATTCACTCAGCTCGCGGGTTCGGCATCGCCTTCTGTCAGCTACCGATCGCGTCTTCATCGAGCCTCGAATATTCGGGTCGATTTGTTTTCGTTTTTGCTCTCAACGAGACGTCGAATTTTCCCGAGGAATTTATTCGATTCGTCGGAACGTGACCGCAAGAAGATGGCGGTTGAAACGGTAGTCGGAGCCACCGTTTGGCGGACCTGTTTCGAAACGCTTTGGACACGGTAATCGAACCCGTATATACCTCTAGTTCCCCTATCCTGTCGTCCCTTCCCTCTGCCTGTTTCTTCTTCGTTTTTTCTTCCCTCCCCCCCTCGTGTCTCGCATCAACGGGACACTCGACGCGTTTTAATTATGCCTCAAGACCGCTCTCCTTTTGTCTCGATCCTTTCACGAGACACCCGCACGAGCGACAACGACTTATTATATGCCAGACTCTCGTTTTGTTCCACTTAATGCTCCTTCAGCGATCGTCGTTCCTCCATTCAGAGCCGTCTTAATGTCGTGGCATTAAAGTGCGGCGGCCCACCGTGTCAATTTTTCGGCGTGAATGCTTTAATTTTGTCCAAATCGTTGGAATTCGAGGTCCCTTGATTCGTACAGTGGACAGACAGATATATAAACGCAAATAGTCGCCATCAATAACGAAATGTTTAATCTTCCACCGCAAAATGTAAGTTTCAATCGCAGTAAATTAAGAAAAGAATCAAAATTCGTGTTTCTTTGTCGTTGACGAGGCTCGTCGCTACGAAAGCGTATGGTGATTCGTGGTTGGGACCGAAAATGGTCACAGCCCCGTTCTTCTTCTTTCTTTTTTAGAGTTTCGACGTTAATGTATTCGCGGCATGTGTTCGCGCGTGCACGCGGAATTCGCGTGGCGAATTCTGGCCAACGCGGACGACGAGGGTATCACAGGTGACGCGGTAGTTTCGGCGGTGCCATGATTAAAAAAGAAATTCATCAGCTTCCTCCCGGGGGAAAGTATCAGGTGCAAGGAACACGTAGGACGAGGATGCGCCCTGCCGTTAAGTATTTACGCCGCATGACGAGTCACTTTTGTAATACCTCGTGCGCGTTCTGAAGTATTATGCACGGGGACGGCGACCGGGGGCTCAAACCGTGACGGAAGCTACTGTAATTACGCGCAAGATGGTCGTCCTTGTCCCGTTCTGGAAGCCTCGATTGATCATCGATCGTGAAGCTTCAACGATGAAAGGAACACTGGCTTTCTTGTTGCAGCTTCTTTGTTACATTCCGATATACGATGATCGGGGGTGTAGTTGAAACGAGGGGTGAGTCATTTATTTTCATATTCTTAGAAAATATTTTTATACTTCCGAGGGTCTTTTTATAAGGGTAATACGCGTTTTTAATACTTTTAGTATCTTAATATCAAGGTTGTAGGAAATTGTATTTTCAACAAATCTGGTATACTATTCTCATGATATCTCAAGTAGTTAGCCAAATAAGATCCTGTCCATTAAAATAGGCAAATAGATCCATATGTCCCTCAAATATGTACATTATTTCGTAACGAAAGGTTTACAAGTTTGCATGTTTCTATGTACACTTAAAAGCACTCCATTAACAAAAAAGATCACCCATTCAAAAATCACTCCCTTCTTTTTCTCTTCGATCCCAGTTTCTACGAATCTCCCGGGGGCCCGAACAAAAAAAAAACAGAACGATCAATTTCAACCTGATATCAGAATCGGATCTATCTCGACTCCGTCAGAGTGACGAGGGATATCATTTTAACAGAATCTACCCCGTGTCGAACGGAGAGTAGATTTTCATGCGTGCTTATACGAGTCCCGTCCTCCACCCCTGCACCCCTCGATGCCCCACCATTTAGACCAACCCCGTGCCATGCTAAATACCCGGTGCGCACAATGGAGAACATATCATTCGAAAATCTGAGCTATAGGAAGGACTGTACAAAAGGTAACTGGATATCGGGACGAGGAGGAGACGGCATGTGAACAGAGGGCCCGCGATTTCAAGCAAACGGGACCCCCTCGTCTCTCTTCTTCTTTCATCCCCCCCCCCCTCATAGTCCCCAAACCGCCCCTCGTCCTCGTTTCACCGCTTTTTTTTCATCTCTAGCTCATTTTTAATAGCCGCTAATAGAGACGTTAAAACGATACGGGCCCTCTTGGCCGACTCGGTTCCGATGCTCAATTCTTTCTTCCCTCGGTCCCTCATTTTTGCTCCCCCTTCCCCCGTCTACCCTGTTTGTCTTAAGAAACCGCCCTCCAAACTCCTTTCCTCGTCCATCTTGGGCGGAAAGATTGAGAAACGTAATCTCTGCGAAAGGGAGTAGAGGATTGTGAATGGTGATAAATAGGAAAAGGGTTAACATATTTATATCGTTAAACGATAAGAAAAATGAAATATTGTGTGAACGATAAGGGGGCGGAAATGACGAGTCGGATCGTGGCATCTGCGCTCTCGCGAAATTCTATTCTGAAATTGTTCCCTTTCGGGCGCGATTCGTCTGCACGTCGAAACAAAGAGCCGCTAGGTAGGAAACAAGCGGGCAGCTCGTCGTCCGCAGGTAGCCCATGATTTGCAATATTGTAATCCTTTGGAGGATCGGGAAGCAGCATGGCGTCTAGAAAGGAGACGAGAACGTCGTTTCAGAGTAGCCCCGTTTTCTAGGTCGATCCGTGCGCTCGTCTTCCTGTCCACCCCCTCCCAGGCAACTGCCGGGCAAATGTTTGCCCACGAACACAAAGAGTATCCATCGACGTGGCGGGTTCACTTGTTCCGTTCTGTCGAGCCCGAAATTCCGATCTGTTTGAGCAGATTTTTAAGCGGCCCCCCTTCCCCTCTCTCTGACAAACGTAAAAACGGTCCGTGCTCTCTTTCACCCTTAAGTTCGTCCCCTTTTTTCCCTCGAACGTATCTCGTGTCTCGTAATGGCAATGACAATGTTCGATTCGACATTCTCTTCCGTCCTGGAAGATTCTGGTCGTTTGACCAAGAACGACAAATAATTTCCTACAAGCGGTATAGACGTTTCGAGTGTTTGCGAAGATCCTCGAAAGAGGCATCCTGCTACCCTCTGACCGTTCCGTGGGAAAAATCCTCGAAAATTAAATCCTTCTCCGACGTTCCTTCGTCCAGACTAATCCCGTTGTTTTAGGCTGCGACCACGGCTACTACCCTGAGGAAATTACTCCACGGTCGGTCAGTCGTCGCGGGCAATCACCGACGAAACTCGCGTACCGAAATCTTGTCCGTTCGACGAACGAGGCAGAAAAAATATTTGCGCTCAAGCGAGATAAACGAGACAGGATAATTTTCCTCGTGGAACGCGGCGTCTTCGGCTTTATTACAGGCTCCGTGTGGCCGGTCGACGGTTGTGCATCTCGTTGGAAGACAATTACCGATCAGCCTAATGAGCCGAGAGGCTAATTAACCGTTTCAATCATCCTTCAAGGAACTTATAGATGGTTATCGAACTTCTTTTCTTCTCCTTCTTGCACTCTGCATAATGCTACAACGTATCTGTTCGACCATTTTCCCGGGTAAAAGAACATTGTACGCCGATCGTTTCATTTAATGTTCACACCTTGTATTCTTATGGACGTTCCCTGGGAGTCGGAGTAATTTCTAACTTGATTACACACGAGGTGTTCTTAAATGTTTATCTATCTCTATCGGTTAATTTGTGGCTTTAACACTAGAACTACCGGCGTTCAATGTCCACTTATAGTTAAATCGAAAATTAAATGGTAAACATAATCTGTAAAAGATGAAATATGATTTCGATAAAAGCGTCTCTTTTGTAATATAGAATATGAAATCTGTAACAAGTCATTTTGATCCGTTTGGTAGTTCCAGTGTTAAGACTTTCTTATAGAAAATCCTACGATACTCAATATATGAGCGTCTAAGTTAATCATCGTACCCAGTAATTTTTGAGTAATAAGACGAATGATGGGACTTCCTTTCCTTGTATCTCCATTTTCGCTAGAAAAACCTAGAACTGCCCGATAATTTGTATAAATAAAGAGATTCTGGCAGAAATCGCGAAAAATAGCCCCTAGCACACAGATTACGCATATAACGAGTTAAATGGCACGTTTCTATGATTCGTTTGAGATACTGTTTGCGCGGTGGCGTTTCGTGGACCATCGGTCTCAATCGAGAATCCAGCGTCTCATTTAATTTAATGAACCGTTTTCGAGAAGCTGCTCGGTACATACATCAGAAATCACTCGGTAAATAATTAATGTGTAATCAGAGCCGGTTTGTGTGCGCGAGCGAAAGGGACGAACGGCTCAGGCGTTCACCGTGGAGGTAGCAAAAGGGCGCCATCGAAGGCAACGCGAGAACGAAGGGTGTTTGCCAGCAAACAACCATGGAGTACCTCTTCACGTATTCTAAACCTATGCGTGGGGTTCTTTTCGTCGGGGCAAAGTGACGTGGAAGATGGGTATCAGAAGAAGAGGAATCGTTCATCGTGCTCGTCATTTAATTTCTGTCCTGCATTCTCAGGAAATCCGTGGGACAATATTTGCTCGGTCAAACCCTGTCCGGAATATTGACTGGCGTAAACAAATTCTTGTCCTAGTACACTTTCGAAACGAGAGGATCCTTCTTCATAAGCACTTTAGAGAATCTTGCAGTTTTTGTTTGCCAAAATTGTTCAACTTACAGCCCCGGATTCACGTTTAAATGTTAACCCTTAATCTGTGATAAACAGTAATCTCAAACTATATAAAGCCTTCATGGTCAATAACAGTCCATATGTTTATTTAACTCGATACAGTGTCAAGAATGGCTAAAATGACTATTATAAATATTATATGTTATATACCAAATTCACGTATTTAACACTTGAACTACCATGTCACCCGTATGTGGGTGACACTTAAATTCCCATCGAAATTTGTCGCTTGCATTATTAACATCCTTTCAATGACTTACTCCAAACTCTGAATAATAGAAGTTACGAAGAATTGTAATAATAATAAGTAAAATTTAATCAGAACAAATGCTTTTCTCGACCAAGTTTTCAGCGCTCTTAGCGTCGCAGTCAAGACGTTGTTTTATTCCATTGCATGGATATAAAATGATCCTTCTTTCGGTCAATTTGAAATCTCACGACACCTCCTGGTCGTCCTAGGGTTAAAATAACCGGTGTTTCTGGTGGATGCTATGGTAAGGCGAGTTTCGAACGACACCGAGCGCAAGGGCGGAACGAGTGCACCGCAATCGATGTCTCTCAATTATCGCACGACGAGAAAGAGAGGAACTTCAATGGCATCCGATTGAGGCACGCGCCGTCGCTTAGAGGCTCTCCGAGGTTCGAGAGCCCTCGAATTGATTCGAGTCCCGTGGCACACTTCGGGGCAAATTAAGTTTCGCTTTTGAAATATGCTCTCCATCTCTTTTCGTTCCTCTTCCCTCCCTGTTTATAATCCTTCTGTCTTTCGTTCGCCATTTCGTCCACGCCTGTCTTCCATCCGCGAAGATCGTTTTAACGAATCGCGTCGATTTAATTGCATTTCATCGGCAAACTCGTGCAGAGTTTACCGAAAGTGAGGGGACAACAACGTTTCGGCAAACGGCAGTGTATCGAGTTGCCGAAAAATCGGAGCAAAGGAGGAGCCCCTTAATTCCTATTACCCAGGACGGTAACCTAAGGAGGTTCGTGGAGCGTTAGTGAAGCGAGAGGCTCCGTGGAAGGTGGATACAACGAGTAGAAAAAAAAAAAAAGAGGAAATGGCCCCCGGTATAACCTCTCGTTTGCACCGGCGCACGCTCAATTAACCATTTCCAGGGAAAAAATTCGCCGGCCAAATTCTGCGCGACAGCCCGTGAAGTCCGCGGCTCGTGTTCACCGCGAGGGCAACCGAGCTTGGACGACGAAAACAAGTAGACAGGAAAGGAATAAGCGTGTAAAAGAGCGCAGAGGATAAAGCAGATACGGACAAGAAGGAAGGAAAGGAGCGGTGGAAGAGCCGCATTGAGGTAACCCTGTATCGTTTTTCAAAAGAAGGTGCATCAACGTTCGTCTCTCTTCGTTTCATCGGTTCCTCGACTTTTCTTTCCCTCTTTTCATGTTTCTTCCGTTGTCTTTCTCTTTTTTTTTTGTCTCTTCGGTTACGAAGATATCGTACAGCACGGTTGGGTGTAAGATTTCACGTGTACACGCGGGATGGATCAGATTGGCCTGGCCTTAAGCCGTCGCAAAATTACCCCGTAAGCCTTTTAGTCGCCGTGCGTGTGTGTTTTGCTGGCCTGCGCCCTAAAACCTCCCCCGGCCACCTTCCTGTCCTTCACCAACTTCATTCCCCTCCCCCTTCTTCTCGTGTTATTATTTTGTTGCCCCGTAATATCCTTCGAAACCCCCCTGGGGCTTTGCCAGACCACTTCTAAAAGGGAGTCTAACCGGGAACCGTGGTCTACGGGGTACGTTGCAGAAATAGTTCTAAACTCGGCGAATTATCAATCGGCTACGACCTTTCATCCCTTCCTCGTTTCCGTGACACTGAGCCTTAAATTGGATTCGGAAGGTTTCGCGTTTGATAGCTCGAAGAATAATATTTTAGATGGAAGCTTTTTTTTGCGATACGATACACACGTTGAATGTTTCTGTAGCACAATAAAATAATTATAGAATCCATGAATTGTACCAAAATTGACCAATGAGCAACGGTGGACGAAATTACTGCAAAAATATAAACGATATTCCAGGAATTAATATTGAAGGTATATATGCATGAAAAAAAAAAAAATATATATATTTCTGAGATTGCTATTGTGCGACGAAGTTAGTATTATGACGATTAAATTCATCGTTAGCCGATTGTCGATCCTGCCATCAAAAGACCAAGACGCAAACCCCTCGGGGTCGCGGGAGTAAAAATTTAACGCAATTCCGAGTGATTACCACGGCCCGCTCTGTGATACACCCCTTATATATCCACCCCTTGATTGGCTTACATTGTCGATGCTTAACTGTTTCATGCACCAGTGACCGACTAGGGGGATATCATTGCTCGCGATAGGGGTAACGTTTTCATAGCCCGGGGGCGGGTGTCGTCATTGTCAAGATTCAAATGTAAAAATCGTCGTCGCGGGACGTCGGCCCGGGGTATATTTCACGACAAGATTACAACGTTGGCAACGACTTTCCGGGATATAATTCGTTTCCATTATATCCGAAAATAATTCACGAATCGCGTGACGAAAATGTTCGAACCGATCGATTGCCGTTTTATCAGGGTCTGATCTCGTAGTTTCTGTGACTCTTTTGTGTTCTCTCCCCTCCCCCCTGCCCCTGTTAGAAACGATATCGTTCCAGCGAAATGGTGACTTCTAATATATAATTTTTATTTTATCACTGAAAATGGACAATACGACCAACTAACAACGGTTGACGCATCAAATATTCAACGGCAGGTTTTCGAAGTCCCTGAAGTGTAACTTTGACACATTTACCCCGGCCAACTATTGATTCCATAGCGATAATCATTTCCATCGAACGAGGTAAATTCAACGTCGTCGTTTGAACTTTCAGACTTTTAATAACCAGTTTCGGTGTTAGCGTAGAACTTTTACCAAAGGTTTCGTTTCTGTAATTAACGCGTTTCCTGACAGTTATATTCAAGGAAGTTGATAGGTTTGTTATTAATAGTTTGAATAATTAATTAAAGGAAATTGTCTATCACAAGAATCTGATATATTAAAGTAATGGAGGGATTAAAATAATTGTGATATCTAATATTCAGTTTAACCCTCGGATGGTGGATGTTATAAGATACCAAACATAAGCAAGACCATTATAACCAACCTTAAGTGGTCGAAATTTGTAAATTAGAAAATGAATTTTAAGTCGAAAATTAACTTTTCATTGTCTTTTAGTGGCGCAATCCAAAGGTTAATATTGAAAAGATATTCGTGTACCCTTGAGAAGGTGTTCCAGAAGAATCCACGAGACAAGATGCCTCTTCGGATAGGAAATTACTTTCCGTGGTTCGTTCGAGCGACGAAGAATTTACAGGAGTCACTCGATACCTTTCTGCAGTATAATATGCACGCCATACGTGCGTGTAACGCACCACGGACCAGGTATACAAGCGTCAAATGTAAGCGTCGCGTCCACGACGCCGGAGATACCATCTCATTTATGGATCAGGATCAGGACTACAGTGTTGCGTTACATCACCGGTCATGGTTATCCCCCTTTAAATATACCGGGTGTTCCCTTTAACGAGACCACAAACGAGACTCGTGTTACGGACGATCGTCTTCTTTTAACGAAAGAAAAAACGAAACACCGGTCCCATTCAAGTCTCATCCGATCGACAGCTACGCGGTATCTGTTTCTCGTAATTTTCACGCCGATCTCGTTGCTTCGATTCGACGCGGTATCACGATGATTCGACGCTTCGTACAATTAGACGATTAAAATATCAGACGTGCACGTAGAGCAAATTATATACCGTGTTCCACGTCTAATGGACCGTGTTCTTCACGGCCTGCAATCATTGAATATTTCTATTAAACGCGTTGAAATGCCACGTGGGCCATGGATGGCGCATGGTATACAGCGAATGAATATCTTGGCAATTAAATTCGCGATCTTTTCTTTCATTTGACGCCAAAATTGTTTCAATTTTATCGTAGAGGAATGAAGATCACATATTGTACAAATATGTGAGGTGTTTACTTTGGTTGGGAATTGTTGTTCGCTGATTTTTAATTAATAATTCTGTTCGGGATGAAATATGAAGGCTACAAATTTAGTCTAATCTAACTGCACCAAAGTATACCATTTCGATCGAAATGAAAAAATGTTCGCACGAAAAGCTCGTAAACGCCTGGGTCGTGAGATTTACTGCGTTTGATTAAGCAATTAAGCGGTACAGAGGCGATTCGTGGCGTTTTTGCTCGGCTACTACGCTCGTTATAAATTCTACCATTTTTCGATATGGAAGCATGCCAGCTTCAACCAGCTTCGTTCTGGCTGTTCTCGAGCCACGAAGAGAAAAAGGGGGAGTGTGGAGTGATGTCCAAGATCAAAATTTTACATTGTTACAACAATGTTAGCGAATAATATTAATTAAAAAGCTATCAGTCGACTTTTCATCGTCCATCGAGTGTTCAGTCGTCAAAGGAAGTGTATCGTCTAAAAGTAATAAGAAATAAGAAATAATTATTCTGACTATATTATAAATCTTTGAAAGTACAGGAACGTATCTCTGAAAAACAATGAAAATAATTTTAATCCCACGATTTATGTTAACGAAGCATTGATTCGTACAGACAGAAGCTGGAATTCACCGGCAATTAGTTAACCGTGATTAGACGCGACTACGAATTACCAACGGGCAAGAAGTTGAATCGAGTTGAGTCGAGAAAGAATCCGTTTAGCTAATTTCTGCAGCCAGACTCTCTTTCTCTTTCTCTCTTGGAGAGACAGAGGAGAAAGGCCCCCCGCCAAGGCGTCGTCGGCTGTTGATTCATTTTATTAATTTTTCTCATTCCCCACGATAACTCGATCCGGAGACGAAAGCAGAGGCGTCTTCGACGGCTGCTGAATTAAAGACATTACGACCGACCAGCCACCCCCGAAATCGCTTCGTTCGAACGAGCTTTCTTCTGTTCTCCTCGTCACGGGGTGAGATCGAACGAGGAAATTGCCACCCTTTGTACACCCGTGAACGTTCAACGACAGCAGGAATATCGGTGTATTTATTAACGACCTTCACGAGCCGGCATTATAGTTTCCAAATTACGCTCGTTCCCGGTTTCGCCCAGGTCGTTCCTTTGATTAATATACACCGGTCCTTCTTCCAGCAGATTTCTGTTCGTCAAGGTGGTATCGGTGGATCTTTTCTTTCCTTCCTTTTATTTTATTCTTCTCTCCTTTTCGTACGATAGAACGAACGCCGGACGGCCCATGGGGAATAAACGTAGCCGGGCAGAAAAATTAAACGCATTCAGTATCCCATAAGGGGGGTGTGCGCGGGAAAGACGAGGAGTGCGAATCAATTTCTAACGTGCCGACCGTGTCCGTGTAAACCAATTTCAGGCAATTTCGTGTCAAGAATAGCCTCTTCAACAATGAATTGACCCCACGCGCGAGGACCTTTCCAATTTTAACCGATCTCGAGGATACTTCTTCGAGAACGGGCCGGCCCAGGAGCCGGCCTTCGACTTCGGCTTCGAGAACGCCTCTCCCCCTCTTAGCTTGGATAGAAACGATCGTCGGTCTCGAATGAATCAGACTCGATCGAGTCTTTTTCACCGAAAAATCGTTCCTTTTCAATCAAATACGCGAATATCGAATATTTGAAATTCTCAGGGAAAATTCTTCAACGTTTTATACTCAAATTTTTTCGTCTAAACTATCTTTAAAGTACTTCCTTCTGTTTACTCTCCTCCAACACTTATTCGATCGAAGTCTTGATGAGATTCTTTCTTCTGGAATTCTTCGCTGTTTTTGTAAGGAATTGATGTGTTGCAAAAGATTTGTGTCTGGCTTTTCGAACGTTTCCCCAGGGGAATCGATGGAGCACGAACTATTTTGTCGGCCGAGTATTTTCCGAGCGCCGCGTGTCCTGGGTAAAATTAGCGAATCCCTGTTCCCCCGAGGCGTCAGGATACTCGTCCGCTGGATGGTTGCTCGCTCGCGATGGGGTAACGCGTGTCGGTTGATATTCCTGGCCCCTTTTCAATGTTCCGGCTTCTTGAAGTGTCAAATTTAATAAGCTCGCCATGTCGATTTTCTTCGTACCAAAATACACCCTGTAAATCCACTGCTCTGTACTGTCCTTTTTAGTTAAAATGTCCTATCTATCATTTTTTTTCTTACACCCTTTGTAAGCATTTGGAAACAGCTTTATTTATTTTAACCGTCTTGTTGGATAGTTTTAGTAATTTACAGTGTTCGCTGTATCAAAATATCTGATCCTTTTTCGTTTGTCAACGAAACTACTAACTTTTCCGTATCCGTTGCAAGGATACATTACCACGAATGCCGTGTTAAATAATAATACACGTATACCGCGTAATTTACCTGGTCGTAAGGTCTCGAAATTTATTACGCACCCCCGGCACCCCACAAAGGAGCCAACGTTGCATTTCGAGGAAACTCCATTACCGGTGGCGCATAAATTGCTGATAGCTATAGCTCTCTTCCTCTTAAGCTTTCTCCGTGATTCCATTTTGTTTCGATCCCTTTCTAATTCACTGACTGAGGGTCTACCGAAATGACTTTAACGCGTTAGAATGTTATCGAGAAACATACTCGAGCAATCCATTGTATGTTGAATGGATACACGACTATTTGTCATTACCGCTAATAAAAATTTCAAAGTAAAATTTCTAACAGATCGTAACACTTTAAGCATGATTAACGAAGAAAGGTTAATAAAGAATTCGTCGATGATCGCCATGAATAAATAGCGTTCGATAACAACGACCATTTTTCAAGAAACCTAACTACTTGGAAGCCTGGACGATGTGTTCGAAAGCTCGAATGGTAGGGCAACGATAATGAATGTATCTCGGCAAGGGATCGGGAACATTACCGTTAATTCTAACGCCTTGCAAGACGCCTATGTTCGAATAATTACAGCTCACGCAATGACCAAGCCCTTGTTAAGACATTTGCAACGGGTTGACAGGGCGGCATGCAGATACCGCGTCATTAACACCGATGAGATCGTCCGGGGACGCATGTGGAAACGCACCACCGGCCAACATTAAGGTCGCAACACCCAGGCGAGCCTTTATCGTGCGTCGTCGAAGCTTCAACTTACGTATGTAACATACAAAGAAGCTTAATGGCGGCCCAAAGGGGTTGATGGGATGCTTCTCGATCGTACGATAACACGAAGAAGTTTCGAGGAATTATCTATTCGACTGATCGCCGATGTAACGTCCGGCATCGTTTCCCCAGAAACTCAGCGACGGGATTACATGCAGATTTCACGTGTGCCTCTGCAACACGCATTACAGTTTTTTTTTTAAGGGTTTACACCGCTTTTCAACGAACACGCGCGTGCGAGACGCTTTTGTTAGATCGTATCTGTCGGTTGATTACACCGAAAAGCTGCTGCCGGACACATTGCAACAAAATGACCGGTCAGAAACTCGCGTAGCCCGTTTGCCGCGCTAATTAATCCGTTATCTCCACCGTCGAGGATTAATTTTAACGTGTTCCCGGGTAACGACGGTATTTTTCACGCGCGTCCGAACGTACTCGCGAGCATGCGGCTACGTTGACGACATTAATCAAAGTTGAGAACGACGGATGTTTCCGGGCAACCGACCCGCTAACTCGTTCGGGATCTTGTTGTTCCCGTTTCATCGGCTCTGTATCGTTGGCCCGTTTAATTAGTTTCACGAAAAGGACGTTAACGCGCGATGGTACACGGCTCGTTCAATTTGGCACCAAGGGCTGCAGGTATATTTCTTTGATTCATGGCCTCCGTTGTTTGAGAGAAAGTAATCGATGGACAGGGCTGTTCGTGGCTCGTTCTGTGACTTTCTGAGTAAACAGTGATTTTTTATTATATGATGCACTTCATAATGCTTGTTAGGTTATAGAAGTCATTATTTTTAGCACATTGTCCGATTCAGTGGAAATGGACATGTGTAGTAAGACACGTTGAAACTTTTACCTATTTGCCAAAGAATATCTTTTATATTTTACTCGTTTTTTTATCCATAATGTAAATTTTGTTTTCAGACTTTCGGAGTTAAAGTGTTTAAAGAAGCAACAAATCATCAGATGACTTAAGCCAAAAATTCATCATGGTACGTATACTTAGCTATATTAAATGCATACATCTGCAGACTATTCGTCGTAAAAGAACAAAAATTATATTTTAATTGTACCAATAATGGGCAACGATTCAAAATCGTTCCACGCATCCGTTGATTCGATTCATAGTTTAAAAACCGATCGTTTCATCGAGTGGAAACGATGTTCGACTTCCGATTCTGTTTCTCGATCGATCAACGAACCCTATCCTCTGCTCGAAACTTTTCGAAGGCCCGTTTCAATCTCACCAGACGTTGACTGCCTTCTTTCCCGTCCCGCTTCGTTAACTTTGCCGCCATAAATTCTTCTTGAACGCGGATCGCGAACGGGCTACCGTATCTAAAAACACGGCTGTAATTATCACTACTTTGTCCGCCGCTAATTGCACCGTGTTATTACACGAAAAAGTACGAGCGTCGGGTTCGTTCAGACAGGAAGTGGACGGAGGCGAACGGAGGAAATCGTGCTTTAAACGATAGCCACGCGTTCGCTCGCCGGTGGGTCGCGATCCACGCGATTATTACGCAACTAACCCGCCTGGGAACGCGTGTGTTCCTTATTTCTATTTTTTGTTTCGTATATTTCATTTCCTTTTCTTTTTTTTCCACGTCGACGAGGGGCCACGGTGTTTCGATACGCGCGTTCGTCGCTTTTCCATTTCCGGTGTAATTAGAACGCGCCGGCGGAAGGTGAACCGTACTGATATTTTGCGGTACACGCTTCGGAATTAGCGGCTCGAAGCTTTTGCGTAACGCGAGAACCAAATAGCTCCGTCCTATTGTCCGCAAACTCGTGTGTTACCTTCGCGTTCGTGTTTTTTTCTTCTTCTTTTCTTTCGTACCGACAGCACTCGCGCCGATTTTTCCCGGCCATGAATGAACGAGCGAGGTCCGCGTCCGGTAACTAGGCGTATCGCTGGTTGCTGAAGAAATTTCGATTCGACAAAACGATAAAACCGGTTTAGAACGATCTTGCCGGATTAATAACGCTCTTTCTTCGACGTCCAATGACCGGCCACTCGCACGATGCTGTCCTTTGAACGTTCGTAGACTCTTCGGACGATCGCGTTACCGGAAATTTGGAAAAAGTCGTCCGTCGTGTTCAGTCGCGAGGTGTTGCAAATGCTGTTCCATTAAATATAATATTTAATCACCCTTTCGTTGTGAAAGGCGTGTGTATACGTCCGGCAAGTATTTAAGTTTCAAGCAATTTTCAATTAAGAGAAGCTGCTTTTCTAATTATTTATCAGAACACGACACGGTTAAAGGGTTAATCTACTGGGGTTAGGGTTTATCCATCAAAGGTTACAAAAATAATTATGACGAAGTTATTTCTAAATATGACGGGATCAAAATATTTAAATTTGAATAAAAATATATATTAATAATTGTATAATAGGGTATCAGTACGCTTATAGAGAATACTGCCGGTTATGAAGGGCATAATATAGTAGCCAACAGTCAGTGGCTTAAGTGTAACATTAAGTAAATTAATAATAATTAATTATAACGTCAGGTATTTTCTATAATACTCGATTTTACCTAACTTTGACAGAATTATCTCATGATTCTATTAATAATTAGTCCCCACTGACTAGTACACTACCTAGCAACATCAATTACTATAGATAATTACTAAAATTTAATTTTTTGCTTTAACATTTCAATTTCCCTTTTCAAATTACCAATATTTTAAACACGTTTAGTGCCTGTTCCCGCGAAAAATAGTTGTTCCTTGATTTATAATAAACAATTCAACACAACAACCTTAACGTCACAAAAATACAGAGCAGAATTTACTCGTACAAGATTGCTTTTGCGACGCAACCGGTTTCAAAACGCAACCAGGAATTTTCTTCGGCTAGGAAAGAAAATGCAAGTGAAAAAATGAGGGAACAAGTCGAGAAAGAAGAATCAGAAGAGGCAACGCGGCTCGTTTCCTTCGTTCTTTTTGCAAATAATTAGACAATCTCCATTACGCTGTTTGAGCTTGACACTTAACGAGGTCTCATTTACGTGAACGGCTTGCACGCCTGTTAGAGCCGAGATGATCACCAGGAAGAAATCGCTGTCTCATTCGTTCGCTTTTCAGCTATGGCCAGCGAGGAGAGTGGATGAAACAAGGGGGGGGATAAAAAGGCAACGGATAGCTGGTCTCTGGCGTTTCGTTACACGATCATTATAAGCATCCTAGCGAGTCTCGTTTCTTGCACAGCCACCGAATTACCTTACAGGTGATCATTATTATTTAAAGGGCAACTCGTCGTCCGGATGGATTTCGTTTATTTTTCTTCTTCTTTCATCCGGCGTCGAAGCAGTAGCATTATTAAATTTAAAAGCAACTCCCTGAACGGCCGGCATTAATTAATCGACCGATCGAAATGATGCCGGGCCATCGAATCGACGATGTTCATAATATAAGCCCGGGGAGTCGTCTTTCAAATGAAAGAAAACCTGTAACAAACTGGACGATGAGTACGCTTCTTTATCTGGAACGAACTTCTCGACAGGGCAAAGTGAATATTTTTTACCGGGGACGGCCGCGAACTGGCTCCGAAAACAGAAGGATCGCCAAAAAAAGCGAGATGCTTAACAGCAAACGAGCAGACAGGGCAGCAAACCGCTATTAGCGCCGGCCGTCCAAGCGGATGGTCCGCGGCTCCGACAAAAAGGGCCACTTCCGAAGCTTGCAACGTCACATCCGCCATCGAAAATAGCCGCGGGGCCCTTAATTTACGGAGAAAACCAAGGTTTGTGACCGAGGAAACGATTCTTCACCGTGATAAGACTGGTGTTGCTTCTTCGCGTTTCACTGCTTTGGACAGGGACACTGTCGAGCCATACGCTTACCTAGGGAAAATGGCGTCGTTGGGGTAATATGTCTGCCACTAGTTTCAGTACTCGAGAATTGCTAGTTCACGACTGGTGAATTCCAAGCATCAGAGTCCCCTTGAAATTTGGAGATTTGGGGATTTAGCGTTTTAAGAATTTTAGAATTTGGAAATTTAGAAATTTAAGAATTTAGGGATTTAGAAATCTAAGAATTTGGCAATTTGGTAATTTGGAAATTTAAGAATTCAGGGATTTAGAAATCTAAGAATTTGGGAACTTGGTAATTTGGAAATCTAAGAATTTGGTAATTTGGTAATTGGGGAATTGGGAAATTTGGTAATTTGAAAATTTGGAAATTAGGCGATAACTATTACCAACTTGAGTTACCATTAACACTGTACTAAAACACCAAATCGACCGTTAATTGAAATTTACACAAACGAACAAAAAGAAGAGAAGCAACGATCATCGTTAACACCGTTTCGTTTTCTTACGTCGAGCAGTTGATAAACAATAACGCCGACGGTGGTTTACCAGGAACGATAATTTAAACGATGACTCTCTGCTTCCTCGCATTCAATTACTAAATAATTGACGAAGAGGGTGGTAATCGGCGACAGGGGGAGAAAGAAGAGAGGAACAGGGTCGAAGGGCTCTTCAACAACGTGTACCTACACGTGTCTCTCATCTTTGTTCACCCCACGTATTCTCTCCCACTTTCTCGATTCTCGACCATTTCGCAGTCGAGATGACGAGCGTGACTTATCTCTTGCAAATTATAATCCAATTTGCGATTATCGTCGTGCCATCGCGGCTGTGCTCGCCTTTAGGGCCTTTGCTCAAGGGCCAGATGTACGCCTCACCTCTGGCTGATTAGTAAAGGATAATTAACCGAGCGAGCGAGACGACCTGCGTTGGCCCATCTTTGCGTTCGCGAACACGCGCCGTGGAATTCACGGTATTTCGCATATAAATCTTCGATTTTTCCGGATGTCGTGGCACGGGTTAAACAGTTTGCGTCGTCATAGCTGCAATCGTCTTGAATCCGTTTAAATTTCCGGCAAAAACACGGTGAACAACGTGTTCAACTTTACAAGGTTTCTTTGATGTGTACAAAAATTGCCAATCGAATATTCTTTGGATCATTTGTACGTAATCAGGAAGCAAGATTTTTCTTCTTCTATTATTTTAGTTCGTCGAATTGGTGGATCGTTCCCGTCAAATCTTGAATTCTGTTCGCACGAAATCGCGGATGACACGCGACGTCAAAGCGGAAAGCTGCGCCGCGTAACTAGCCGAGAACGACAGCTGGCTCACGGTGGGCATTTCCTGCTTCTCATCCCGCGAAATTGCGGGACGCGTTTCAGCCACGCTGAAATTCGCCGTTCGACGGGGACGCGAATGGAATCCGGCTTAAGAACGCGCTGCTCAGACACGCTGAATTGAGCTATTGACATTCCTTCGTGGACGATGCTGAACCGATTCGATTTGCTGACAATCGTCGTCTGCTTTTTGCTCCTAATCCCTTTCGTTACACGGAACGACACTGTCATTACAACGGGCACATATCATTTTACAACATTATTTACAATTGATTGCACGCGATCGAAAAGAGTTTTCCGAACGATCCAAAATGAAAATTACTATCCAAGTATTATGGTATAACTTTAAATCACCCGGAGGGAAAAGTAATTGGTGAAAATATACATTCGCATAAAAATCCGCCGTGTACGAAAGTCGTGAAAGGGGTTGATTGAATCTGTGTTCGATCGCAGGTGTCTCGATTAAAAAACCTCGTTTCCTAGAAAGGATGATCCAGGATCGCTAATCGAAAAGATGAAGGCGCTGGTTGGCCAAGAAGAATGATCTCGGAAATGTGCGCGAGAAGAAACCAATCTAAGAGATAACGAATCGACTTTCTACTCGGTTCCGTTCAGGATATCGACTACACCGAGCAAAAGGAGGGGGGGGGGGGGGGCCTTCGTCGTCGCTCACGCAGAGACCTAACCAGCCAACCCGGAGATCTTCATCCACACGAATCGAACACGAAGCATACGATTGGTCTCGCGCGCCAACACGATCATGGTCGATCCTTATCCGTCTAATAAATAGCTCGAGACGTGACTACAGCGTTTCGTGACAAGTTAATCACGCGTAGAGGCAGCAACAATCCCCTTCCTCCCTTCTCGGTTCCCCGGGGTAGGAATCGCGGCATGGATGAATCCACAGAAACTGCACATATTTATGTAAATAGGAGCCGGGGTTCTGGCTGGCCACATCTTTGTGTTACAAACACGGCTACTCGACGCCACGGGAACCGGCGGCCATCTTTGTTTGATGACTCGACAGTAAAAGCAACCCCGTCGCGATCATCGCCACCCGATTAACACGAATTCTATGGGCTAAGTGATGACCAGGATGACCGCCAACCGTATATCGTTTCTCTTCGTGTTCAATTAGGAATAAGGCTGATTCTTGTTAGCGGTTGCTTTATGATGTAAGACTTACACGACAGTATCGTATCATGTCAGAAGGATCGATGTTCATAGTGAAAATTGTGAACTTTAATGAAATGTCATTTGTAACGTGGGTAGGAAGGTGTTGATTTAAGAATACTTAAGCTTTAGGACCTCTTCAGGTGTTGGCAATTATGGTATTTTTGTATTAATAATTTGACGGTCATATATTTAATTTATCGGAGGATTCTCACCCGTATCAAAATATAGAAAATTAAGATTCTCAAATATTTCTAACACTTTCTCTTCCGACATAGTGCGTTTGGTTTCTGGAAACGTAGCTGGAAAATTAGATTAGACCGGGTTACGTTAAAAAATGTTTCGAGTGCAAAGGGTTAAAATACATTAATAAAACCCAAATTGAAGAAATATTATAGTACTTTATAATAGAAGAATATTCCTAGTAAACCTAGGAAATGCTGACAAATTTTTGACAGCCAACATAAAATATAATATAATGATTGCCCTACACTCTTTAGGCCTAAAATACAAAACAAACGAGTTTCGTATTGTTTACACAAAAAGTATTGTCACGTGTATCGTTTGACGTCATATTATAAGAATATTGTTACTTTGTTTTTCTCGGAACCACCCTAAACGGGTTATATCAAATTGATACGCGATATATCGACAAGCAGATGACGATTTCCTCGGCCATGGATTAAACCTATCCTCTTACTGCACCCCTCCTCGTTGTTTTCCATTTTACACGTTTATGTTTGCCCTTCCCGGCGCGCCTAGGAGCTTCGGATTAGTCCAAATGGTAATCCCGTAGGCAAAGCGTGGCATTACACGCGGTAGCGACGGTGGTGTTTTTACAACGGGGACACGTTAACGCCCCGTCACTTGTTTCGTGTTTGCTTGCTCGTTTGATCTTTAAGCACGCTTCATTTGACGCTTATTTGCCTTTACGAGCACGATGTGTGCGCTTCGTCTCGCGCCTTCGAGCCCGCGAGTTGCAACATAAGGCTGAGATTTCACAGCCAGTCCGTCGACGTTCAATGGAAAAAGCAAACAACCGATTGGCGACTGCCTCGCTTGGACGATAAGTAACCTTTGCCGATCCTCCCTGTACTCTCTGCGTTGAATTCTACAAACGAAGACACTTGATTCTACTTTGGAATGCAACCACTGGTCTGACCAATTCTGTCGCTTTCACTGGTTTATCTTCGAGGAACGAGCTTGAGTGCTTTCGAAGAGTTTCAAATTTATAGACGTGCAAGGTAAATAATTTCAACATTAAGTAAGAGATTTTTAAGAGTTCACTGAGGGCAGTCAAAAATGTTTAATCAATATAGGTCCTAGAATAAAATGTATATAAATGCCATTTATTATTATAATCACTAAAATACCAAATATGTAGAAAATAGTAATTGACGTCTATTTAAATATTAGCAAACTTTTAGGGCGGGCATCCAACCCTACAACACTATAGTTTGATGTCTTAAAATATCTGTGTGACCTTAGTACTATTCAAAACTAATTATATATACTGCCAAATTAACCATGAACCATCCCCTTTAATCTTTCTACTTAAACAACCAGACTACCATCCCTGATTAATACAAAAAGAATTCCTATTCAATGAAGACTTCTTATTACGAGTCACTTCGAATAAATCATGTCACCTTAAATTCTCAACACGTGTTCTCTATACGATAGCAATCAGTCCCGCAGAACATTGTTCGGATGATTCAAGGAGGAGATTTCTATCGGTGTCGGGTCGAATCGAAGGTGGTTCCCCGGCTTGGTATCGAGCACGAGCGACGATCAATTTTTCTTGAACGCGGGCCCGGGTCAGGACGTGCGGATGTGAAAAATTTCGAGCAGCCGGTAATGAGGCGCGTTCACAAAAGAGCCGCGTTCACGTTTGGACAGCCACTGTCATTTGTTCTCGGATCCATGGTCATTTGTCTGCTCACGGCCGGCCCTGTCCTTTGTTACACCGTCAAAACAGCATCCTGCTGAACTAACGACGTTCATCTCGCGCCACCCTTCGCACCGATACACTGGCCATCGTTTGATTTACGCGTGCCCCCGTCTAATCGGACGTTTATCAAGCTTCCCGGCAAGAAACGGACGATTCTTTGAGCCACGATGGTGAAATCATGAGGCACAAGGTTGATATCGAAGAAACTATGAAACGGTGTGGATTTTCAGAGTTTCAGAACCCAACCGTTGGAGATTGGATATAAGCTCTGAAATATTTCTTCAGATATTATTTTTCCAATGTATGGTAATCTTTTGATAAAAATTTGATACTAATTTATAATCGCTTTAAAATTTTATTAGTAATGGGTAAACTGAAGATGCGTTGGCATTCAAAATTCTTAAATATTATTAACCGTATAAAAAGGGGTATTTATTAAATATTAGATTGGCAACTAAATTCGTGATCCATCGGGGTGTTCGGTGTCAAAATTATTCGAATATTAATCCAAAAAGATTGAAAAGTTATCACAAATATTGCAAGAGATTAATTCGAATTTTAATTAATAACTCTGCAGGGGAAAAATGAGAAGGTCGCGAATTTAATTGCCAACCTAATAAAATATAAGAAAGAAATAGACCCTTGTGTCTCGATTTCTTAGAATTCATTCAAATTAGAGCAACGAGTCTTCGTCGATGAATTAGATCATTCGAATGTTCGGTTTGAAATTGCATTACACAATACTCCATGTTTATTGAGGCAACTTATCCAAAGATACGTATCTAACGGAGCAAAAATTGCACGGCCAGGTGTGTGTAAAGGTTCAGCGAGTCGGTTAATTAATGGCACGTAATTCCTATCGGGTTTTAATAGATATCGTGCCGTTCGACTATGGCGTTTAGAGCTGTCGGCGATCGTTGGTACATTAATCAAACTAGTTTCGTAGCGAAATTATAATCCAGTTCGTTCTCGTGTCCACTCGCGTTACTTCTGACCGAATATAAATTGCAGTTATCGCCGGTGCGTAATTAGAAGTCGGATAATTTTCAGGTTCCCGATATCCTTGTTTCGTTCTGTCCTGTTCGTGTCCTGTGTTATTGGTCAATCGGTCAAATTGCAACCACTTTCGCGAGAATGATTTTAATCGACTGTTACCGGAACTTTGATGAATCAGATACGAGACAAAATTCAGATTACTTATCAAAATACATTAATTCGCTATGAATCGTTTCCTACATAATATGGCATCAAGAATTTCAGGTTTATCGAACGAGTCAAAGAAAAATAATTTAAATTAGGTCTTCAGCGGTATTAATAGTACTCTGAATAGAACTCTAGTATCGAAATTTCAAAATACTAGAGTGGGGTTATTGGAAATTAATTTTCTTCCTCCAATTCTTTTATTCGACTAAATGAACACATTACCTACCGCGGAATTAAATATAGCAAGTGGTGAATTAAAAAATGAAAGTTGTAAGCCTGGCGTACCGTGTTGGTTCAGTTTCACTGTAACGATATTAAGTTAATATTAATATTAATCCTCAAAATTTTCAAAAAATACGAACAATCTTATTCGTTCATCGTATGATTATTTTATCTCTCGATAATCCGTTTCTCGTTGACAATCAGTGGCACCACCCACCGAGTTCTCGCGGTTCGGCCGTTGGCATCGAGGAACAATCGAGTGCCGCGGGTCATGGCAGCACGAGAAACCCTATGAATTTATTGTAATTTTATGTATGGCACAATCATACGGTGGCGGATAAAAAGGAAGGCGAAAGGCGTGATTAACGGGCTTTTTAGACCACAGTAGTAGAAGAAAGCGATACTTTCGTTGTCCCTTTTCAAAAACGAACGTCGTTCGTAACACAATCGTTTCCGAGGTGCATCGTTCTCGCAGAAAATAAAGTTCGAGGACGCGATGGAAAAAAAGATTGATGCCTCGTCGTTGCGCAAAGGAACAATTAGAAGGTCGTACGACGAGTGTGTTCCATTCGTGGGTCATTTTGTACCGTACGGTTGTAATCTTTCGCGGCATTCTTAATTACCCGCTCCGCAGTTTGCGTTAACGCGTGCCGCGGATACGAATTGTCGGGGAAAAATCGTCGTGGAACGTGGCGCATTGTGAAACGTGCGGGTACGTGGCGGTCATTAGCGTGCCACGACATATAATAATTATTGCAGTTAATAACATTACGAAGTGTGTTTCTTGACATTACGACTTCTCCAGCGGTGAAAATATCAACCGGTGTGTGTACGCGATAAAACGAGCGTACTCCGTGGGTCACCGATTACGAGCCGCGCAATACCTATTAACCGTACCTCGTTCGTGATGATATCATAAATTTCCACGTACCCGGGGAGAGAGAAAGAACAAAAAAAAAACGAAAGATGAAACTTCTGGTCGCATGCGAACTTGTCTTTCACGATGATTTACTTCGGCAACCATCGTGTGTCTTCAAATTGGTGGTAAACATTTGAATTGCAGAGAATTACTGAAAAATTGATGTGTATTCAATCCGGGAAAATTCATGTTGAATTATATCAGTAAGGTTTTATAGACGGTGGTCTTGCGGGGTTTGGACAATAGATACTTTAAATATTGCAACAACGATCTAAATTTAATTTCCGTGATAATAATTTAGAAACACCGGTTCCCGAAAATCTTCAGAATCCTGATACTTTACGAAAAGGTTTTTGATAAATTTCTGAGTCTCACAAGGGTTCATAGAAACGATTATAAATGATTCTTGGTTCGTTTTACCGATTCTTCGTTACATAGACAGATTTTCAGCTCGCCCGATCTAAATTCATCGCTAATATCCACGTTGATCGTTTTAACAACATCGTTGCACCGCGATGCACGTCAGGGCCGTATACGGTGGGCTTTTTTTCTGCGAAACGGGTCAAGATAAATGACGAGAGGATTAATCGTTCTCGATGAAGTGGGACGAGGAAGGCACGATATTGTGTGCATCGAAAACCATGTGGAATCGTTGCCTGTAGAGCAACAGTGTCCGCGGTTAATCGAGTAATTTATGCGGCGTGCAATCATTGCCACGAATTGAGCCACCGTAGGAAAAAGGAGCATGTTAAACTATGGAGGATTTACTGCCGTTCGCCTTCGAAGAAAGGAAGACGGTTCGAAGGTTGATCGAAGCTTTGAGCCGGCTAAATTTGTAATTTAATGCAGTCCTTAACAAACAATGGGGTTCAATCATATTTCGATTGACAATTCAATTTACGATCCTGATAAATACGGTATGAGTACCTTGTTGCTGAATTAATCATCGTTGAATAATTTTTGGTTGTAATAAGTTTGAAATTTGAAACGCTGGTGTAATTGACAATTGATGATATTTAATATTTTGTTATTAGTTTGGTCGGTGTGATGAATTTATCGAAGGTTCTCATAAGGATGCAATTTTATTTGTAATTAAACATAATTTGTATACTGTATATACTTTCAAATATTTATCGTTAAGTTTCCAATTTACTATTTTATATTATTATTAAAAGTTTATTTCATAAAGTTCCTCGATCCCACGCTGATTGAAGATCATTGATATATCTAATAATCGGAGTTTGAATCTCTTGCAACATATATCCATTTTCAATGCGACTATGAACGTGTTAAAGGATTTCAATGCAAGTGAAGTTGAATTATAAACTCCGACCTACAAATCAATCTTTCAACATCACCGATGTATAAAAGAACACCAGTCTTCCGTTTGAACGTTCATCTAGATTTTTATCGTGGAAATGCGAACTGCCTGTGAGGGAAACGTACAGTGAACCACAAAAGTGTTCGTGCACCTTTTAAAACCGAATAGTCCTTTTTTTAGATAAACCAAACGACTTGAGCTTTTTGAGACTTAGAGGACGCAAGCCATTTGCAAAATTATTATTTTAAAGCTGAGTTAGGTTTCGATTAAGTTTAGCACGACGAGTTTTCGGTTTAGGATTTATTTCCGGGCGAGTTGATTAATTCAGGAATTTAGTAATTTGGTAATTTGGTAATTTATTAAGTTAGTAAATTAGTAATTTGGCAACTTATTAAGTTAGTAAATTAGTAATTTGGCAACTTATTAAGTTGGTAAATTAGTAATTTGGTAACTTATTAAGTTAGTAAATTAGTAATTTGGTAATTTAGTAATTAATAAATTAGTAAATTGGTAATTTGGTAATTCAGTAATTTAATAATTAGTAATTTGGTAATTTGGTAATTAATAAGTTAGTAAATTGGTAATTTGTTAATTTAGTAATTTAGTAAGTTAGTAAATTGGTAATTTGATAATTTGGGAATTAGGTGATTTGTAATTTCCATCTTTCCTAGAGTAGCCTATGACACTCGACAGCGTATATCTTCCTATTCGAGGAAGTGATACAAACGCGGATCGGTTCTTTCCGCGAGTACTTTGCCTAACGATCGGAAACGATGTCATAGCTCGGCGAGGCTGGTGAACGCGGTGCAAAGACCTGGCGTAGTTTGTAACCTCATATACCGTGTCTAATTGACACGCGAGGCGTAGGGTATCGCGTCGTACTCGGGCAACGATAATCTGGGAAACACCGAGTCCGGTATTATACTTTATAATGGGACCCGGTGGACAACGAAGGGCAGCAGAGAAAGGGTCTGAAAGAAAAGGAAGAGGAAAAGCACGAAGCAAGAGAATCGACGCCGACATTCAATTTTCTTGTTGCCGTCCCGAGTAAGAAAAAAAAAAAAAAGACCCGGTGGGCTGTACCAGCCCCGTTCGAACCTCTTTTATGCCACGCGAGCTCTACGATCGAGGCGTAATGAAGACGTATTATTTAACACGTTCGCCACCACGCCGAAGCCATTAAAAGTTTCATCAGATAGAATATTTATACTTTTAACATTCCTTGTCTGTCATTTTTAAAATAATTCAATGTTTCTGTTAATTGTAATTCTGAACAATTAACGTGAGAATTTATAATTATACAAGTGAACGGAATTCTTGTAACGATGTCATTTTGGAACGTGTAAATCTACACGAGTGGAACAATTTCATTTAATCAAAAATAATTTGATCAGATACTCGAAGAAAAGTATCATATAAATAATATATTATATTTGCTGGAAATAAAATGATAAATTCCAAAGATTTTCTACGACCACAGCGAGGTACTCAAGCATTAAAGAGGATTAAAGATTCATCGACCCTAGCGACGTTCTATAATTCTACGCTGTAACGTAATCATTTCACCGAGGCTTATTCCACCTTTCGCGCGAGTTCTTCTCTGTTTCTTTCTCTTCGTCATGGAATTAAAATGATAGTAACAGTAAAATAGTCAAATATCTGTATCTTGACGGTGTGAAAATTGCTGAGATACACTTATGTATCTGAACGAAAGAAAATAGAAAATAGTAATCACTGTTTAAATTATATTTCTACAAAGTTTCAATTCTTTTTCGAATCTTCGAATTACCGAACCACTCTTGCCAGTTTAAAAAGACAACCCAAGTAATCGGTCGAATCGAAGAAATTCATCAAGCTGGCGGATTCGAGGAGCCACATTATCAGGTTCGGCTGTGTCGATCGGGCGCGCTTTTTGTTTGCCCCGGATCGTATCGGTGCTCGACAGAGGGGTGACAAAAAGGAAGGCAGAGTGGAACGTTGAAGTGTGAAAAGGAGAAAAAGAAAACACACCGTTAGGAGGCAGCGTCGAATCGAGTGTCACTTGTCTTCGGCGCATCGAACATCCCCCTGGGCATCGCCAGTCACGAGTGCGTTTCGCCAAAAAGAAGGTGGGAGGGGGAGGGGGGCGAAGCGGTCAAATCGATACAGTGTTTTGTTTTAAGTGACGTTAAAAGGGTCGTACGAGACAAAACACAGGGGTCGTGGCCACCCTCTGTAGCCGGGCGTTGGAATTTTTTGATACATCTCTTTCTTATTGATGACCTATTGTGTTTGCTTCGGCTTCGCGAAAATCGTCGAGAATTTTCAACGGTCCGTTTACGTTGAATCGTGGCAAATTTCTAGCAAAGTTTTCTGCTCGAAATCAAAGCGAAAGAAACACACGGGCACCATTGTCTATCCGTCCAACGGTTGGCGCGAAGCATTGTTTAATAAAACCGCGCAGCGAAACATCGACGATTCGATTGTACGGTCGGATTCGCGCGGATTCGAGTGGTTTTTTTTTGGCGTGTTATCAGAGGCGGAAAGAACACGGGACATTAAGTACGAATGAACTGGTCGGTATATAAAATATGTATGCGGTCCGGTCGGCACGAAATCCCGCGCGCAATTTACCGCCCCTTTTGTAGCGGGCCACGCTCGTATAATACCGTTGATAATTTTTTCAATTTACAAACGTTACAAAACAAAACGTGGCGTTGCCTTCGGTGGTCCGTTGGCCTTTGCTACCCGTTCGATCAAAGCGACGTTTAGCATTGTGACGAGAAACACGAATTCCTGGTCTGGAAACGAGTGTTTTAACAACTCGACTCCCACTCCAACCCCCCCGTTTCGTGGACCCCTCGGAGCCAGGCCACGGCTCTCAAAATCTATTTTCATCGACGGACAGATGTAACTTCGCTCTCTCGTGGCAGCGACGCGTGCATCGATCGTCAGATGTCTCTCCCGTACCTATCACCCCTCGCCCGCCTACCCTTTTTCGACCCACCTTCAACCCTCTTTCTCTCTCTTCAATCTGCAGTCAATTGTTTCCAGCTAAACTGTTTGCCTTTCAGTCGGCACCCTTTTTGCCGCACGGCGCCGTCTATTTGCTCCGTTTAATGTGGAGCGCTTTCGAGACTCGCCGAATTTCTCGACGATAGAAAGAGAAACGGTGGCTGACGTCGCCGAGGGGTAAGCCTCGAACGGAAGAAAGTTCTTGCGGGGGGGAAAAAAGGACGGCCTCGAGCCGCGAAACTCCACGGGAATTTACATAAATCCTCGCACGAATCGAGTTAAACGTTCCTGTTTTTTTCGTACGAGATACCAATCACGTCTTTGATGTCCAATTTTCGAATAGTGGATGATCGATGGATGAACACGCCCCAACGAAAGATAATTAAGGAATTTTACTGGCTATTGCATAGTATACAAACTTAGTGCTTGGCCTGAAATTGCATTATTTTATTTCACGTAATTTCATAAAAATGACATTTCAATAATAAACGTGTCGATCCTGAAAAACATTTAACCCAAAATCCGCCATAAGAACTTCAGCTGGGTATCCAAAGGAACAAAGTTCAATAACGTGGCGTCGGCCATGTTTTTAAAGGGGGGGACCAGCCGAACGCGTAAAGCCACGAAGAAGACTGGTTTCACCGGTGTATGTGTGTGTTTGTTATTCATTAGTTTTTTAGCGTGTCCCTGGTAGGGGAAAACGGTCCGCGTAATTACGACTATAAGTTCCAGGTCTTGTACTCTAGCCGAGAACGATGAAATTAAGACGGCACCGCGATAGGTTTTCAATTCGAAAACAATTAATCACCAACCGCCTTCCGCGCGTCCGTGCCTTATCCTGTAACGGCTTAATTATAAAACAATCACGCTCGGTCGGGGCACCGGTACACGTAAAAGGCGATCGAGACGCGAACGAGGCTCTCGCTCAACGAATATGTGCTAAATCATCAACTGGTCGTTTGTTGGCAGGTACCGGAGCCGCCTCCTGGTGTAACTATCAGCCGTGGGGCCAAGAAACGAGAGACGATGCCTTCGATACGACCCGACGATATAATCCGCTCTCGTTTCTCCTCGATCCAGCTCGATGAACCTCGTGGTAACCCAGAACGAGTCTAGGCCTCATCCTCGTAAACCGACTGGTAAGTAAACCAGCTCGAACAATATTTTTTTAATGAAACGTTTTACTTGACCGTGTAGATGGGCGTGTAACGTTTCGTGTTCTTTTTGTATCTTTATATTCTTGATGAACGGTGGAATTTTAAGAGAACGAGACAAAAATTATTGAATCACGTATTCTGAGAGCATCGCGTACGATTTAATTACTTAACGTTTCATCCGTGGATCGAAATTGTGTTAGTTCTTAAGTGGAACGAGAATTAATCCAGATTATTTAGTGCTGAAAGTTATTTCTATGTTAACAGAAGTATTGAACTATTAGGAACTATTAGATTAGGTATTATAAAAGTATAATAAACACCGAGTTCGTGGACCAAAACGTCAGTTCTTGAATTGACCCAGTGCAAAATATCCTTTTATATTAGCAATAGGATCAGACTGGGATCAAATATCGTGCTTTCGATGGACGAACCATCGAGGCATCGATTCCCTTAAATCTATCATCGCGAGCCCAGTCTACCGCGACGATATTTCCAAAAAACGAGCGAAGGCCCGATCCGACGAATCGGGTTCATCGATCTATCCGATCTGGTCCGGTAACCAAAGTCGCCGGGTCCTTTTGTACCGCGTTGCACGCAGTGATCGCGCGCGAAGGTGGACAGGACACACGACGGGGTAGCATTCGGTAGAAAGTTCTAAAAAACGCTCGCCGACGATCCCCGTGAACGGGTCTTTGGCAAGGTGGGCCGGCAATCAGGATGATCGATATCTTGGTGCGGTCCCTGGGCCGTGCCTCTCTTTCCTCACAGGCTACATCGTCATCATCATCTTCTTCTTCTTCTTCTTCTCGTCTTCATTCATGCTCGACGAATTCCTTCTGTTTACGAGTTCCTGAAGATCGCGGGCCCCCCTGACCGCTAACCGTCTCGTGGTCAGATTGTCAGCCGCTTAATTAACCGTGAAACGAGCGAGGGGTAGCCGGACACCATAGACGAGACCGCACGATGGCAGGACATTCGATACACCCCCGAACTCTCTTGCCGGAGCAACAACGAGAGGAAAAAAGAGATAGATTCGATGAGTGAGAGATGGAGCACCGTCTCCTATACAAGGTAGTCCTTGGAGAGCAACGTAGGTAGGTTGCTCCAACCAGGTAACCGGACACCTTGATCACGGACCGCTGGAACTCTATATCACAGGTGGTAGTGGCTGCGTACGAAGGTCCTCTGACTGTCAAAGATGCTCTTTTTTTTGCTTCTCTCTCTCTCTCTCTCTATTATTTTCCTTCTAAAGAAGCACTTCTGCGAGGATCGTTACGTTAATAGACTGTTCGGGTACACGAAGAGAGATGGTATAGTAAACGGTTCGATCGATTCTATCCAACCAGGAATCCTGGAATCGTTTAAAGGATCCGATGATCTCGACCAGGTAAGACGAAGTTTCCTAGTTGGCAACCGAGTCGGTAGCTGCTGCCGGTGACGTTAATTAATTCGTAGCTCGATCGATTAGCGTAATACAAGTCTCGGCTCGATTCGTAGCCTCCTTCGTCGCGGGGTTAGATTCGCAAAACAAACGCTAACGCCCGACAGGATTTTATTGGATTTTGTCGGGTCTTCGATGCTTTTGCCCCCTTTTCGTAGCTCGATATCGTTAATTATCCGACGAGCAGTTGGTGCGGCACACGCGTGTAATGAACAGTGTCAGGTGATCGAAGCTCGTTTCAACGGATCGGTTGGCAGGGCTGAGGTCAGCCAACGAGGCGAAAAGGGTATCCTCGTCGGTAACCCTTTCCAAGTTACTTAATATCATGCGATACCGCGTGTCGACGGACTGTTGCTCGTTACGCGCTCCCCGACACCTGCTTAGGAACTGGATTTCAATGGATCCAAAGACGAAGCCGCAGAAAAGCGAGAAGTCGATGAACCGGTGCGCGACGGATGGATTCAAACGATGGCGGCAACGAGACTCTGAATTCGATTCACGCGATAGAATTTTATATTTCATTTCCGCCGTCTGAGAGGAACTTCAAATGGATTACAGAGTCGGCCGCGAATCTGTTCGCGGGGATTCTTAATAGTCCACGGTATTATTCATCCGCGAGTATACTATCGAGCGCAGAAGACGAATGGTATGTTAAAAATTGGTGAAAAAGTCGTGGGATTATTATGAATTCTTCGAATATGAAGATTGTTTGACATTTAGGACGTTAAATTCGTCGAAACTTTCTAGTTTAAGAAAGCTACGACTTTGCATAATTATTATTTTTGAAACTATCTATAATTATACAAAGCTTGTGAACCTAATCGATCTCTCAATGTACCTCCACAGCGAACAAGCAAGTTAGAAAGATAAAATTCGGCGGATAGGAGATATTAAACATCGATACAGATAGATCCTGAAGAGGAAGGTTTAACGATTGCGTTCCGACGCTATATTTCATTTCCAAGTCCGGGAACAAAGCAGTGTTGGGAGAGAGGGTATCGGTTACCTCATGAGCCCCTTCACGTACCTCGAGTACTCTTTTCAACGCCTTCCACGGTCCCTCCCCCTGCCTCGAAATCTCCTCTTTCTCTTTTCTTTTCATTTTATCTTTTTTTTTTTGTACATCAACTCTTTCCTTTCTCATTTCTCACTCGCACGCGGCCAGATTTCGCTTCGGCTCCGTGCTCCTCGGCCCCGCCAATCCGCCTCGACGTTCCTTCTTTTCAGCGCGCATAATACGCTCCTTTAGCCCCCTAATGAGCGGCAATTACGGTGTCTCTACGGTTAACGATCAGTGACGATCGATGATCCCTCTCCCCGCGGAGGGAGAGCCAGCCCTCCGTGAACCGGCGGTCATTTGTTCACGCAACAAAACAAAGGAAGCTGGAAGGAGCGTGTACGGGCGCGTGTTGAATGAACCGATCGGGTCACGCGCGATCATCATCCTCCGAGCGGAGGAAACGCGATCTGTGATCGAAGGTGCGAGCTATCCCCGACCATAGGATCCGTTCATCGGACAGATACGGGCAGAATAAGCGAAACAAAGTCCTCGTTCGCATCGAGCGATTCAGGATGTGTGTGCGTGTGTGTCGGTTGCGAGGCTGCCCGTTTTGAAACGCGACGGAAGGAGCTGCCTGCTCCGCGAACTAATTGAATTAGTTTCGCTCAGACGACGCAGGAAACGCCGTTATCTCTTGTGATCGAGAATCAGAATGAACCCGTAGAAGTATCGGAAGTTACTGAGTTTCGAAAAGAAAAGCTTGCTATTTAAGAGTTAAAGTAATTCCTAACTAATTTTTAATCGAGTACCCAGTCAAGATCAAATTTCACCCCGTCAGAAGTAAATGTATAATTTTCCTACAATTAAGAGCGAGAGAGATAAATATTCGGTTTATGTTGTGAGTGAAACACTTCGTAAGAAGTCTATATTTTAATTTCTAATAAATAACTTTCCTAAAAGGCTTTCTTGATAGCACTCGACAAAGTTAAGCTGAATGAACTGTAAGTAATTTACGATTTTTGTCAAAGTGTCTCATTATATTCCTGTTTTTATGATCTACATGTTGTACTTGCATCTCTGTACACGGTTCGGAACAAAGAATTATCGTGGTATCATACATCTATCGGGTGTGCTGTTCATTTTTCTTTGCGACAGTATTTACACTGATTAAAGGATATTCAGTAGTACGTGCAAATGAAAGAACACACAGAGCACCGTTTCAACGCGTGACTGCTACAGTAGAAACAGCTATACGTGGCAAGGCACATGGTAGTGTGAATTATTAACACGTCAGACGCCACAGTGGAAATGGACATTTGTAGTCGGACACGTTGAAACAGCAAATTATTATTAAGGATACGATCGGTTCATTTTTAAACTTATATTTTCACTTCGATGCCTTCTTTTTTCTTTTTAATGTTATTATATCTTGTCGTTATTAACACGTTGAGCGCGGCGCCGATTTTGCTGTCCTTTCCGTTTAGCCGGCAGCGAGCGAGCACTTGACAGCAAACGCTAAATTATATTATATTACAATATTTATTTTTTAACTTTGACACTACCGGTCCTACGCACCGACGCCGTCTATACGAACAGTTTGAACTTTGGAAATTTAAAATTTAGAAATTTGATATTTGGAAATTTAGCAATTGGAGATTTGAATGTTCGAAATTTGGAACGTTGGATTAAAATTTAGAAATCTGATATTTGGAAATTTGAGATTTGAGATTTGGAAATTCGGAAATCTGGAAATTTAAAATTTAGAAATTTGAGATTTGACAGTTAGAAATTTGAAAATGTAAAATTTAGAAGTTTCAGATTTGGAAACTTAAAATTTAGAAATTTGATATTTGGAAATCTCCAAACGAAAAGTACACTGTCAATCCCCAGGGACCGACCGTCGCGCTCAACATGTTAAACCACCAAATTGAAAAATTGAATCATCGTATTCTTATAATAACTGTGATTATTAGGAGTTAAAATATTATTATTATATCAGTGATATTCAGAATTCTCTTTCTTCCTTCGCTTCTTTAATTATTCAACCGAATTCAATTCACAATTTCGATTGTCAAATTTTCTAACAATTGAAGAAATAACTATCTAAGGAAATATTTTAAAGTCCGGAAAGCAAGAAGGATGAAGAGTATAAAAATAAATTTAAATTATTGGTATCTTTTAGCCATCGACCAATCAAGGCTTAATTATCGAGCTCTATTACTTTAGCATTCTGTGAAGCGTCCACAGACAACGGGATTCCTTCGAGGAACGATCCATCGAATTATCGAAGGTCGATCGTCTCCCATTAACGAAACATTGGTTCAAGAAGAGTTAATCTTCGCATGAATGACGACGCGTCAGACGGTTCGATCGTGCATGCTGTATTCGCGGTTTAATATTAGCGACTCGATTAAACGCGTCACGCGACCAAATTATTTATATCGGTACCGATCGCGAACTGATCGATGATACCAAGTTGCTATTTTCGTCCCGATTACCTGTATCTCGGATACGTGAGAAAAGTTCCTTATCCTTAGGGTACAATTGATACCATTACTGTTATCGATATCACGAAAAGCTCGAGTACCGACCGGAACGATTTCAATTCCAACCTATAGTCGTTTCGCGTTTTCTGAAATCGAAGATGGTACTTCGATATAGGTATCAGTCACGGAATATTCCTACCTCAACAATGATAAAAATATTGCAATTCTGGCGAAGAGATTAACCTCAGAATACAGAAAGGAAAACTTAATACGTGCAGGGTGTTTCAAAATAAATGATACTTGTTTGTACTTTAACACTAAACGTACCAGGCGGGGTCAAATGACCCTTTTCAAAATTTCAAGTGTATGAAGGAGAAACCAGTCGTATATGTAAAAAGTGTAATTAATTGATTATTTTATTTATAAATATAAAAATATATGTTTGATTATTTTATTAAAAATCAGAAGTTATGTTGCGAATTATTTCCTTTAATAAATTAACAATTTCTTTCTAAAAATCAACGTTTATTCCATAAGGGGTCAAATGACAAAGGGGTAAGAATAGGTACATATAAAGTGCCGATACGTTTAGTGTTAATAGTTAACTTATTAACCTTCTCATGGAGAAAAATGTCAAAGTTATCGATATCTGAAAATTTTTCAAATTACCGAATTCGTGTTGTTCGTGTTAGAAGCAAAGTGTGGTTCTTAAATTGAAGAATGTTAAACTAGTTTCAGCAATTATCACAATAATTCCACCTATTCTTCTGATTACCTTCCAAACTTTCCAGATGTTCGCCAAACAATTAACTTCACATTTCTTAAGATATTTTAGTTATCCAATTTGCCGTTTCATTTAGAATCAATCCACGTCCGGTTGTACCATTCGTCTCGAAACACCCTGTAGACGGAAAGGGAGAAATTGCCGGATGCACATCACAGAAACGATTCCGTGTCCGAATCGATATCACCGTACGAATTAGTAGCTTGCGGTCCAATATCTCACCCTAATATTTCGTCCGTGGCCGCCCTCCTGAGCCGCGTGCACACACTCGCGACCCCCGTGTGTTTCCATCTACGTGGCTGCACCATGGGACGAGGGGGAACCCCCATGGTGATCGCGTGAAAACAGTCACCGGCCGTTTTGGTCTCTCTTGACGAAACAAAAAGCCAGCGTCACGGAAACAAGTGACAGCGGAACACACCGCCACGTCAATTACCACTTTTATCCAATCTCTTTCGTCTGCTTTCGTCGCCAGTGTAACTAATTACGCGTCGATACGTCTTGGCCAGGAAGGTTTCTTTCCGAATGTTAAGGACTGAAGGAAGAAAATGTTTTGTTGATCGAAAGGAAAATTCAGAGATGTCTGTGTGTTGTTTCATTCGTTCGAGATTCTTTGGATTTATAAAAAATAACTGATTTAGAATGTGAAGTTTCACTCGGAAGAAATTTCAAAGATTTCACCTTGACTTTGGTTCGAGTATAAGATTTATGTCCTAAATGGTAGTTGTTTTAAACAATTGCAAGTAGATTGGAACAATGAGGGTTTCAAACGATTCCAGTCAAGCGGCTGTGAACCGTGACAATTAACGATGGCGTTTAATTGCGACACCGGCGTGCCTCTCGTCTTATTAATTCACCGTTTTTCCTGCGATCTCATTTCGCGCCGCTAGACCACGAATCCTCGCGGTTAAAACCGTGCCACCACCATCATCAATCACGTTACGTCGTGACAGGCTTTGACAAAAAGCTGCCACGCGAATTCCGTGACCACCCTGAGAGTGTGGCGGTAATACTGTGGCTGTTTCTTTTTTTTTTTTTCTTCGTGGCTTCCTGAATATCGCTCAGAATGTCGAAATACGGAATCATTAGTATAAACCGGCGTGGTACGATCCTGAACCCACGATCCACCTCTCTCTTTCTCTTTCTTGTTCGCCGCTGCCCAGGTAATCTATCACGAAGGGCTCGTGCGAGCAGGTGTCATGGCAGTCTGCCGCTAATGATTCTGGACATCCAACGTGGAATTAATCATTGCCTTTGTCTTTCTCTCGGTTTTTGCGCCACGTCGTACGGGGATATGCCTGCTCAGCTTTTCGGCTAACATTATTGCGGATCGTACGTTTCCCACCTCTCCATCCGACGTTTCATCATTATCGTCGGTTAATTCGTTTTCGGTCATCAGCCGCCATCGATTTCGACGGCTGCGGATTTTCTAAGCGGGAATCGACCAACGGGAAAGGTTAATCGTCCGATAGAAATCGAATAACCCGATGAAATAATCTACGAAGCAAGAAAGCAATGATGAAGCAACCTATTTGGTCCTTTCGCGGGATTCTACATCCGTGCTTCTTTAAAACTAGAATTCCCCGTTCGTTTCGTCGAACAGCTGTCGCCGCTATCGAAAGCCGACGGGACACGGTTTTCGTGTTGTAAGATTGCGCAACGTCAATGATATTCGCGTACTCTCTCGTATTCGTTTCTCGTTTAGGGTCATCAAGATAACGGACGATCAACAGTCTGACGGTCGGTCGTGGACCGAACCGAGCCTGAACAGGTATTCTCCGGGTAATGATTGCTGCTGGAAGGAAACCGACCACGCTACAGCCGTAAATCCTCCGGTCGCGTCTCTTTACGGTGCTTATTGAAAATTAAAGTGGAATTCTTCAGGCGTTTACGCGGCGGCGAATCGGACGCATTATCTCGATCGTTCGCTAATCGAAATCCCTCCCGGCGGATGTTCCTCGAGTTCCATCAAAGGGGATTTCTTGACGGGGAAAATATCAGGTGTGTGCAAAAGTAATGGACGTTTTCTTGCGACCGATTTGAAAAAATTAATGCGCCATTCTATGTACGCAAAAATAATGGCAAATAAAAGGTAGGCGACGATCAAAGTGTTAAGACTTATCCGTCTTGATGTGTGCATCGTTTTCTCGTTTCCTTTTATCGACGCCCGCGAATCGCGTCGCGATAAAGGAGAAAAAAAAAGAGGGAAGCAACTGAGAATTCGTCGGTGTACAAAGAGAAAAGAAAGAAACCCGGCAACACCCCAAAAGATCCCGATGGAGAGGGTGGAGAACGAACGAGGTGGCAACCAGACAGGATCCGTGTGGAAAACGCAAACAGCGCGGCTCTCTAATACACCGGGGACTTTATCAAAATCTGATAACTTCAGAAGCGAAGGCAACAGGGATGAAGGAGAGGTGAAACACGGTCGGGCTCTAAGCCACCCCCGAAAAGCCGGCAACGCGAGGAACGTTGTTGAGGTGGTTATCCCCACCCCACATGGCGTCCCTCCGGAAAGCCTTGCCACTCCTGCTACCTACGTTCCTTGCGCCTCCTCCGATGTAACGTGTCACACTTGGAAATTCCCGTTCGAACACCAGGGACACCCTTGTACACCGTCGTAAAGTCTACCGTCTACATACCAATCGTTATTTAACTCGACACTTGAGCATCGAACCTGAAATATCTATAACGTTACTCGGACTTTAGATCGTCAATCAAATACCCCTAATTAAGTTTCATCTCTAATTCTATTCGAACCTAGAATATTTAGAGTAATCCATGAAAAATTAGAATTACGATCACTAGGCTATGATCCACCGTTATGAAAATTCCGTGATAAATAGAAATTTCGATCATTGCTCTACTGTCATTCTTCTTATTACTAGGCCTGAACGTAACCCAAATCCCATATCAGAAATACGATGCTCGACATTTCTACCTTTCCGTACTATCCTCGCTTTATTTCAAGAATTATTCAAATCAAACGCATATTATTCGCGAACTTCGTGTTCCTTCGCAAGTTTTCGGTTGATTCTGGTCGCAGAACAGGGTACCAGCTAGCGGAACGTAAGTACATGTCCCAGGCTTGTCCTAATATGTACAGCTTCTACATAGAGATGTACACGGATGTCCTCGTTGGTCGTGCACACACACACAGAGATTGCGGACACAGCACATAGATGTACACGCCAGAACGTGAGAGCACGGAGATTGCTCCGGGGCTTTCGGGGTTGAGCATATTGAATAACTCGCTCGCTGGACCGCGAAAATATACCGCGAGGCTGGCAGTATGCGGATCGACGTTCCTGAAAGGACCTTGCAGGATCCTCGGGGCGGGCACTGTATCCTGTCTACGTGTCTACCTAACCCACCCTGAGCAAAATGACGACGACTATACGGCGGAAGAGACTCGGCACCGTATTACCTCTGTCCCTGTGTGTACGCGTGTGTGTGTGTGTGTGTGTGTGTATGTACGTTCCGGGGCTGAATATGCATCCCTGAGAGAAAGGGAGAGAATTTCGTCGTGATAACGTTGTCGTCCCCTCTTTCGTTCACGAGATGGATATTTCGAGCAGTCTCTTTCCGATAACAACGTTTCTCTTTTAATTCGTCGCGTTTCGATTCTTCTTCAAGATATTGAACGATTTTTTATATTCCTGAGGTTCGTTTATTGTCAGTGAATCCAATTTATTTTAGAAGTACTTAAGAGACTATAACTATGATTGAATTATACACGTAGTTCTGTTACGTTATTTTACATTGATGATTGACGAGGTGATGTTTGAATGAAAGAACTGCGGATAAATGAACGAAATGCCATGGCATATGGTGGCTATAGGGTTGAATGTTCGCACCTGTAGCTATTCAGACTTGAAAATTAACCTATTCAACCCTTTGCAGTCCGTGATTCTGTTCTCCCAATACCTTAATAACCTTATCGGATCTATTTATTATTATTTTACTGGAGATTTATCAACCCTTTTCACTCGAGTGGTGCCTCTGAGCCGCGATATTTAATTTATCGGAGCATTCTAAAATGCGAAATTTCAATTTCACCCGTATCAAAATATAGAAAATTAAAGAAGGGAATAGAAATCAACAGATTCTCAAATATTTCTAACATTTTCCTTCCCACATAGTGCGTTTGGTTTTTGGAAGCATAGCTGGAAAATTAGATCAGATCCGATTACGTCCACAAATGTTTATCTCTAACTTTAAATGCACCCTTGTAGTGTAAACCATCAAATATAAATTGCAAGCTAAAGTTGAAAAACCCGTGTCCCGTTATCAAATCGAACAATTTAATTAACATGTTCCCGAATGGTTTGACAGATCATTTCTACCATAAAAACCGTCACGAATCGGATGACCCGCGGAGAATGGAAGCAAAGAGCCACAGGGGTAGTTACGGAACATGCGAACATTGAATTCAATAGACGGAATCGATATTTTTGAGAGAACGAAACGAGGCTCTTGTAGCGGAATCGTACGTAAGGGAAGAGGAGGAGGATTCGTCCGGGTATTCGCAGTATTACGTGCAGGAAAATGTGGCTCGGGGCCAGAAACGGAATGTCGTTACGCCGGGGTAACGATAGGTACAGTGCGGCCATTGTTGGGTAACCTGACTAGAATACACGGTCCTCGTATCGTCGGGAAAGTAAAGAGAATTGGTCATCCGAGTGTCTTCGATTCTATTCAAAAACCACAACGAATCTGTCCTGATCGTTGAATGTCCCTTTTTTTTTTCCACGATCAATCTTTTCCGTGCTTGAATTTCTTGCTAAATCTCGATAACGTCTACTTGTGTTTGAACAAATTTATGGAAAATATAAAAGTAAAACGAATTGCTTGTGTTTTTCAGAGAAATCAATTTGTATTAGTACACTATTTAAATTTTGTAAATATTTTAGAATACTGTTCTATTGTTATCAGATAGTACTGATAATACTTTGCACTCGATTGTCCAGTCCGAGGGGACATATTTAATTTACCGGAGTATTTTAAAATGTGAAATTTAAGGTTTATTTATATTAGAATATAGAAAATTTATTTGGTTTTCGAAAGTTTTGCTGGAGAAATAGATTACATTCAATCGTGTCCAAAAATACTCCGAGTGCAAAGGTATGAAAGGTTCCCTTTATTTCATAAAATAATAACGCATTGCAGTGGCACCAAAAATCGAATAACTTTGCAATAAAAAATCTTGAACAGCTATTATATTCATTAACAGCATAAGCTTACATTCCAAATCCTTAATAATAGCAATTGTAATGCAGTATAATGTGCTTAATGCAGTATAATTACGCTATAATAATTATCCGGTTCAGAATCATTCATGAAAGTTGCCATTTATCGAGAAAGTTGCTGTAGAAAGTCAGAGAATTTCTTGAATCGACTGATAGCATCGAAAAATAATGTCTGATCTTCATTTACTATTGCCACTCGAAGTTTTTTTTTTCGTTCGCGTTCCATCGAATTACAATTCGCTCAGAAATAACGAAGAAATAATACAATTGTCAAAGCCGATCGTTTGCCAGTCAAGAAACGAGGAAGAAGAAAAGAATGGAAAAAAACGCGAAACGTTTTCTTTCGGGTGCAAATTAGTAAAGTTCGTCGCGCTTTTCGACGCAAGAAAACGATCTGCATGCAGAATAAAAGACGGGGAGGCAAGACTGAACCGTGTAATCTTTTCCCCGTTGCACGGCCTCATCAAGATCAATTAGACTGGTATAGTCGGACGATCCTCGGCCGTTAACGATATATCAATTACAGCATAGACGTAGGTAATAACTATTAATGACTTCATTCAGGGCAGAGTAATTACAGATGTCTGTACACGACCGAGAATTTAGGTTGGCTACGATTTCAGAGTCCACCGAGACTGCTTGCTTCGCAAAAAAAAAAACAAAAAAAAAAGAGATTCTTCTTTTTATTTATTAACGAAACGATCCGTTACCGTGAAATTATTAATTGCAACTTCTTGAAGAATTCAACATCCCACTTTGGATACCTTTCTGCTCGTAGCATCGATCAAGTTTATACAAAAAGCAAATTCAATACTTTGTCGTGAATTTGATTGTTCACTTTTTACATTACTATTCGTTGGTTAATTTTGAGAATTGGTCATTTCATTATGGGTGGTATAAAATTACAAGTTCCCTTAATCGTATAAAATGTGTGACCGTCGAAATGTCAACAACGAGGAATATTACCGTGACAGCAATTTCGAAGGTTTGAAACAAAAGTTTTATGACGTTTCTTACGAGGTAAAAGGTACTTTATTACCCCCGTGGACGTGTTCCTACACGCTTGAAACATATGTAACGTTAAACGTTCGAAACGGTAGTATTGTTTATTGGCTCGACAGGCAAATAGCTGGTTTTTCCCGGGGCTTGTAAATCAAACGGAAATTCGGGACCGTGTTTCGAGTGGCCGAGGCCCGTTGACATCGGAAAAAGATACGGTTGGCAAAAGGGAACCGGGGAAAACCCACTTTCAGTTTGCCTGCAATAAGGGAAATAATAGCGGCGCTATTCGCCGACGACAAATAACCGGACAATACCGCCACCAGACGTTACCTGAGATCGAGGTGCTTGGAATCGGAACGACAGGTGGTGCACCCGCTTTTTCTGCGATACACCGTCCGTACGACGACCCCTTAATGACGACCAGTCGTGACTAATCGAGGGTGGAGCGGATTATCACCTCTCCTTCTTTTATTTCACCGTTGCCCGAACATGGTATTTTGAGAATTTTAGTTAAAGTTCCCTTCTCCGTTTTATCAATGTTATTACAAATATCTCTGCTTCCAAAATTGTTTAAATAATTAATGACAGAGAAGAATACATTAACCATGAAATGGTATTAATATTGCAAGGTACCGTAGTGAAAGGTGAAATTAAAAAATTAATAGATCTACTACTTAATAATTAATACCTGTGCCAATCAAAATTTCGATCAAAGTAAGTTTGTAATGATTTTGATGTTATTTTGTAATAAAATTTGAACGATTTTGACGCAAAATGCATAGAAAAGTCGTGAATTCAGTTGCCAATTTATTATAAGAATCAAGAATAATGATTTGAAAGTATTTCTTGGCGCGACAAGTTGTTTCGTGTCCCGTTTGAAAGCGAGGTTACGAAATTGACCCGTGATGCTGTTCAAAGTCGATTTGGATAGGACCATTCCACACACAGAGACGTATCACGGAACGAAAGGAGAGCAAAGCATCGACGAAATACAATTTGAAAGACGTAATTTGAAAATCGTTGTTCGCCCGACGGCAGCGACCCTCCGTCGGACGTCAAAATGAAATTACGCGACCCTCCACGGCGGGGACCTTCGACCGGGCACAAAGGCTCGTTTGCCGAGGACACCGGCACAACAATCTGACTAAAGGGACCTAAACCACTAATCGTTTCGCGATTAACTTCCATTAAACGCTACTTAATGAACAAAACTTTCGTATCCTTCTGCGATCAACGACTCGTGAAGATGTTTTCGTTATTAAACTAGAAGATTCGTTGATAAACTGCTTGAAGCTATTCGTTTTTAATTCGAAGATCATTCGTCGAAGGCTTGCCGAGTCGATATAAATTCAACGAAACTTGGACACCTAATTCATATCGTCTTCAAAGGATTCTGAGTATTTTTAGAAAGCCTGCCTAATTTTGTCTATGTTATATTGGTTAAATTAAGAAATCACGAAGAATAAAACGTACCTGTTTTTCGCAGCAGCAGCACGATCCCTCTGCCTCCTGTTTTTGAACCAATTCCCCACCTGCGTCGGCGTGAGACCCGTCGCGGCGGCCAGTTCCCTCTTCTTCCCGGGATTCGGATAAGGATCCTGAAGGTACCACTCTCTCAGCAATGATCTGGTCCGCTCCTTAAAACAGTGAGTCTTTTGCTCGCCGTCCCAGATCGTCCTGGGCAAGGGGAATTTCTTTCTCACTCTGTACTTGTCGACCGGTCCGAGGGGTCTTCCGCGAAGCTTCTCGGCTTCCTGATAGTGCGCCTCCAACCACATCGCCTGAAGTTTACCGTGAGAGTCCTTGGTGAATTTGTGCCTCTCGAGGATGGCGTACAATTCTCGATAGTGTCCCGAGTGGAAAGCGACGATGGCTCGTGCCCTGAGCACGGCCTCGCTTTGATTCAGCTCCTGGATGTTCGGATGCGCCACCGGAAGGCTCCACAGGAACCTGGCCAGTCTCTCGATGTCGCCGCTTTCCTCCAGGGTTTCGCAGACGGTGGCAACCTGGCCGACGGTGAACGATAAGGTCGGCAACGCGAAAACCGGAGCGGGCACGATGGGACCGTTGGTGGAGGGTGCCGGTGCACCCGTTCCTGCTGGTGCTACGGCTGACATCTCTGTTAGCTCGATCGTCTGATCCTCCCGGTCTGAATCCACTTACCCGGTGCTCTTGGATCGTCGTCGCTTTCTCAGAGCATCGATGTCACCGATCGTCGGACTCAGGAAACTCTCCGACTCGATTTGTGTTTGCTCTTGGCTCCTCTCATCATGCCGTTGACGCGTCTCTTGGGCTAATCATTATTCAGCCTCGGACTCTTCTCTCGTCGATCACTGGATCAATACGAAACTCACTTCACGGTTATCTACACTGAACCTACTCTGCGAACCGATCAGACACAACAACGTCACCAGTTTATCTCATAGACGGCACGACGAACCTCGTTGAAATGTCCTTTCTGATTGAACTAGCTTCCGAAGCTCAGAATTTCTACGACGATGATTTAAATTCCTTTCCGATGTAACACTGAGGCGATCCAGGTGAATCTTGGAACGAAAAGTGAAGGTTTGGTCATCGGTTTCACCCTCGTGGACTGAATCTCAACCCCTGCGAACGCTACTGTCAAGCGACTCCCAGTGGCAGGCTACGTTCTCCAGGTAGATATCCTCGGGGTCACTGGTGAACAGCACGCCGACGTTCTCCTAGGCCGTGGGGATATCACGCGAGGCCGCTGTTGCCTGGATCGTATCGGATAGCAAACTGGTTTCGTTTACAAGCCGGCATCTCGGCACCGGCCCTACCCAGCATGATACGTTTGTACGCGCCCGTTGCAACCGGGTAGTCCCGTCGGCTCTTGCGACCTACCTCTACCTCGTCCTCTCTCTCTTCAGCTCCCTCGAACCCTCGTCCTTTCTCCCTGCCTTCGGTCGACTCCACCGCGGAGGGGTAGCTAGAGGGAAAGAGACGACGATAGCCAGCTCGGGGGGCCAATGTAGAGGCCACGCCTACCAGCCAGACCGGGATTGGCCGGATCCCATCCACGTAGCCATGGTAACCTTTCTTCGTCCTTCCGTACACCAGTGTCCGTGTTCACGTTTGTGTCCGTTTAATTATCCCTTCCCACGTGTTAGCCAACACCACCGTTCGCACCCCACCTTCAACGATCTCTACCCCCTCCTTCCTTGGTTTGGGTGTTCGTGTTGGTGCCCGTTGCGCACCCTTCACCTCTACTTTGGTACCCCTGCCACGCATCTCTGTTGCTCCCGCCAGATACGTCTCTCACGCCCCCTCTCTTCGCGATACGAAAGAGAGACCCGCGAGAGATAGAGAGAGAACGATCGATGCGTCGAGTCGAAAGTGGGACGGAGAGTGGCAAAAAGTGGGAGAACCAGGAGAAGGGAACCCAGCATGATCCCCTCGTTCAACTGCTGCCGTTCCTGCTGCCGTTCCGTAACTTCTGTTGCTCCTGCTGCCGTGTCTCTCGACGGACGAACTGCTTTTGACGAAGTTCTCTCACCGATATAACACTGCGGCTTTTCGGCACTGTTTGTCACCGGGTTCCCTCGCACCATGTTCTCGCGATTTTTCTTCGTTTCGCGCTATTAGTTTGTCGCCGTCCGGTCCATCGGGCCTGCGGTCATTAACTTTCTGAACGTTGGCGAACGCAAGTCTCGTGGTCGCGTACCGGGGGTTGGTTTTACACCTTCGCTGTTGCAGAGGCTCTTTGAGTGGACGAAATACGTAAAAATAATACTTCCGCTTCTCACTGACATTTCTTTAACGCATATCGGCCAAGATCACGCGGCAAAAGTGTTATGCTAACCCTATGCGGACGAACCACCCCTAAATTTGACAGTGCACGAATGAAACATTTTTCATTCCGAGTAACACAGTTCCCTTTCTAGATTACGAATCAATTATGCAGACAGGGTGAAACGATATAGGATGTTGAATATGTTTCCAGAATTTTTTTTCTAATCGTTTTGACCGAAAAGTTACAATATGGTTGATTAGCATAGGACACTCGATCCATGGAAGCATTGCTCGGTTTATCCGATTTGGAACGTCGACAGAACGTACTTCCTGATACCGGCGATAGAAGCCTTGTATCGACACGCGACTAGATTTCATTTCTCGTCAAGGCGACAGGTACACGCGTATCGAGAAGCCGAGGACGCGCGACGGCGCCGAAGGCGTCTCCGTTTTATCGAACGCACAGCCGCCGCAGGAGCTTCAGTCTCGTGATAAATATTCTGATTCGTAACTCTGACGTATCCAGGTCGTTGCGTCAACTTCCTTGTTCCCCCGAAATGCTGAACATCTTGGACAATTTACCAGCTTTCGTGGTTTACTTCGAACTCGAACGGCAATTATATTAAAAATCTTTGGAAACGAACCGATCACGTTTCATAGTGAAGTAAAATAAATGGAATCGAACGGTTGCGAATATTTATTCGCGATAAGTTTCTTAGTATCGCATCACGGGGGTGAAATAGAAGGAAATATAATCCCGATGGCGTCGATGATGCCGTCAATTGCTCTCGTTTGCAGTCGCTCGTTCCGTTATACGGCTGACACCGTCGACTCTAGTTAAACCGGATTACAGGAAAATGCTGGATTACGAGTTTTTCGAAAGACATCGTTCTCGCTCGCCTTCCTACTGCTCTAGCTTAACTCGATACACGGTACAGACGATTTTATGAGATTTTCAATGGACGAAACACGAAATCACCTTGCGACAATGGAGCCTTTTGCTTAGCATTTGAGCCGGATAATGATTTGATGACCTTGTTACCTGAACATAAGTAAATTTTTGTTAATTTTGCACCTGACACTTTGGTCCTTGTTTGATCGGCGGATAATATTTGATATTATTTCATTATTATCAAAGATCATTATTCTACCGACGAGTAAATAATTTTTTCAAATTTTTAGTAGATACTGTTTCGTGAATTATCCTGTTACTAAAATTTATAGAATAACGATCAGAAATATTATTTTGTTAATTTTCAATATTAATTCTTTTTCATCGCCACAATTCAGTGGTGACTCATTGCAATTGAAAATTATTACGTTGTCAATAATATCTCTTTTTCAAATTATTTCCTTAATCTCTGTAGTATAGCGATGCAAAGAGTTAAGTCTTTTTCACCACCCAGTAATTAGTAACAACTATTTACAATAATGAAATTTATTTACTTGATTATTTACTAAAATATCTGAATTTTCTAATCACTTTAATTTCTCAATCCACAATCTTATTTAATTTCTTGCCGTCCTTAAAAAGAGAAACAACTTTATTTTCTTTTACGATAAAAGCATGGGACGGTTCGTTTATTTGAGTATCTATTTGCAAATCCGTAACGGAACGCAGGTAATCAATAGGAGATAGCATTTTACAAAAGATTTACGAGCCGATCTATACTCGAAGCGTATAGCGGTGTGTTGGAAATCAGGTGTAATATTTCCAGAAGGTGATTCGTTCTAATCCGAAACACATGTTTCGACGGGTATAACGTGTACACCGTGGAAAGTATGGAAAGTGCGAAACCTCCGGGGATTTCCCCGGGGAATTCCCAAGGATACGTCGAGTAGGTACGGCGAGCGAAGACAATGAGATACCAGCTAAACCCCCGTCGAGTCGAGTGACCGACCACCGAAATCGAAAGGTGGTAAATGCTTATAGGGCCCAATTATCCTTTGACTGGTGGCTTCATTCTTCGCGTTTACTGTCCATGGGAACCGAGGCTCGTCTATCTTTCTCATTGTTCTTCATCGAAATTCTCTCTTTTTACACGATCGGTTTTATTCCTTGGAAAATACTATTATCCGTAAGCCTATTGACAAACAGCTTACAACTTTGGATGAATTTACAGTTAAAAAAAGAATCCCTGTTAATATCTGCAAATCTGTTCAGGTTGGACGTTATCAACAACCCTTTCTCGTTCTGTCATCAACTTTCGATCATTACTGGCATAATTATCTATTCTAGAAACTAGGTTTTATATTTTAATCGATTATGTCTTGTTAATTTTTTATTAAGAAAAAGGGATATTTACGTCCCATTCGATCTTTTCTATTTTTTTAACGATTATTCGTCATTTTTCGTTTCATAATAAAAGTATGTATTCGTGAATAATTTTCGTTATTATAGTTTCAATTCTGTTAGTGGTACTAAGTTTCTAAGAAACTGGTTTCGATTCTAATACCAATTACGGTTCGGGCTCTTCGTTAACCTTAATCCATCTTTAATCCCGTTGAATGGTAAGCAAATCGTTGCCGTGTAACGGATAAATTCCACTGATTGCGTGCATTAGTTGCCATACGTTTAAATACGTGTTTGTTCTATCGCATAGGCTGCGAACCACGTGAATCACATAATACGATAACAAACGGACAACTGTTTGCAGATGACCCTTCCAATCGTTATCAATAAATACACGCGATTAGCAAGTAAAATTTGTCGGAATAACTGGTACTTCGTTGAAACAAACAATCGTTTAATTAAGCTGCTGTTTAGTATTGTTCGTTGGCAAATATTCAATTTTGGATTACTTGTATCCCGAAAGTGCGATAACGCAACCCCCTTTTTTGACCATCCTGTATCACGCGTACCTGGTAGCACAATACTTTACCTTTGTTTACTGGAGATTTCAGAAACTGTAGATTCTTTGGAACGAAACAAATGAAAATTGCAATTCTATCATTATCACATGTAAGCTGTTCAGAATTGGATATTTGTTAAAATATCCTAGGTATCATTTTTAATTTTGTGTATAATCAAATTTAACTATGCTATGACTTGCCTAAGTTTTAAGAATTTTTATCATTTTCTTCGGGGGAGAAGGAATTGACATTAAAATTAGTAAATAGAATTTACGAGACACACTTAAGAAATTTTAAGCCGATTCAGTAACAATTTAGGATACCAAAGCGATTGGGCTATATTAAATTTTAAGTCATCCATTAATTCCCAAAATTCGAAAATATATTAATTTTAATTACAAATAAAACTGTACACAGTATTCACCTACATGATTATAAATATTAGTATCGCAAAAATGTCACAAATACCTTTATGCAACTTTATTAAACATTCATCAACTTAATATACGTGAACTTTGGTCGCAATTTTCTTCTCTAACATTCTATATACTTTTGTTCTTTCAACGCCGTGCATTAATCGTATAAATTTCGTTCATGATTGATAATAAAAAGGGAGAAAGGCGCGAACGATCCTGGCGGACGTCCGTATGACGAATTACATCAGCGTGAAATATAATAGAATATCGGGCGCGGATTGTCTCGCAGATAAATGTCACGATAACGACAGGTAGGCCGTGAGTATTACACCGTTCCATCATTCCACCCTCGATTACGCGTATCGATCTATCGGTCGTTGGTGTCGTTTTGTTTGCCCTCCACTGGCCTCCCAGACAAATGATTTCCCCGCACGACAATTCTCCCTTTTTCTTCTTCTTCTTCTTCTTCTTTTTCTCGAATCTTAATGATACGTCGCGCGTGTTTCGACTTGTTCCACTTTTCAAAATGTCTCAGCGACTTGAAAGAACGGACTGTCGGTTCGTTGCTCGGAAACGCTACTTCTTCTTGCGGTGTTTTTGAAACAACTCGTGTACTGGCCACTGCTCGAAGGTTCTTTCATTGAATTTCATCGGGCGGTACCTATTCGTTTTTCGTGATGGGAACTGTCATACGGGGGTAGATTAATCACAGCATGAAAAGCAAAGAAAGGAAATTTTGATTCTTGTGTCGATTTGAATTGTAAGGATGTTGAATCGGAGATTTCGAATTTTTGGAAGGGTGTTCCAAAAGTTATGGGGAAATTGTTAGAATTCTATTCGAAGGTCATAGGACACCTACTGTTTCTGTTCTATTAACATGAATAGTTTAACAGATTTTAAATAATTACTAATTTACGAACAATATTCAGAAAAATGTATAAATGATCGATAGAATATTTGTAACTAACACAGAAACAGTAACTTTTTAAAGGGAAGCTTAAAAATAACAATCAAATATAAAATTTGACCACATTTGACGATAAAAATGATTTTATCTGCATTTACGAAGAACATTATAGAAGCACATACATATACGTCATTTGCAGCAAAAGGATTAATATTGCCACTCAAACAGGACATGTTCAGCGAGATTCGTAGCTAAAACCAGGGATAAAATCGTACGTACAAGGATTAACGGAAACATTCGGTTTTGTTACCGGATTAAAGCGTACAAATAATAGCGAACGATCGAACCAGCAACTTTTGCGTAGGTAACGTTGGGATATGGTGTTGCTGGTTGCTTACGCATCGTACCTAGGGAAAGGGGAGCCCGAGACATATCGTTGTGGGATAATCCTCTTCTGGTTGCGCGGACTATAGGGTGCCTGCTCCTAATATGGAGGCTTTATTATTTAACGGCATCCTAATGGGGCGGTGCTTACCCTGCCTCGTGTATTATTGTGCAAGCTGGTGTGTACCAGCGTGTTTCGAATCCGGGGTCGAATCAGATTCAACTTTATTAAAATATTCTTTAAATCTCATCGGGTTTATCTTTATCGTATTCCATAGGTACGTTCCATTCGTAATTTATTATTTTCCTACATTTTTCACCATTTTCTTGTTTTAAAACAATAAAAGAAATTGTAGAAAATTTTAAAAATAGGCAGTGCTAATTTTCCATCCACGCTTCCAGAAACCAAACGCTCTATGTAGGAAGGAAAATGTTACAAATATTTGAGTATCTGTTGATTTTTATTCCATTCCTTAATTTTCTATATTTTGATACGGGTGAAACTGAAATTTCCAAATTAAATATGCCGCCTCAGAGGCACCAGCCGAGTGCAAAGGGTTAATAATGTATTAATTTTGTAATGTATCATGTGGAAAAAATTGGTAAACGAAACAATCTTAATTTGAATAATTAACTGTCCGGAGGTCGCGCATATAAATTTCCCATTCTTCTGTTTACCTTTAATTATTATCCACAATTCCGAATCGCTAATAACCCTTCCACTTCGCAACCTCACATTATCAACAATTTATTTCATTATATTATATTTGTGGCGTGCTTCGCCGATGGCCTCCATAGCGTTTAACGTGTCAGACTGCTCGAAAGCTTATCGTCTAAGATCAACCAACAGAAGCATCCGAAAGACGGAAATGAAGGTAGCGTTTGGACAGCCAAGGGAAAGTTGCCGGAGTCAAGAAGTCGATTTTTGGATAGATCGTCGCCGAGGGTCGCAAGTGGCGCCCGGGATGTTCCTTCTCTTGGTATGTTTACAGAGGAACCTCGGTAGCCCGGGGATGAAATTTGAGGTTCGAGACACCGAGGGGTCCGAAGGAAAAGCCTTCTGTCGGAATCGTTGGACCCGGTTGTCTGACGGGACTCATCTGCGCGATGGCGCCACGGCCATTTGTTTGTTTTACTTTTCTGGGCTGGCTGCCTTCTAACCCGGCCCATCCATCGACTCTAGCCATGGGTTAATGAGGTCGTTAACGAGGCTCCCACTAATTCCGCTATCTTGTCCGGGGATGCTGTGCCGCGCCTTCTTCTGCCAGATAATATCGTGGCTTGTTGCGGTCGTGGAAGGGGGCATCGTATAATCGGGCTGACAGGATGCGTTAGCGGCCCTTGGATCGACGTTCTCGTACGATCCTTTTACGATATCGACCTTTGAACCCTCTACTTCGATTCTACGGTGGTTAATTCATTTGTTGGGTACTCGTTCTTTTCTCATTTTGTCTCCATCTTCCTTTGTTTATCATGATTGGTCGAACGATCGCGACATTAGACTGATTTAGACTGAAAAATTTGATCTTAGGTAGTCTATAAAAATAGTTGAATAAAAGTCATCGATGTTTGATCAGAGTCCGAGTAGGCTGCTTGATTGATATTCCTATTTTCGAGGTGATCAGCAAAGCGTTAATTATAAAACACAATGAAGAGATTAGGCAAATGGCTTGAAATTAGAACATGGGAATACAGTATCGATTCGGTCATACTAAATAATCAAAATACTGGATAATTGCATAAGTTCGTGCCCGATTTGAGAACATAAGATCTTTCTTCAAAACTGGAATCGACAGGCTTGTACATCGTTGGAAAATAATCGTAGAGACGAATGGTGATTATATAATTGATTAATAAAACTGTATTCTTTAAAATTTAACCCAGTGAACTTCATTTTTAAACCGGGCACGAACTTATGCAATCATCTAATACTATAAGTACCTACATATACTGTTATAGGAAGAATCATAGCGTTAATCAACAGAACATTTCATAACATTACGTATTAAAACTCGAATTTATCCAGCGTTATCAATATTTGCAAGGTAATCTGAAATACCGTCAGTCATCATAGGGTGATCAACGCGATGCTGTATTTTTTCATAAACATTTTCACTCGCGCTTCATCGTCAAACTTCGAAACAACGCACGTCGTGGAAAATGAATCTCGGTGCAAAGTGGATCTATTAAAAAATCGTTTTCCGCGGAATTCTATTCGCGCGTCCATCTCTAGCGCGTCGCACGCTTTTTGCCGCGCGGCCACAGAAAAAATCTGATCGTTCCCGTTATGCCCGAAACGCAGAAGACTCGCATCGACAGGCTTTTTCAGCGCGTCTTTTTCAAGATATCCCCGGGGAGTGAGGTTGTCCGTGCGTCGATTAAACGTTCCACGCTTTTTTCATCCCTCCCCCTTTCGATCGTTTCTTTTTATATTTTTCTTTTGCCCTCTCTTTCCACCACGATTCGTTATTTTATATTCTTTACGTCTACCTTTTGCCTACCGTTTCGTTCTTATTCCTCTTATATTCTTTCCGTCGATTTTTACCCCCTTATCGGGGTCCTCCCGATTCCTCTTCGCCTCTTGTCTCTCGATTTTTATTCCCACACGCTTCCATTATCTTTTTGCCAGGAACGCAACCCCCCATCCCTCTTCGCCAACCATCTCACTCGGTGTCTGTCCCTGTCCTCTCATTATCCCGCTTTTTCGTGCCTCTCGTCGCCGGCTCATTACTATTTTTCGCACGGTTCGGCCACGCGTGTGCCGTTGCTCGGGCGACCGATAAATTTAGCCGCGATATTGCGCTCGGCATTATCGCAATCATGAGCGGGCAAGTACCTTCGTTGCCGCCCTTCGGAACGGCGCCGCGTGTGGGTGTCGGTCGGCGCGTGTAACCGAAATTTACATCGCGCTTTTAACACCCGCCCGGCTACCCCTGGCATAATTTCCCCGATGGTGCGCGAAGCTGGCCGGGCGGAATCGCGCGCGGCTCATTACGTTTTATCACACGCGCTGACACTCGAATTTTCCGTCCAAAATATGTACAAAGAACGCGGCCATAATTTCGTCCACGTTACGCGCTGATTTTACATTCGCCGGAGAAAATTGACGGCGCCGATGATTATCGCCGGCCCAATCTGCCATCCCCTGGATTTCGTTCGTTGTCGTCGTCGCTCTATATTTTCATCCTCTGTTCTCCTCTTTTTTTTTCGGTCGTTCTTGTTTGCCATTTCATCCCGGCAACAATCCTTTTGCTTCCGGGAATATTAATGAGATCGACGCGGACTAACGACAGATTTTGTTTCCTCGGGATTATCGACGTTCCACCGTTCGCTCGGGGTAATTAATGCAACCGTCGGATCGATCGGTTCGATGACTATTTAAGGGATTTTTCTCAAAAATATTCTTTCATAGTTTCATAAAAGTCGGAGCACTCGTACCAAAGTTATTACAGCCGGATGTATTGATTACGTATCGATTCGCCGGTCGTATTTTGTTTATAACCATTATCATAGATACATTTATCTGTTTATCGGAATAAACGTTTATAGCCTCGGAATAGATGACCCTATGTAAGTTGAAAGAAAATAATTTTAACTACGAAAAACGTGATCTTGAAACTTTACGTGTTTTTGGAAAAGGCAGTTGCGGTGGTCAAAATTTCTCAAAAACTACTAGATTATTTTTTATCATAATGAGCAGGACCTGAACGAAGGATTTTTAATTCCGTTCAATTGTTTTTTTTTATTACGATAAAACCAAAATTTATTTTTCAGTAAAATTTTTGTTATTTTGGTAAAAATCAAAATTTGGCAAAATCCTTCGTCCAGGCCCTTAATAATACAACATACTAACCTAATCTTCTTTGGTTTTGATTTTAAATAAGCGGTTTGGAATGCATCATATAAGCTGTATTTCCCTAATTATTAAATATTTTTCCATAAAGAAAATCTTACAGCCACTTTAACGTCAAAAAAAAAAAAAAATCTTGATAATTACCCTGATTTTCTCGATCCCAACCAGGGGAAAGAACCTTTTCGTTTCCGAAGCGTTCCGAAATTACGGACAGGAATTACAAGCAATAATAAATATGAAATTATATCTCTGTTTGCTTTTCTTAATTCCAGTCAAAATTCGTTCACGTAGCCAACCCCGTGTCGTCTACAGTTTCCAAGTATATATTTTCGTGCGTTCACTTTTTCTCGTCGCCCGCGACAGAAGCAAAACAAGGAAGGAAAAAAGAAGAAACGAGGGAACGAGTGAAAAGTAAAAAAGAATACACACGTTCGCGACTAAAATGCACTCGTGAGAAGGTCTATTCCTGATGCGTTCAAGAGTGGCACTCGTCACGTACCGGTGAGACGTCAGTTCGGCGAGTGCAACGGCGCCACGTCCCTGGAGCACGACGAATAAGCGCAGGAAGTGGCCGGGAACTCGATCTTGCCCCCGGGCAAATACGTTTCCTCGGGCTGTTTGTTATGTTACATCTTTGCTCGACGAACGGCTGGCCTTTTAAAACGTCTCGTTGTCGCTCGTACGAGGCGCGACGTCGCGTTGCTTTTCGTGGAAACGCGCGAAAGGGCTGTCTAATCTTCGAAAAATCCGCGAGCTTTCCCGCGTGGCTGGTTCCTCGCCTCTTTAACCAGCGTCTTTCGTGCCCGTCGACTAACGATCAGCTGAAATTAAACGTTACTTTTCGGTCCTCGTTACTGCGGGTCGCTTAACGTCGTCGGGATTTTTACGCGTGCGACAGAGCGGAGATAAAATTAAATGGAATAAAAGGACGGTTAGAAAAATTCACCTACTCGTCTCAGAGTCAAGACATTTCGAATTCGAGTAACATTCGAAATAATTTAAAATATTTCATATTCATGATTGGAATGATGGTTGGTTCATTATACGCTAGTGGAAATAATTCTGGATTTGCATTTATTCAAATTATTTAATATATGTAATCGTTTATATTTTATATTCTAATCATTGTTTTCTAATTTTAGTAAAAAGACTATTTACAGCTATAATTTTAATATACAATAAAAATTACAGTTTCAACACGTCAAAGGAGGTTATTTTAAATTAAAATTTTAAAACATTTACAAACCAAATCATGTGAAAATATTAAATATAAACATTATAGATTGTAATATAAATTCGTATTCTGTGCAAATATGAGACACAGAATATTTTTATTCAAAGTATCCCGAATTAATTCCACCAGTGTACTGGTGAAACATAGAAAGGAAATTATAAATTAACCAAAGTAGGTGGTAACTGACATTTTATTTCCATTTTAATATTATTTGTAATTTTCTTTATTATAACTCTATATTCCTACATTTCGATGTTTTAGTGATATTAAGAATTAACCCTTCTTTCATAGTTTGGTGTTTCGAACTACCAATGCAATTTCAATAGAAACTTTTACGACCCCTCAATATAGGTTTCAAATGAACGACGCCATCGTATTATTTAATAAAAGAACAGAAACACCGTCGTTCCTTTATTTCGCTCGTTCCTGTTCCATACTCGATTAAATTAACGAAGACCAAACATCCGAGATCGGGCGAAGTAGCTGAAGTTCCAGGTGGAACACCGTGGCCGCAAAGTGGACGCCTTGAACGGATTTCAAGTTTACAACCGCCGGTGACCAATAAAGTTATCGATCTGAAGTGGGTCTCCGGGTACCCCCGTGTAAACTGCACGCGACGAGTCTCAATGCTGGCTTCCCGGCAGGTTCCCCGGCCAATATTACAGAGTTTCGACAGGTCCTTGTCCGAGGGCCAGCCGAGCCAGCACTTTGTTGGACCCCCGAAACGACAATAAAATCGAACGACGTACTTACTCTCGTCGTCGGCCGGCGTTGCTCGAAGGTTGACGACCACATCTGGAAGTAATTACGAAGGATAGGGCCTTGCGCTCAGGTGTACGATCCTTTGAGGTTTCGAGGCGAAGGTAGCGAGGGAGAAGATGTCCAGCTCGCGGACCGAACGTGACGATTCCCGAGGTACCGGGATTAGCGACCGATGCTTTTCGGTTTTCCTCTTTGCTTGCGGAAGAGGCCAGGAGTCGTGATACGATCTCTTACCGTTTCGAAACTATGTACCGTGGCATCGTTTGTAACTGTATACCAGCTCGGGGTAAAGCCGTATTATTCACCCCGAGGAGATTGCGTTAGCTGTTTTACATCGACTTCGACGCTTTCGATCGTCAAATATTTGCTCGGTGTTTTTCAGCGCGCCGCTGGTCCAGCTGATTTTCTTCTATCAGACGATGATATAAGAGGAGTAGATGTTCTTTAATATTTTGTAAACCGATGATGGTTAAAGGAACATTTCTTTAGGGCAGTGATTTAGACGTTAAGTTGATTGGAAAGGAAAATGGAACACTGTTTATATGAATAAAAAAAGGCATTGAAAAATTTTACAGGAATTAGACTTCCTTTTTGTCGAAAACCTATAAAGGTTAGGTATTCATTTTTTTCCAGCAGGTCTTTGTTAAATTTTGGTAAAAACAGGGTAAACAATTTCTTAAGTATTATAAGTGGTTTTCTGTTAAATTAATAATTCTGATTTACACTCGTTCGCCCACCTTACTTTTTATGACCTAAAATAATTATCCTATAATACTGGAGAAAGGCTTAAAAAACTTTTGAATTCAGTGTTTTCGAAAATAAAATATTGTTTTCTACAAAATGTATAATTCTGGAATTGTGCAATATCTAAATTCTACTGCGAGCACCAGGCAACATCTGGATCCTTAAGACGCATGACAAAAGTATGAATAATGCAATTTACTTTTTTAATATATTTGCTTCTGGTGACGTTTAACATTCCTTTCCTCCATTTCTTACATAAGTACGATGCTTGCAAGAATTACCGCAGGTTCCACATTGAAATTTCACGATGTCTGGTCGCGTTCGATCGAAGAAGGGGCGGGAAAAAAGTTGACGGGCATATCTATCAGGTCGCGTCCCATCGATTCGAATTCGATTCGCGTTTGCGATATTATTCCGCGGCCGGAACGTGCCTCGGCCTGAATTGCGAGGGCTTGAGGGAGCCTCTCATCCCGTAGAAGTGCCCGCTGGGTATTTAAGAAGCATATTTCGTCCATTTTGGCATTGTGCGCCGTCGAATGGACACTTTCGGCCGGCCGAGAGAGACTAGCCGAGATCGAAGGATCGAGGTATTGATCGTAAGCCGCTTGGCCCCGTGGGGACTTTACCTTTGTGCTCACAACCAGCACTGTTCGACGGCCTCGTAAGTTCACACCTTGGCATAATCGGAGTATCCTGGAAAAGCGGGTCGCGTTCGACCATTATACTGGCCTCCTTGCTTAAAATGCCCTATCTACGATTTTTTTTTTTCATTTTTCAAAATACCATGAAATATTTTAAAGTTGCACACGTGCTTTGTAGGAACCTTAATTCGATTTATCTTTGAACAGTGAAATTTCAAAATTTATTAATTTAGACATTTATATCTGTCACACGGAAATATTAGTAACTGTGGCAATTAAATTTGCAATTCCACTTCAAAATTTACCGTAGACTTTCTGCAATTATGGTGAAAGATTATTCGTTCCAATCGTGCTTACCTCGAGTAAAGGTAAGACTAGTTATTTGTTAAATTTTAATAATCTTATATTAAATACTAGCCCAATCGTTTAAATTATAATTGCAACCTTTACTTGCTCGTTGCTTCTGGAGCCTAATTAAAAAATATGAAGGTAAAAATTCCAACAAAATCTCAAATACGAGCACAATCATTCAAATCGTTGTTACAACCTGCCCTAATGATACAAACTTCACAATTTTGATCGATCCTCGATGCCGGCAGCCATCGAATCGATTTTACCCGGTTGAAAAGACATGCGAGGGAAAACCGCCATTTGTAACAGCAAGAAATAACCGCGGAACCCCTGATTTGCCGTTTAAATCCGTGCCAGTCCTCGGTGGTGCGGCAGGGGCTGGTAAAACGTGCCACGGGAAAAAAAAGTCTGTTTTTCTTTGCTGTCGTGAAACGCGCGCGCGCGCGCATACAACGTATGTGCCGTGAACCACTCTTTACGGGGGACTCCATAATGTAAGTTCATCGCGGGCGCGCTGATGCGTGTGTAATCCTCTGGTGCTTACCGATACCATCGTGGGTTTTATTTTCATTATTCATTTGTTCGTCGTTTCCCCATGGATAGGCGGGAAGCTTACACGCGTAACCCCGTGTTTCTATGTGGCTTTAATCAGATAAGACCCTGGAACGCCAAAAATCGTCGCACACTAAACCGCCCATGGGGTTACTCTTCCTGCTGCTCGTCAAAGGAGCCCCGTTTCCGACCCACATTTCCTCGCTTTATCGCCTCCAATTGATCGTGTCGTTCACACCTTCTCAGGATCGCGTTGCAAGGCTCGATCTTTGAAATTTGTATAAAATCTCTGTTGAATATTCAATCCAGATACCGCAATATTGTAGTTTCTTTTGTAGGATTTTTTGGAGCTCGACGAAGCTCTTGTCCTTGGTCAAAATAATCAAGAGGCAACAATTGGTTAAGAAATTAGACCACGTTGATTTTATTTTTTTAAGGGGCACAATCACTTTTTCTAATCGAAATCGATTTTTTTATTCTCGAAGGATTCATTAAAAGCTGATAAAAGATGAATTTTTATTAATAACTGGAACATGAGTTAAATAGTAGAACTATCGACGTTTTATGTACATTTACTTTCAACTCGAAAATAAAGTAGAACAATAGGTAAATATAGAATGGAACGTTATCCTGATAAAAATTGACAGAGATTTTAATAAAAGTACATTAACAAATTTAAAAATGTAAACCAGTCATTTTGACTGGTCCGATAGTTCTAGCGTTAACGTAAGAGGAGTATACGTATATCGTAAATAATATAGACGAAAATGATTTAAACGAATAAATCGTTAACTAATTCACAGGTGTATCGTAATATGTCGTGATTCGAGAAAGTTCAAGAAACATTGGATTGAATAACTTGAACTGTAACAGATCATATCTCGTGATACTTGAAAATTAAAATTCTAACCGAGTAATAATAATAAAAAAAAAGGATGTAGATTCGAGCTAGAGTAGCCGTGGAGGCAATTTTTTCCGCGTTTCCGCCGGCCGTTTCAAACAGTAGGCGGAACGTCGGAGGAAACGAGGAACGAAAGGAAACGAGTGAACTATCGGAGGTGCGGTAATTAGCAGGTCAGCTTAGTTAATTCAACAGGCACCGGCTTAACGAATCGTTATGGAAAGTGTGATATTTCGAAAATACGTTTCATCAAGTGCTGAATAAGCTGAAGTTCCGTCATGTTTGATTAATTATAGCCACGCGAATCCGTGATTCTTTCGAGCAGAATCAAAAAACGTGGCTATTCAATCCTGACTTGTTCAACGATTCTTTTCAATTATAAACGAAACGTTATGATATTAGAATGTTCACTTATCTCACACGCTTATTTATATTATTGATTATCGAAGGACTGATACGAATCACTGTATACCCCTTCTTATTAAATCTTTTTATTTTCCTTACTATGCATTTTTATTCTGTCTATTCTAAAACTAACCGAAGATTGTACCTGTATCCAATAGGACTCAGAATATTTTGGTATCTTAAATTATTTGTACCATCGTTAAATCTCTTACAAATTTTAAATCCAATCCTCACTCTCCAAAAAGGATTATAAAATTTTCCAAAGTTCCAAAGTTTATTCTTTTACTAAACCTCAAGAACCAAAATAGTTACTTTCGATTTTGTCCGATTGATCAATGAACCTGCAACCCTTTATCAAGGACATTTTTTTCTCCGTCGATTAAAATCTGTCCACCACCCCCCTTCCATATCTGGCAATATCATCTATCCTTAACGCAGCTTGTTCCTTTTTTCCATCCAAAATATCGGCAGGGCTATCGAGGCGTCTTAAGGGAGGATCTCGCGTTTGCTTGGCCGGAAACACGATATTCCCCGATATAGCCGGGGCCCAGGGCTTGCCCACGTGTTTCACGTTGACCGTTAAAATTCGCTTGCCCGCGTTCTCGCGAGGTTCGCCGTGCCTCGTTGCTGGTAGGCGGTGTATTATTTTTCCGTTGGCACGGCAAATTGGCTCGCACGGGTCCTCTCGAATTACGGGACACTCGATATCCGCGACGTAAAACTTCCAGCATCCTATCCGGAGCAAAGCTCTCTCGCCCGGGAATATCCAAAAAGGAGTTCCACAATGTTCCATTGAGCGGAGATCGGTATAATCGAGCCCCGGGCCCCACGGTCTCGTCTTGCCTTTCGCTTCTATCGTAACCTGGAACCACCCGCAGCTCGATTCCTCGATTTTTCAGACGATACTCTCGCCACAAGATCGATATTAAACCTTTCCTAAATGTTGTTGTTACAGATTTCATAAGTGATTATATTATGAACGTCTTTCGATTAAATTCTAGGAAAAAGAAAAAAATAAATGATGTTCTGGAAAATATCATTTTGCATCAATTTTGAAACTGTTAACTATAGTTAACCTTAATTTGACTCGAAATTGTTATTTATGATGTTTCTCGCTCCATTCTGTTTTTATATAGGTACTTTCAATTCTTTTCATGATTTCTTTCACTCCTATCATTTATTATTCTATTAATATCATTGAATGACACTGAAGTTTGCGCGTGCATGTATTTACAACATTCGCTCGGATAATTCAGATAACTGGGGCGTTCAGATAATCAAGGTCCTATCGTGCAAAGTTCAAACGAACATTGTAGCATTGTTTACGTTAATTTGTCGAGGATATTTCAACGGGTTAAAGAGCCAGACAGAAACAAAAAAAGAAAGACAGAGTAATCGAAACGAGGAGAGAAACAGAAAAAAGAATCAACGAGGCAGATAAACTTTTCGAATATCCGTTTATCCATTAAAATGGTTCGGCTCAGTGTCAGAATTTCAGAGCGTGAAGACAAATCGTTAATAACGGAATATCAACGTAGCCCGTGTTATGTTGTTCCACGGTTCCTATCACGCGTTATTTCTTAACTCGTGTTCCTATCGTATCGCAACGTTCGTCGCGAGCATTCAAAAACTTCGCAAACAATATTGTTACATTTGTTTACAAGAAAATTTTTTAATTGCATAACGTATCATTATATGCACTCCAATTTGTTCCATTAATCGTTTAATTATAATTGCAGCTTCGATTAAGTATCATGGGTGGCAATAAAATTCGTCCAACAACAGAATTGTCGTTGAACAAAAGCTGAGAAAAATTGAAATTGATAATACAATTTGTATTTTCATGTTTCGTTTAATATCGTGCGATTACGAAGCGTTAAAGCCGGTGACACACGTACGTTTACTGGTGCAACCGTGTTCTTCCATATGGAAGGCTCTCTCTGCTCGTAACCCAATAGCCTTCCCGTAGGAAGATCATACTTCGGTACAAAGGCTGATCGCTACATCGCACGCGATCACGATGCACGTCATGGAAACTGACGATCTTCATAGCACCATTTGCACGCTCGTCCTCCGCATCGCCAATATCGCACCCCCTTTTCGAACAAAGTACACGTCTTCGGGTATACTTTGCCTTCGTGTCGCGAACGTCAACTCCCGCGTGTCATCGTATCTCTCTGTTACGTCCTAGAGCTGTACAAATTCCAATATCTTCGAATTCTGATCCGAAATTCAAATAATCGGAATATTCGGATAGGTAATTTGGAAAGGGCAAACTATTTTCGATGTTACGTATTTAAAATAACAATACCACTGGTTCCAAATTCCATTGTTAGTCGAAGAGTCGATTTTTGGTTGCGTTGGTGTTAATTGATAGTAGAGACGACATTTAACACGTTGATCGTCATAATGAAGCAGCTACTTGATATGGCAAAGTTAAATTCGCAGCGACAGTTAACGCGTTAAATTTACTGATAATAGTTTAATCGAATTCTAATTTCAACCGATATCAATTGTTGTCTAATCTTGTCAAAGTTAAGTTTACAGTTTCATTACTCAGAAGTAAATAGTGGCATACGAAAAAATTATTCGATACTCTTTTATGAGAAATAATAATTACCAATCAAACCTAAAAAATTAAAAAAATATATCTTTTCCTTATAATCTTGTACTTCTAAATTCAATTTCAATTTCCATCGAGTTCACCCTTTCATCCGCTTCAAAAAATCCTACAGAAGAGCATCTACACAGTTAATTACGAACCATAATCTTCAGCTCGAATTCCCCTCAAAAGAGTTTCAATTAATTCGCTATTCTCGAAGGAAAGAAGAAGTAAACGTAGCCATCGATGCGTGGTTTCGTGCTCCAAGACGCAACTAGCATCGAATCGTTTCAGAGGAAATGAGCCATCGGCTTCTTTGTATCCATTCCCTTTTGTGCCCGTGGCAGCGGACATTTCGTTTTGCAACGAGCCGGAGGTAGAGTAAAGGGTTTCGAAAAACTGCAACGATACGCGCTGACAAAAAAAAAAGAAAGAAAGAAAAAGAAGAACAAGAAGAAAGAAAAAAAGGACAGAGATGTTTTTATTCGATTCACAGAGGTCCCACATTGTTATCGCGTACACCAGATGATGCTCGAGCACTCGATGTTTCGAGTTTAAAGGATGCACTAGAGGTGACTAAACGTTGCCTCCATGTTTACAACGTGTTTTCCCGTGTTTCGACACGTGGCCATTCAATAAAGCCCATTGATGTTCCTTCCGTTGTACAATGCCGCTCGTTAAATGCGTTCGTACGAAGACCGTTTCAAGTGTAAGATATTTAAAAAATAGAAACAAACAATAGATGATAGAAAATTAATTGTACAGGATGCTTCGAAATCGGAGACTTTCTACTCTGGTGGTTTTAAAGCTAATCCACGGAGCTGTTTTCTTCGTATCGTTAACTTTTCGCGCGAGATATCGGTATCTGAAGAGTTCAAGGCATCAACGACACGCGCCCCTTATTTTGACGCCTCCGAACTGATATCTTGTCGCGAATTAGATTAATTCTGGTGGAAGCATCCCCGCGGTTCGGTTATCCGTCAATATTTTCGATCGTTCTTCAACTTATTTCCGAATTTTGAAACGTCCTGTACATAGGTTGAAGCAAGAAGTCGAACGTCGATCGGGCGCGCAATTCAAATATCTATCCGCTTACTCTAAGCTTAATACGTTTCTAGCGTTTTTCCAGTTTCGTTTATTCTTCGTTGCGTTCGATCGCATCGTTGGCCGCCAGAATTCTTACCATGTCGTTGGTGGACTCGTCCACGTTTTTATAGGTGACCGTGTCCCGGTTTTTTCGCCCGATGTCCCAACGGCCGAGCGGTCGTTTCAACAGGAAGAAACCCGCCGCCAGGATGATCGCCACGATCAGCAACACAATGCAGGGCCAGAGAACTGGATGGAACGTCGACGTCTCCTCGTCGCACACCAGCTCGTAATCTGGTATCTCGCTCAGTTTCTTTCTGAAGTATCTGTCAGGCATACGGCATCTGCGTAACGCGAAATTAAGCGATTAATAACGGGGATCAGCCTTTGTTCGAGGTTCTAATTAAGGACCGCTTGGTTTGAGGGGACGTGTAATTAAGTTCGCGGGCGGGGAACGTTTTAACACCGGCTAATTTCCTTTCGATTAAAAAAAACCGCAAGAAATGTCGAGTATCGAGGCAATTATTAACAATTTTTATCGTTTTTAAACGACTTTGAATTTAAAAGGATTACGGATGTACAAACGGCGTCATCTCTGGGTAGACTCCGATTATCGACCGTTTTTTGTTACCAACTAAGTTGCTATATTCGTAACTTTTCTTTCGATTCACTTACTCGATCTCCCGGCTAAGATCCCTGGTCGCGTTGAACATCTTCATCCACTGCATTTTACAATCGCAAATCCAGGGATTGTTGTCCAGGTTCAAAACTGGCGTTCTCTTTATTATCGGCAACAGGCTGTAATCCAAGGTGCGGATGGCGCAGTCGTTGATCAACAGGCGCTGCAGTCGCGGCAACACCCGGCTATTATGCGGCGATAATGTTATATATATCAAGCTTTTCGAACCAGCTACGGATAGCACTTCCAAATTGGTCAGATTTTCGAGATCGTTCAGAGATAGTTCTCTGAAAAAGGGCATGCGATTCATGTTAAGTTCGCGCAAGTGGGGCAAGAAGATGTCCCGTAGACTGGTTAAATGAGTGCCGGATAAATCGAGCTCTTCCAAGTTAGCTGGTAACAACGGGACCTTGGTGATGGGATTTTCTGACAAGTCTAAGCTGGATAAATTAGTTAACGTCTTGAAGAATTCTGATGAAAAATACGACGAGGACACGTTTCTCAGATCCAAGTGTCGCAGCGCTCTTAAATTCCAGAAGGCATTTTCATGGATTCCATCCCTGATCGGGTTGTTAGCTAACGAAAGATATTCTAAAACCTGAAAACAGAGAAAAACGATTGATTTAGAATTTTAGAATGAGCTGCATTGTATTACAAAACGCAAAACGGTAATTTACGTACTTTGAAATGTTCTAACATCGTCTCGTTCACTATCGATAACTTGTTCCACGAGAGATCGAGTATTTTGAGCTTCGGGATTCGGTCGTTGAAGGCGTTGTCGTCGATGTACTCGAGCTTGTTGTGGCTGACGTTCAACAACTGCAAATTGTACTCGTCTTTGCAGAGAAAGAAGAATCGTTGTAAGTGATTTTGTGACAGATCCAGTGTTCTAAGGTTCGCAAGATTGGTGGAACAATCGAGGAAGCTGTCGAACTCGTTTTCCCGGAGGATCAAGTCGGTGACATCGTGTAGATTGATCTGCGATTGCAACTCCACGAAGAAATCCTCTTTCTTCAATCCACGATGTGATAGATCGAGCTGGAACACGAATGTAAGTACATTCAGACAAATATTTATAATATAAACGAGAAGGAATCGAATTGAATCGAAATAACAACGAACAACCATCGATCTAAGGTTATTACGAAGGGCGCGAATATACGAATCTCTCGCGAGGCCATATTGTTTGGTTTCAAATACTGAAGTGCGCAGTAGCGCTGCGCAGTAAATGCGCATAGAAAACGCGCTCATTCGTGATAATTCAAATTCGTATCGTATCGAAGAATGTTACCAGAAAAACCATGAAAATTCATTTATACCAGACCGTACCGTCATCATAACCTTAAATTCCATTACGTATATATCTAAATGGGAGTGCACAAAAGTAAAATCGATTATATTAAAAATATTAACGATAATTATATTTTACTCACTGTTAATCACAATATTGTTACTAATATCATTAATAGTATTAATTGGTATATAAAATATATCGATCCCGATTGATTTCTGTTTGAGAAGAATAATCAGCTAGTGGGAGGGATAGTTTTTCGTTACGCGTCAACGGTACAGTCTAATATATTTCGGGAGGTATAAAATTGTGCAAATAAGACCCACCGTTTTCGCCGCGATCGTGGCAATAAATAAGAAGATCGCGATCGTTGGGGACCACATTGTCCAGGTAGCAGGATGATTATTTGACACACGTTCCGGTTGCAACGAATAAAAACGATCGCGCAGAGAGCGGTCTAGTTTCTCGTCTATGCTTCTCACACAACGATCCGATGGAATGGCAGGCAATTCATTCGCGGCATACTCTGTTCACGAGTACAGTGCCGAATTAAGAGGGGATGGGCATCGGCATTCTTAATGCAGTTGCACGATCGTTTTCTTGATCTTTTCCCTTTGTTCTGGTCGCACGCCTCGATTTTTTATCCACTCGATGCTCTCTTATCCTTGACACTTCCGTTAGACAATGCCAATCAAGAATTTCGCTCACGATTAATTTGTTTGGCAATAAAAAAAGAAAATTGCAATCTCTGTAACAGTTTCTTGCTTCCTCTAATTTTTCTATTTATTAAATTTTCTTTTCGACTATGAGCACTGTATGCCTCGGTTTTCTTCGACTAAACAGGCAAACTTTCTTTCGCACACTTGGAAAACATATGTTTCGAAGGATGATTCGCGTGGCGCACCGTCCCGACGAGAAATGGGCAAAAAATTGAACGAGCAACCGTTCGATATAATTCGCGGGGCGCAGACCGGTTCAGAATCTGCGAGGCTAACGCACCACTTTTTCGATAAACCGAGATTACGTCCCCGATCCGCACGTACGTTTCTGCTTTGTGTTTGTCTTTTTATCCCCCCCTGTGGGCCGCGTTTAATCGCCACCGTATTTTTTCAATTAATTTATATACTCGCACCGCGATATCAACGGACGTTCGTCCCGCGTTCGTGTCGAATAAAATAAAAAGAAAAAACAAGAAAGAATCACGGATAACGTGACAATGCACTGCTAGCACCTTGCACCACGACTCGAGTGCGATGAACGACAAATTATTAGACAACCGACGGAAACATATCTGCAGAACTTCCATGTTTGGAAAATAAAAAAGCACAGCTGTCCGCGATAAACGAGGCCCCTCGAGGTATCTAGCTACGATAAATGCGTCGCCCTATGGTTGTTTTATTATAATTAATGTTAAGTTGAACACCTTTTTTTTTTCATTGTGTACTGCTGGTACGTGGTTTTTTTCGAAAATATTTCTTTTTCATTATGCTTCTTTGCACAATTTGGAATATCCTAGCTTTTTTTTTTAAGGGCCAGTTGAAATTTTAATTGGTAAATATTAATTGGAATAAATATCGTGTTTTCGTGATCGGGAGCGATTGCAAAATCCAACGATTGATGTATAATACTTCAGTTATCAGTTGTTGGAAAATCAATCGTGTGAAAGTAATATAAACAAAACGAATCAAGAGTCAGACATTTATTAACAGAGTGGTATCGTGTTCGCGCCCGCGGCGAGAACGATTGCGGCCAGAAGAGATGAGTGATATACAACGTAACAAATATTTTAATATTTTCAACGCGTGTACGATAACAATGGCAAGACGGTCGTTCACTTTTTCGGAGTCTGTGGTGTGCTGGTCGCTTTGAAAACCAACGGATTCGATACTCGGAATATGCTTGGTAACATCGTGGCTAGGGTGCCAAACACTTCTTCGGACATTCCCTGGAAAAAGAGATTAAACAAAGATAAAATCGATTTATCATTCTTTGCTTTTCCGAAGCAATTACCTTTGGTACAAGAAATTGTAGATTCTTCAATTCCGCGCCACCCCACGAGGCCATTTCTATCATGAACCCTTTCACGCATTTGAAAACCAACTCCGCTCTTTTTGTGCACCAAGCTACCGTCATTTCCTGGAATTTGAAAGATTATACTTTTAGGAATGTAGAAACTTAGCAATATTATATTAATAAAAAAGGGTTGATTGAGTAAATTATACCTCGGTCATCTCGTGAACGAGAAGGACAGGAATGGTAAGCGTAGTCACGTCGTTGCAGCAAGCGGTTTTCAAAATGTTTCGCAATCCTAAAATGACTGGATGCCTCGAATTGATATCGCCTGTAATTTGCGCAAAAAAAAATTTATCGACGCAAAGAATCGATCGCTTACGAAAAAAAAAGAAATATTTACTACTCACCAGACCGCAACGAATCGTTCACTACCATATGGAAAATTACGTGAACTTGCGCTAAATTCGAGTGCCTCGTAGTGTAAACGTCGCCCGTTTGCAAACTCTTACTGCTGGTCGATTTTTTCGACTGTAAAGTAACACGTATCGATTAAACCTGCAGCGAAAACATCAACGCCTTTTTAATTAATTTTTTCCATACTTGTGATTCATTTCCTTCTTTGTGATGAGCTTGCCTCCAAGCAACCGCATCTTTTACATCTTCCCGAATCTTTTCCAATTGCTCATCAATTGGAGGAAAATGGAATTCGGTTGTTAATTGACATATCGAACATAATTCTGCAAAATCGTGTGATCACCATCAGTTCTGTGATGCAAAACTAAGTCGTGTAAAATAACGATGCGATACCTTTCGTTATTCCCGAATAAGTTCCTAAATGATTGTCGTTCAATAATACCAGACCACATAAATCATTAGAATACAATCCCAGAGCGGTCTGTAGCCTCTGAGGCGTTGGATCCATTCTATTTCAAACGGAGAAAGAAACATTATTATTCTTATTCGATTCCAAACAAAATACAGTAAAAATCCATTTATCCTTGTCAAATTTTGCTGAAGCTACCACTGAATATTTTATTAAAATATGACGTTTAAATTTATATGAAAAGCCTGGATAAATGAAGTTGTACCGTAGTTTCTAATCAACCCACCCAGATTCGCTCTTCTTTATCCTACAAAAATCTAACACATCCCCGGTTAGTATGCGTATGTTATGCATTTGCTTCATTTGTGAGCCTAAATGAATGGTGAAGCTCTCCTCCAGAATGGGATAATCGGCCGTGTTCTTCTCCTCGCTATGAACAAAATTGTCCAAGGCTGGACGCAACGGCGGCATCGACAGCATCGGAGAACCCCTAATAGTTTATATGATCTATAATTATCATATCTATATCGTTCGCGCGTTCGTTCTAGTACAAATAAACGTACACTGGCGTCGGCGGCATGTTGGTCTGTTGTTCCTCCAGTAATCTCATGATCCAATTACGATACTGCCTTTTTTGTTCCAATTTCAAAGCGTCGACTCTTGATCCCCAGTGGCCTTGCAGCAAGCTTTGCTCCTCGAAATGTCGTCCAGCCATCTCGTTTATGGATTTTTCGGTGGAGCCGGCCTCGAGAGATTCGACGGCTAGCCGCATCTCCTCCGTTTGTCTGTAATTCAATTAATAACGTTCCATCGATCCCTTTGTATCTCGAGTTTTCTTAAAATAACGAACGGGTTAATTAACTCTGCTCCAAAAACGATAATAGGCCAGTTAGCATGCGTTGCAGAGAGATTAAGCGAGGAAAGTTTAAGATCCTTTGAAAATTGTAGTTGTTCAATGAACAGGGATCAAACGATTGAATTATAAACACGATCACTGACTCTTTGACGTAATCAGCATTATATTGAGGCTACTGATAATCTACGTAGAAAGGTCAATGCAAGTGATAAATCGTGATACATGTATTGACACTCAGTGTGTGTACACCTAATACTAAATAGATCTTGACCTTTCTCTTGTAATTTGATATAAGAAAAACAAACTTGCAAAGTAGACCGTTATGTCTTAATTAAGTAAAAAAAATTATAGGACATTGAATCGTGGTTTAGTAAATTTAATAGGACATGGGTGATACATTGGTATAACACTGTGCAGTTAGTTGTTGATACTAACTTTTGTGTAAGCTGTTCATATTGCGTGTCCCTCATCTCTATAACTTCGGTGACGTCTCTGCCAAATTTGTGTTCTGCTTGAAGAATGGGTTCTAACGATGGAGAATGTACTAATCTGTGGTATGCAGCAGCGAACAATTCTTCATCAGTTGTTCCAATGGGATCAGCATATTCGACTGTCTTTTGCTTGTAAATCTTCTCCAAACTTTTTATTATTTCTTCTATGTCTAAAGTTCCTGATTTTGCACTTTCAATAGCTTTTTCCGCCTTTCCATCATAGAATTCTATGGTCAACTTTTTGATGGTTTGTTCCAACGATGATAATAAATCTGATTCCACGTAACATGGTAGCTTGAAGGATGACATTATACGATGCATAAGTTCTTTGACAGAACCATGGTATGGAATTTTTAATGGTATCTCCAGAAGATATTCCTGATTTGTAGTGCATGTTGGAAATTTAAAAACAAATGTTTTCTCCACATATTCTTCTTCAGGCATACTCATATCTCTTGCAATAGTTTTTCATTATACTTGGTAATTCATTTATCTATTTTTAAATAAAAAAAAAAATCTATGAAAATTTATTTATTTTATCTTAATTTTATGCATAATAGTATCTGCTATTCTAAATGTAAATAAATAACAAACTCAAATGATACTGATTAGACTTATAATATATTGAATTACTGTGCGAACTTGGCTATTATAATAGCCAAGAAAGATTAAAGTTATTTCTTTTTAATCAACAATATTTTTCAGAGGTCAGCTTTCATAACACTTAGTTCATAAGGTCCCTGATAACCAGAAACACCTCTGATTGCACTTTTTATCTATGCTCTTTTAAAAACAATTATTTTTATGTATTAATTGTAATGGCTTTAGATTTGTCTTTATGATAAACCTAGCTATCGCATACAATACGAATTCATTTCTTATAAAACATAACAATATCTTAAAATTACACTTACAAGTTTCTGAAATAGAATTTATCATAAAAATACATTACAAGCTATCGCATTCTATTTGTGCATTTATTTAGAAACAATGAAATTTGAAAATTATAATATAATTTTTTATTTCAATAGTTTATCAATATGTGAGGGTGCTAGTACGAGGAATGTAGTCTTGTTTATAAATAATTTGCTGTGGAAAATTTTACTACTGGACTGTAAATCATAAGTGAAATAACATATTTCACAGTCCAGTGTAATGTACTCTTGAAACTATCAGTAGTTTGTGGAAACGTCACATTAAATCAATGTGATTGTTAAATATTTCTTGATTGACTGCCTAACCTAAATCTTGAGAATTATACTTGCAAGATCTTTGTACTTTCGTTGGTGACGAGTAACGCCCTGTCAAGCCATACGTTGACATTTGGAAAGGTTTCTTCTAATTTGTTTTGAATGAAACATTTTAAACAAATAGACGATGCACGCACATCATAAATGTCACGAACTTTCAACGCCCCCAGTCATTTAATCCACCCAGTTCCTCCAACCTAAACATTTTTCTCAATTGAAGAATTATATTGATCATCTCCTTGAGTGTCAGATCTACAGAATTGACAAAGCAATTCCAGTCGTATTAATCATTTTTTTTTCGATGCGTTATTTGTTTATTATTGGTTGATCTTCATTTGTTTCGTACATTTAAACTTATACATTGTTACGTTGGCTGCACTTCGTCTAATCTGATCGTCGGTCCAGCTTTTGGCGGCAGTAGATTTTCTGTTTATTAATTAAAGTTTTGGAGATGGTTGAGGATAAAAATAAAAATATGGAATTGACAGATCACGAGGCTGAATTGTATGACAGACAGATCCGTTTATGGGGTTTAGAATCGCAAAAGCGGCAAGTATATTGTAACCTAACCTACGATATGAGTGGTATTTAAATAAAACAAACTGTTTCTACTAAAAAATGGGATAAATAGTATTTGTACAGTAAATGTAATGTTAGTATTTGACTCAGAAAGTTTCAAATTAATGCATAATATTAAATACTTACAGATTAAGGGAGGCTAGGGTTTTATTAATAGGCCTAAATGGCTTTGGAGCAGAAATAGCAAAAAATATTATTCTGGCAGGTGTTAAAGCAGTTACATTTTTAGACCATAGAAATGTAACAGTTGAGGATCGTTGTTCTCAGTTTTTAGCACCCAAAGAATTAACTGGAAAAAATGTAAGTAAAATATCTATGATGCATTAGATACATTGTCTTCATACCAAGTATATTCTTAGAGGGCTAAGGCATCACTCCAGAGGGCAAAAAATTTAAATGTTATGGTGAATATTGAGGCAGACACATCAAATATTGATGATAAACCAGACACCTACTTTAGTAACTTTGATGTTGTTTGTGCAACACAATGTACCATCACTCAATTAAAAAAGATTAATGAGGCATGTAGAAAGTATAAAGTAAAATTCTTTGCTGGAGATGTGTGGGGGACTCTGGGCTACACTTTTGCTGATTTAATAGTACACGAATATGCAGAGTAAGTGGAATTTTAGAGCATTCTTTAAAAACTAGTATTAGGAATTTATACAAGATGGAACATTCTCCGATTCGTAGGGATGTAGTACAAACTAAGAAGATACAACTCTCAGAAAGTGGCGAACCCACGCCAAAGGAGAAATTTGAAAACATAACTGTTACAGAGAAGCGTACAGATACCTTTGTGCCTTTTGAGTCAATTTTAAATGTTCCAAAGGCTTCCATTCCTAAAGAGTCAGAGATATATTATATGATGTTGAGTAAGTGTATAGGTAAAATATTTCAATAGCAACACGTACACAAAATTTTTACACCATATATTTTTATCTCCAGTATTGCTTAATTACCGCGAGAAACATAATAAAGATCCGTTACCCAGTGAAAGAGGTTCTGAGGATTTCAAAGTTGAGGCTGCAAAAATTATTAAAAAATACGATCTTGAGGATAAGATAAATAATTTAGTCGAGTATGTATCAAAGAGACCATTAATCTTTATAAAACAATCAAATGACAAATCATAAAACTTGTTATTAATTTAGGGGCGATGTGTATGCTCAAATTAGTCCAGTCTGTGCTGTTGTTGGAGGTATTATGGGTCAAGAAATAATTAAAACAGTCTCGCAGAAAGGCGCTCCACACAATAATTTGTTCATCTTTAATCCAGACACGTTGTGTGGTAAAATTTTAAGATTGGGTCAGTAATGATCATTTTGTATCATGGTGTATGACGGTATGCTTGAATATTTCTGTGCATTTGTGATTATTCATAATTTTTCATTCCATGTGTTTTGCTACAAAAGTACAATAAATGTATGCTAAAGAAAAAAACGATACCGATTTTTCTTTTTTAATTTTATTCAATGTACAATACTCTTAATATTATTAAGAATTATATGAAAGGCTATTACATATCTGTTTACACATTCGTCACGGGAAAGAATATTTGTCGGAGACTTTCCTGGCACCCACCAGACAATTATTCATTACGCTTTGACATTTTTCCTCTTCAAAACCGAAATAATTATGTCGCTCGAGTTTTGAAGCCGTCTTATTTCTCGATGTTTTCACACGCATACATATACGCTAAACTTGCTGTTCCTTTGTCGAAGCATAATACAAATATAAATGTTGAATGTGCACACTGTTGGTAAATGTAGTTTATCACAGGCTCGCTCACGTTCTAAGATATTTCTGTTCGCCGCGTAACACACACAGGCTGGAAGGGGTCTTCGCGTACGTGGAAATATGACTCACTTTCCCGGTTTCCGCCGGGGCAATTTGAGACCTGCTTTGTGGATTTTTTTTTCGTGCTCTCTCGCGTGGAAAACGTGGCGGGAAACGTAAAATGGAAATTGAAAAATTGGAAAAAGGGGGAACAGCCCGGTTTGAGCACGGCTCGTTATGCTTTATCGGCTCACCGTTATTACCTCCGTTGGTCCGTTGACAATCTATCTTTGTGCTCCGTATTATTTAAAACTTCCTACCCTTTCGCGCGACTTCCTCCGCGAAATCCCTTCATTTTTCAGGGTTACATTTTAATCGATCGTGTTACACGATAATCCCACCGATGATTCAATTTCATCGATCACGTAGCTTCTTCCATTCTGTTTGCTTTCCTATCGTTCATACTTGTCTGTCTCGTTCTTTCAACTAAATCTTTTCCGTTCAATCAATTGTCCCTATGAAACTGAAGCTTTGTATTACCAGTTACTATTTCTACTGTGGCGGTCAATCTATTATAATTTTGCGGCCAAATTTTTGTACACAGACTCAATTTCAAAAATAAAAACCATTATTTCCTTAACACCCTATACCTTCGCGCGAAATCACCTTTTATCTGATCGCATCGATAATCCGGGGCACGTGGGCGGCCGTGAATTGATTCGATTTTCGTCGGAGAATTATGATGTATCGTCTTTCCCCGTGGACACGATGTCGTTACACATCCCGACGATTATCGTGACACGGTTATATGTAAATCCAGGAGGGGCTCGCGTGTAAATCGATCTCCTTCGGCTGCAGGTACATGTATGCATGACGTGTTTCTTTTAACGACACGGCCACGTGCTTTCACGGTTGTCGAATTATCTTCCACGAACGCTTCGTTCTTGTCCGCCGTCGAAAAACCATTAGCCCGATCCAATCTCGTCGCCGGATAATTCGACATTTTGTTAATACACCGACCAAGTGATTCGAGGGATGTTGCTTTCGTTACGCGACTGATCCTTGAGCGCGTCCAATCGTGTTGATTGATCATTTATAAATTTGATAGTCCATCGTCGAAACGGATTAACTTTCGATCGAAAACTTCCCTCGAAACATTTATATTGTTAATCGAATGCCATCCCCTTCGAGGCAGTCGCTGTTTAAATCGTCAATTGTATTCAGGGGGAAAAATAGAGGATTCTTAATTAACACGTTGACTGCCACAGTAGAAAACGGACGTATGTAGTCAGACACACCTGAAATTCTAATTATTAAGAATACAATCAATTAATTTTCAAATTTAACATTTCAATTCGATAGCTAGCATTATCAGCTTAATATTAACGCTATCTGTAGTTTATTTCATCACTTTGATTATCAAACATCTCGGGTGCCGGTCACCGGTGACCACCGTGGTAGACAATGTGTTAAATCTTCTGTAGATTTCTATTATTTTTTTAAATTAGTAAGTGGCAACGAATGTGCTTCGCAATTTGCAAAAATTTAATTAAATTTAAAATTCCCAAATAATTAGTCGTCGGACCATTGCAACCCTCGTAATCTGAAGAAGACCAAGGATAGTGGTATAATTCAAGAAACAAAAATTTTTGTAAAGGATTAAATTTCAATGTTTGTGTTCCACCAGTAATCGAATACCTTCCACATAATTTTCTTCTAATCGACCCAAGTTTCACAGGAAGAAAATTAAATCTTTTCACAAGCGATACGAACAACGTTGAACCATATTTTTTAAAGAAGATCAAAGTGATTGATCGTTCCGATAGAGTTTGTAGATCGTTTCTTTTGTGTTCATGAATCGGTATAACTGTTATCAGCCGCGTGGTTTTATCACGGCGACGGGTGTTCGTGTACCGGCACTGTGGAAATGCGCACAGTCGTTTTAAAATATGATCGAGCTCCACAACAATTCACCGGGGCGATATTATCTCACGGCAAATAGGTTCGAAGACGTACAGGTACTTCCCGTGAGTCAGGTAAGGAATTTACCGGGACTACTGTCACGGTTACCACCGTTCGTATGTACACGCTCGTTGAATCGATACGACACGTACACTTCTAGGAATGTTAAATGACTGTGGTAGAGCAAACATAAAGGAACGCGTGCGTTTCATTTTCGACGATACGCTCGTCGAAACGTTTCTTCCGAATTGCTCGTTAAAATGAAATTATAGACATGCGATTGGAACCGAACGATTTCGTCTCCGTCGAACACGACTCGAGCTGTTATCCCTCGATTTTTCGTAAAATTCCGTTTGCTATGAATTTATTAGCTTAATGTGTTTAGCTCCGGTAAAACTTTCAGAGTTAATTAACACGTTGTTTAAATCATAGCCGGAAACTTGTGTAAACGTAGAGTAATAAAAGTATAATTCAAAAGTCCAAACGTATTATTTTATTTAATAGCAAAACGATATCTTTTATTTCTCGATTTCGCCCTATAAGGATGGTAATATAACTAGGTAGTAATTATAAGTATTAATTACAATTCGATTGGTATGATAAAGAAATGTTCCTTATAATCAACCACGAAGATGAGAAATATTGATTTATCTACTAATAATCTACACTATTGCAGTTAGTCGAAAATAAGATCAAAACACTTGAAAGCTTTTCAAAGTGTTCATACTCATGGAATATTTTGAATTAGCTATACTATACTGTTTCATACAGGTCGCCTTTGTTAGAAGCAAAGTTTTGTTACCGTAGAGCCAGCACGATGTTATTAATTTACTTTACCCTCTTCGCTAGTGGGTAATTTAGTTCGTCTCGCGTACCGAACGCGAGTCTCTTTAATCGAAATTCAATTTCGCGTATCGCGAGCGATTTTCATCGAGGCATGCTGTTATTAGCCGTGCGAGCGTGCTCGTTCATCGTGCGGCTTAATAATTCTTATCAATTTCGTCGTAAATTTCAATTTCGATCGGTACGAAAGACGCTTCGAAAGCATCGAGGCAGGATCTCGTCGGAAGGAAGCCGAAAGATCGAAATCTGCAGCGGTCGAAGAAGTTGGAGAGGTAATTTTTCTGTCATAAATTTCGTCGATTCAATCTCGCGTCCCGAGGCGTGAACTATGCCCGAACATTTGTCGTACGGACACGAGAACTGGTTTGCCGGGCATTCTCGTTTCGAGAAGTCGTTCGTAGGCGCGAGAAAGCAAGGGAAATAAAATGAAAAAGAAGTCGCGAAGGGTGCGCCCTTCACGCGTCGCGGCTGCACGCTGATTTATGGTGCGACGAAAATTATTGCCGCTGTTAAAATACCTCGAGGCGTATTTATTGACAGACACGCGTTGCCTCCGCGAGGCTGTTCGTGAAACGAGGCGGCCCTCGAAACGACAAGACTGTACTTAAGTCGACTCTAAACGCCGGCTGTAAAGCCTCCGGCGTAAACGAATCGCGAGGGCACCGTTTTCGACAGGAACGGGACGCGTTTCTTCCAAATATGCAACATTAATGGCCTACCATCGTGACTTCCGGCGTACTGCTCGCGTTTCCAGCCAGCCTCCGCCTCGGTTAAACGAATTGTTTTCGTGGGTAATCCTTTAAACCCTTCATCGTTCTTATCCCTTCAACCTTGGTCACTTTTTGCTTCTATTGTTACACGATATTATGTGTCAAAAGTGTCTGTTTATAATGATCAATATTACACAATTAATTTTTCAATTCAAAAAATATTATTACTGTTGGCTAAACCTTATAGATTAAAATAAAACAAGAATTTACTCGGATTCCCGGTAAAAGTGGTAGAAACAAACAAAAATTCCAAACAATTTTCCAAACAAATTTCAAACCAGCGAATATGACGACTTAAACTTCCCCTAATTTTACTTGTACTTCGTCATACATCATTTTGAACGAAATCCCTGACGTCTGCGTCGAGAAACGAACGTCCCACATGTTTTCAACGCAAGGCAATAAAAACTGACGTAACCGTACGAAAGATGGTATCAACGTTGTAAGGATTTTATAGTTTCAGAAGTTTTCTCGTATCCCCTGATACTTTTCAGAATTAGTGGAAGCATTTTCAGAACGTCGTGGCTAGGTCTCGATCCGCGGGTTAAACGACGTCGGTGGTGGCCGACTAAAATTAACCTTTCCGGCAACAACCCCTACGTTTCTTCGTGCAAACATGCACCAGAGAGTTCGTGTTCGCCGACGTTAAATCGCCGGTGCTCGTAATATTCGAGCAAGGATCCCCCAGTGCAAACTGCCGTGGTAAAAATTGCGTACGTGAGCCAACTGCTTACGGCTTCGTTCGCCAACTATCCGCTTCCTATTTATACCGACCGGTACAATGTTTCCTCCTTATCAGTGTCTTATTGTCCTCGTCGCGACTTGGTCGCTTTATTAACTTCCTAGCGAGGGTAGGCACCACCCGTCTTACCCCTTGTTTCTTTCGTCGCGGGCAACCCCGAAGCACGGCACCATTAACGATAACCGAGAATCTTCGTTATCTGCCAGATTGGCGAACGTCTTCTTGCTTTTCTTCGATGATCGTTCTTTTCTCTCGGACATGTTCCCGGGAAACGCGTAGAGGATGTTCGATAAGATTCCTTAGGGAAAATGGCGTTGTAGGAAAAGGTATCCCCATCGCTAACTATGGTACTAGAAAGTTACCACGTATTAGGTTGAATGTGGCAAGTAGGTGGATTAGCGATCGTTTTAAAGAGGTTTGGTTGATTTAGTAGCGGGGTAAAATGGATGATAGGTTAGATTAATTACCCACAAGTTATTCAAATTCTACTGAAAAAATATGGCAAGCGATTATTAAGCCGAATGTTGCTTACTTTAATCGACCCACCGGACTTGTAGTATTGGACGTTAGATAATTGAAAGAGCTGTGAATGTTTGTTGTTAACAAAAAGAATAAAAGAATCATGTGATCAGTTTTGTAACAATCGGTGGTACTCGAACGATTAAAGTGTCTCGTCGTTCGGGAACAAAAGTGAGGAAGCGTAATAAAGAAGGCTGGCGTAGGTGAAATTCCGTCAGTCGAAGAAGGAGGGTATAAAAAGCTTTCATGGCCCATTTTCTGACCGTAGGGACATAATATTTGCTGGTCGTCGAGGCGTTCGCGAGCCGCGTGGATCACCGGGCCGAGTGCATTAACAAAATAACGTAATAAAATCTGCCCCCGCGGACGTTGCCGCCACTTTTCATAGTCTGCTCGTTCTGTTCACCGTCAGCCCGGCTACTTCCCTTCGTTCTTCTTTTTCTAGGTGACCGCTCGTAAAATCCGATACATTGTGGGACCGGCCGTGCCGTATTCGTCATGTCTGCCGACGACGAGGACACGCGATCAACGAGACGAAAGGATTGACCCCGTGTGCAAGACCGACCCTGAAGTTGCCTCGTACCTACCGTTCCACGAAGCATCGATTCGCAGGGTAAGTCGTGCCAGAACTTTCTTCTTTTTCTGCCGTGAAATTTTTATACCTTGACGGCCGCGGGTTTCGTGAAATCTACAACCTTAGTGATTTTATTCGCTTAATGTCTCTAAAATAGGGTAGGTGTAGGATGATGAATTAGAAGGCTGTGTGTCAAAGTCGCGAATACTTGTCAGCGACTGTCGAAGTGTTAATACGACACGATAAATGTATAAGTATCCTGGTTTAAGGTAATTTTGATACGCGACGACATTCGAGAATAGATTTGCACCTTTAAGTTCAATTCCAAAAATATCCCTAACGCAGTGCTTCGAATCCATTGTCAAAAAATTCCGTAGCATAATTGTTTAATTGCACGAATTCACGAATAGTATCAAAAGGAGTTTCAAAAGCTTGATATGAAAAAATTGTCAAATATCCCTAACGAAAACATATCCCACGGTCCAATCAAATAATTCGACGAATTCTAGCACGGAATCGGAAGTTCCATGCCTCATGGATCACGATTATACGCGATATTGCGAAGCTTTATGAGCAGCCATCGGTGCAGTTCAGTCAGTTTTTAGGGTCAACCGAATAACTGATGCAAATACGCTTTCGCGCCCGCCATTATTTCACCACCCCATTTTCATGGTTCTCCCTCGGTCTGGACTGGCTGGAGACGAGGATCCTCCTTCGTTCTCTGTTATCCTCGCGCGATGTTTCACGCTGGTCCACGCTGTCCCTCTCTCTTGTCTCGCCTTTGGGAGAGACATTACGCGAGATCTTAATGCTCTTCGTTATCAATTAAGACACGGTCGTTGCAATTAATTCCGTGGCCGGTCTGGGAAACGAGAACCGGAAACGGCATCGTCTTGCGTAAGCGAACCAAGGATTACTAGGATAGAGCCTCTTCTCGCTCGGGGACGAATAGCTTGGCGATATGGGCGCGAATAAAGCAGCTCTTTAGAGCGTCGTCACTTAACGATTCTGATTAACAGAAAGAGAGAGAGAGAGCACTTCGGGTTCGTTTCATTTCGGCAGGCAATGGCGCTGTTCGCTTCTGTTTCGACAATGCTCTCGGAGATTAATAGGGTTTATCAATTCCGTGATATTCTGACTAACACGTTTTTATTAATTCGATTTTCTTATCTGTCTGTCTGTTCGATACTAATTTTGCAATTGATTTTAAACTAACTTCCCGATGAGCTAGACTCGAAACTTTAAACATAGCTCAGAACTGGATGACAATGCAATGTTAACTCGCTTTCTTGTCCGTACGGAACCTTATTACTAAGTAAGCTCACGCTATCTATCCGTCCGTCTCTGTCCTACCTTTAAATCTCATAAAAATGTTTAAAATCGATCGAAAAATTTCACACACATAATATTAAAAAGCAGAAAATAATTATTTAAATAAAAAAAATTATTTTATTCTTTTTAATCCGTCTTCAAAACGTGGTATATTAAAAATTTGTTTTTATATTTAACTGTCAACTGTAATTACTTTTTCCTTTACAGCATTGTTGAAATAATAAAAATTAGGCGTGGAAGATAAAGTGTTTTTATAAATCCCCTAACAATATATTTAATCTAAACTAAACTCCGAAAAGGTTGCAAAATGTTCGGTCTCCAGATTTTGCGTCAGCGTTAAATTATTTAATCACTTAAGTAGATATTTCTTCGGTAGATAAAAGAACGGTCCCCGTGTATAGTTGATAAAAGGACGTACAGCGGAGCCAGACCGGTTGCCTCTCCGCAGGGGACCCGTGTATCACCAATGATTCGATTACTTCTGAAAGTACATACCAACCATCGATCGGGGAAAATTGCTGAAAATCTCGCGCCAGCGTAATCATTCTTCCCGTTATTAAAAATAAATCGCGTATTCCGTAACCAGGAGTAATTACGAGTCCCAATTTGTCCGCCGTCCACGTCGCGACATTACTCATCCGCTCCGATGATTTCGTCGCGCGACAAGATTAATGCAATGCACCGGGCCTACCACGGGATAATTAATCTAAAACTTTTCGATCCGTTTCGCCACTCGGAACATAAACCAAATTGTTGGTAAATAAAATAAAAAAAAAAAGGAAAGGAAAGGAGTAATGAAAACGGAAAGCAGGAGGGGGGTAGAAAGTTTCCTGAAAGGACGAGAAGGGTTGCCGGTCGAAATTGAATTAATATGCATAGGCTCGCGAGGTCCGGTTAGAGGGACGGTGATGGAGCGACGAAATCTATCTTCGACGCGCGTCCTGGTGGCCGGGGAACAAACCTGTAATTTGTCAGAGTGGTGGTCTCTAAGCCCTGGCATTATAATTTACGCCTATGCAGAGAGCAAACTAGAAAGGCAGAGAGAGACGGAGGGTCAACAGCCCCGAATGTAACTGTTCTGCAACGTGAATCGATCGGTTTCGAGTGTCTCGGGCTAAGTATTCATGGCCAACAACGAGTTTTGTCCGAAGAGGTTGTTCATGAATTTATTATGAATTTCATGAATTTAGTAGCAAATCTGTTACGGATTATTCAGCGGATAACGAAACGTTTACCAGTTGCTACGAGGAATATTCATCTTTTGAAAAACAGATGCTGGGTACTCTTGACCCATAATTAATATCTCGTATGGAGGTAGGAAGGTTGAGTTGTGTAGAAAATTTGAACTTTTGGGTGCTGTTTAAGTAGCTTTCTTTGCTAATGAATTTTCAAATTAAAAATAATTCTATAAACAATTGCAATACCTCGGTGGCATATTTTTATCATTTTTCGCAACTTTCCTCAAATTTCATCCTCTATCTTTCTTACGATCATTCGTCCGTTCTGCGCATTTCGTTATTAACTTCATTACATCGCGTTTTCTCGTTTCTTTCGTCGTCATCGTACCCGTGGAAATCCAGAAAACAGCAGCACTTCGGTTGCGACGAGTCGTTAAATCGTCCCTTCCTCGACCGAGGGATTTGTCATGTTTCTTCTGGTCGTTGCCGGCAGCTTAAGCCGGTTCTTCTTAAACTTCGCGAAGAAAGAACCTTCCTTCTCTCTTCATCTTGCAAAAATAAAGAAAAAAAAAAAAAAGAAGTCGCGAGACGAGAATCCGTTAAATTACAATGGCCAGGCGATGTCGCGAGCGTGTTACAATGTTTTCCTCCTCGTATGTGCGGAGAGGAAGCGTATCATAAGTTACCGGATGGCAAGAGGGACTCGTGACGTCGGACCAGTCCATATTTCATGCTTTTGTTCGATTCTGTCGGGCATTATTTTAGGTTACGTCGAGAAATGCTTTCTGGATCGCGGTTTACCGTTCTCTTCCTCCTTTTTCCCCCCACCGGTTCTTTTTTTTTTTTCTTTTTCTTCTCCCTTGGTCGGCCGATAACCGAGAGGGAGAAATATGTCGAGTTTCCTGCCGGCTGGCCAACCTTACGAGGACTCTAATGCACCCCGCTTGTTCGAACCACGATTTTCGTCCTGGACTATCGACACCCGACGTTGTTTGCCTTTTTCCGTGCTCGGCCTCGACAAATAATCTCCGTTCAACGAGCAGAAACGCTTAATTCCAAAGTATACACGCAGCCGGAAGGAGCTCCAGCCATAAGAGCTTCGATAGAAACCGATTTCTCGTCCGCTGGGGATCAGGGAATTGTGATTGTTCTCTTTTCCGATTCGAATCAAGAATTTGTTACTATCAGGATGGGAATTGGCGCACTTCAAATTAAATTGTTTGCTTGCTATCTTGAGTAATTAAGCCACCTTTGTGTCGAACACTGTCGTATACTTCTAGATTTTCTTGTTTCAACTTTTTATCAAGTGTCCTAACTTTTACTCAGCGTTGCTATTATTAAGTTAGTTGTATTAAAAATTTGTCCGAGCTCCTTGGTTAGAAATTAACTTTACTAAGATGATCCCAGATTATAGTAATTAAAAATTCTTCACATGTATCCATAATGGAGTCCTTCGTTTCGCATAATACAAACGCGATGTCTTCGTAGCGCAATCCTTCGAATCTTAAGGGTTCGTTTATTAAAAAGACCGTGCGCCAACTGCAAAAAAGAAACAGTTCACGTGTAAAACGTGCCACCAGACTGTTTCTAACGCGATCTCAGGCCCCTTAAATAAAATTCCCCGCGGGAAAAATGAGCGCAATCGTGAACGTAACGAACCACGTGCTTCGCAAAAGTAAGCAAGGGGGTGGCTCGATTATCAGGATCCACGACGAGAGAACGGTTCAAATATCCGACTTTAACACGCAATAAACCCGGTCGAAAATGGTCGGTGGCGCAAAAATAGTACGTTCGTCGAGCGGGTCCCGGCCGCCTCGAAGAAAAAAATAATATTCGAGGCTTCTCTTGGTTGCGCAGCCGATATTTCGCCGCCGTCGTCTACGAAAACGTCGAGGCCTTACGTCCCAATGGTTCTAACGTTATTTCCGGCCAAGATTTGCTTGAAATTTGCTTCCGTGCCCGTACCAGAAGCCCATAAATATGTAATACCTCCCATATCGTACAGTTCGCTTTTCCTCCGTCCTCTTTCTTTCTCTTTCTCTCTCAGGATTCCCTCCCCCTCTTATGGTCGACTCACGGTGACTCTTTGCAACCCCTTACGTGTTTTTGCGGGGCTGTAGTAGCTCGCGGCAATATAAGGGGAAACACGGTAAATCATTTGTCCCGAAAGAAAACACAATGCAATATCCCGGTCGCCCCGGTCGAGACGCCATCGCGTATGTCTCTCCTTTGCTCTCCTCCACTTCCCTTTTTCCCTTCTTTCGTTCCTCGAATCTCGGTGTCTTCTCGTTTACGGGGGAGTTGTTCGCCATAAGTCAACCCCTTATATCGCCGAAAATACTTTAAAAAGTGGCACGCACTTTTGTGAAATAGTTTCAGCTGTTAACGAAAGAGAGGGTTGCTCGAATTGCAGATATCTTTGATTCACCGACAGGGGGTTGAAACGTATTAATATGACCTAAGTGGATAATTTGTATTGAATTGGTGGGGGGTCACTCGTATATTAATGATATCTACCTATTAATAAATATTTTAATAATGTAATAACCTTCTTGCGAAAACACGAACTATTTATCGAGGACTACGTTCATACCAAATTAGATATTTCTTATATTCTGTTTTAATTATTTGACGATATTAAATTTGTAATTCCAGTCGCTCGATTAAATTCACAGCAAGTTCGGTATACCAGCGGTTGCTTTCTTGGAAATACTCGTACCGTATAAAGTACTCGTTAAATTGGTAGACGCGGGAAGCTTCAGCGGTGAAGTTTGCAAATTAATCCACGGGAAAGTTAACTCGTAGAAAATTTTGTCGTCGAATCCACGGGCTAGTTGGCTAGCTCGCAGACAATTCTACAGAGCTAACTTGCAGGAAATAACAATCATGCAAATTGCCATCGGTGATACGACATTATTCATTGCCCATCGAAGGGCTAACGGTGGGTTGGCAGCAAGGGTACGCTGAAAGCGCGGCAATTACCGTTTCTTTGTTCCACACGTTGAAGAATAATAGCGCGGCATCGCGTGGACGTTCAGCCATTTATCGTTAATGGCGTCATTAACGTGAGATATCGGCGTGCATCTTCGAGAAACCGGAAGAGGTTAACCTCGATTTCGTGCCGGCCACCGGAACGCAATGCCCGTCGACTTCCGATTTGTTTCGGTTATATTTTATACGACAGAGACGGACCGGGACGGTGGGTCAGCGAAACGACCCCAGGGGTGGATCGTGGCTCGCTGGTCGGCGAATTATTGAATATTGAGCAGAACCGCTTCTTCATGATCGTCGTCGAGGGAACGGGAAACAATGGCGGGTCGTGATCGCGGCTAACATTTCCGAAAAACCACCCCTGTTCATCGAAAACGTATAAACCTGTTCCCAGTCTTGACAGGAGGAACTTTTTATTAAATCAACGAAGGACGATAGGAGTTGTTCTTCAGAAATAATTCGATATAATTGGAATTTAGCACGAATGTTATTGACTAAGTGATTTTGATCAGTTTAAATAATTTGATAGGAGGGTGGAATAAAGATTGTATCGTTCACAAAGCAATAACATTTATTATGACATTATATTTTACAGAAGTTTGATATTACTGTGTCTTAAAATAATAATTATTTAACCTCCCCATATATTCACCTCCCCGGTGAAACTTTTCAAAATCTATCGCAGGGAGATACAAAACTGTATCGCAGATATGGAACGATATAATTTGATTGAATTTCACACTGAAGGTAGTCATCGGTCGACTTTTAGTATTATAACAGTGGATACTATTTACAAAAGATACAAGATACAAAGAGTCGTGTCTCCTAAACGCCGTAGGTCATTTTCGAGCTAGCCTCTTAATTCGTTCAAACGATCCTCAAACAGGCATTTAAGATACCCACCTCACCGTCTCACCCGTTTCAACTTCGGTACGCAGTTGTTGGAATTAGATTCGCAGACTGAAAAAGGCTGCGAAGCGCTCGGGAGACGGTTTCCCCGAGTGCCAGTGGAAAAGCCTCTTCTGCAGGCTTCCTTCCGTGTCGTTTCAGCCAAGCGACCGAGTAATTTTCGATTGCCAAGGCGAAGCGACGGATGAATAAGTAAGAAGATATCGAGCCTGGAGCAGTTTGCGTTCACTTTGTAGTTCGGCCGACTATCTTCGTCGGGCGGATACGTGGCTGCCACGGTCGAGAAAGGGGTTCAGGGTCTCTCCTGGCTTTCCAGGGGGATGCCAGGCTTTCGTAAGGGCACGGGGCGGTCCTGGATACACTGGCACGGGATTTCGCGAGCAATTACGTGATTAAGACGCCTCCGGCTATGCTTGGGGTCTACTAAGTACGTACTTAGGTCTGATCCGTTACCGTGCTAACTGGGCTGCCTCTTCTCTCTTCGCCGTCCCGTTTCTCCCTTTCCGTCCGTTCTCCTCTCTTCCTTGTGCACGCGTTCCACGGAGCCGTTCTTCTCGCGGGAAGCTTGCTAGCGTTCAGTCAGCTCGGATCCGGGTCTGTCGACAACGCGAGTCTCGGTTTACCGGAAATTAACTAAATAATTCAACGGTCGCGTCGACGTTCCCGTCGAGGATACGCGTCCTCTGCTCCCCGTTTCCCTCGACTTCCACGGAGATTCCAGGAGGAGAAAAAGGAAGAACTCGGTCCGAGCTTTTATCCGTAACCGTGTCCGTACGTTTTATGGCCTCGTGAAAAGGAGTCCGCGTCGCGTTTAGATATTCATTAGGACAACGGTGCGTACTGGCGTCGTTACGAAAAGGACCGGACCTCTTCTGTTGGCTTGTGTTGATAGTAAACTAAAAAGAAAGAGAGGACAATAATTGGCCGGACGACGAGTAACGCGGCAGGCTCGAAAACATTTTACGATGCTCTTAATTAACCCGGAAATCAGAAGCTCGAGCCAGGCTCGTTCGTTCGTCTTCGTTACTCGCCGGGTTCCGTTTAATAAAATACTCTCTTCTTTAATTATTGCCCTGGCTCGTTTCGGTTCCTACTGCCTCGGTTTTATGCCAGCGAACCTCGATGCACTTGTTACTCGCGCGATACTTTCGCGCCGATTCGCTCGTTTCTCGCGCGATGTAACGTCGTAAAGAACGGATTAAAACGACACGATCCTGGCGCGGTGGTGCCGGGCCGAGTTGAGAAATTTATGGGATGGTTTCTCACGGAATGACCGATACGATTACCTACAAAGTTTCGCGTCGCTTTTTCTTTTTAAGCTGGAAGCGGCGAGGACGTTTCTTGGCCGCGTCTTGATTTTCTTAAGTGAGATATTATGGTTTTTATTTCACCGGACGACGGGTTCACTTCTCAAACGCGATCGCGGAAGCGTCGTTATTTCTGATAACTGATTATTTCAGCTTTACGCAGTTGGAAGGAACGGAGAAATTTTGTAATGAACATGCGATGGAACTTGATCCGCTCGAGTTCCAGTGGGACTGGTCCATAAAAGATACTACTCTTTTTTTTTTTTATTCGAAATAAGTACCTTGATGGTCTGCATAAAGTTTACAGCAGTCATTCAATTTCTGTGAAGCACTTTTTATAAGATTCCAGCAAGATCTTGATTAGATGGTTGATCGAGGATTTTTAAATGGTAGAAATATTGTGAAATTGGGGGTTTTGTTAATTTCGGTTTCAATTTGGGGGTCAAATTACATTAGTCGAATTCAATTTGATATCAGACAATTTAAATGGTCGCATTCGATCTTAGATCGTTTTTGAATCACTGAATTTTGTATTATAGCAATACAATTGATTCTGCCAATTTTATTTGCTCAAAAGGTCAAAGATTTTGTAATAAAAATGAGCTCCATTAGGCTTTACAGTTTCCATCCATAATTCAGCTACTCTTCTTGTAGAGAGTATACACTTTTGCCATTTAATCTTCCCTTTGAGTCTTATATTTTTCAAATGATTCATAAACTAATAAGCTATCAGCCGGATTCCGTTTGCAAGTCGTTTCCTTTTCATTTGACCGTGGAAAATTTGCGCGAACATAAGGATCAAAGAACGATCCTATTTTCGTCCGTACACCTGAGAGAGTTTAATAGAAAGTCGAAGCATAATCTCGATGAAAATGACGGGAGAATAGATAACTATAAAGCGCGGAGTATCAGCGAAGGAATCGCAATTCCATCCCCTTTTCTTCCAACGATTTCGACGCGTCGAACCACTTCAAGTGCCTAAGGGGTATATGACGCGTGGCATGGTGTGAACGAGGCCTCATTTGAATCCGAATGGAGACGATTTTCGCAGAAGAGGTTGTCAGTGAAATGGCAGGCCACGAGTGTAAAGGGAGGCGTCGAGGAACGCGCCAGAGAAAGAGGGTGAAACGGTTCACTCTACTTTCAGGCGTAACGACGATGCCAGCAATATGTCACCGACAGATATTCCCGTTGGTATTCCGGACAGAGTGCGAACTATTGACCGGAAGCTCATGTATTTCCGTTTCTATATAACATCCGGTTCGCTTCAATTCCTTTCCATCGACTTCCTTTTTCCTTTCTTCTTCGTTTTCTTGATGCTTGTCATGGAAATATCGATTTTAACTTTCGTCATTTCGCTGGGACAAGGGTTACGTGTCTTAAATTCCGCACACGTCGCCGACTCTCCGGACAGATCCTCGAAGTAAGTAATCCTGAAAGTAAAATCCTCTCCTTGAAATTAGCTCGCACTTCTAATACCTTCTTTATTGACCGAACGACCCCGTCGATTTCTCGTTCGACGTTGATACAGGCCTACCGTCGATTTATCTCGGGGATCGTTTCGTTTCATCAGCTTACGTTATCTCGTAGCCAGGTTCAAGGACGCGGATTAAGCGTTAGGACTTCTTCGCGAAGAAAAGCAACAGCTCGAAGCGTTCTGCCGAGTATCGCAGTTCGACTATTAGCACTTTGCCCCTCTTTCCTCTTCCTGTCGCTGTTTCGCTGCCGGGGTTATTATCCTGTCGATTTCATAACATCCTTCGAAGGCGGCGTATCCAACCCCCTTTCGTCGTTCCTCACCCTTGTTCCGGGACACCAAGCCGACACTCGCACTCCATTAAAGTAATGAAGACACCGAGGACGATTCTCTGTGTGTGCCGCTGCGTCGTGTGACGCTTCGGGCTCCAAAGGGTTTCCTTCCAAGGAATTTATTCCGCGTCGAGGGCTGTTAAACTGAAAACAAACCCGGCAACCCTCAAACCCCGTGTCTAACCCTTTCTCATTTTCCGTGGTTCGCGTCTTCGCCTTATCCGAGACGTTTCTCGTCGCGGTCTGGTCGTCCTCGACTTTATCGTTTCGCCGCCTGCTTTGCATCCAGGACATTAAAACGCGTCGACGACCGGGTAGTATTCTTTAACTACGATTCTCCTGGCACCCCCTCCACCCCCACGATTACCCTCTAATTCCAATTTGACGCTTTCCAAGCTACTGTCGCTCGTACTTTTAGGTTTCATAATAAAAACCTGCTCATCAGACACTGCCGAGTTTGCTGGTTTCTTAACAGGGAAAATGGGGTTGATGTTTGTTTGTCAGCGACTTTCGTCGCTTATAATTTGACGATTTTATTGTTCGATGGCAAGGTTTAATCCATTAGTGGACTTATTTAGGGGAGTAGAAATAATTGAACAGGTGGGGTTGAAGGAGGTCAAGGGTGACATTAGAATATTGTAACATAATTGCGTGTCTCGGTCATTTGCGGTGATATGTATTTAGTATGTTTGTATGGTGTGGGATAGTCAGAAGATCACTCAACTTCTTAAGGAGTACAGTTCTTTATTGATTAATATATATGTTAATTGAATTACAGCTGAATTGTTGCAGTTATTTATGGATCCTTACCCCTCTGGATAGAAATATTATTTTTAGTGGAAATTAGTAAAGAAGTATTATACTTTTTCGCACTTAAAAGCTTAGAAACTTGGAAACTTAGGAATCCAGAAACTTAAGCAACACTGTATTATAATTTTATTAGCATCCAGAGTATTCTTTGTGTGATATTGCTTATTTCTCGAGGTTGTAGCTATGTATATACACCCCTCGAAATAAAAGTATTATTATCCTTAAAAATTCTTATTAGGGTATTTAACATCCCATCCTACAATCGCCAACATAATTTTCATTTAATCTTCAAAAGTCACCGCCCTCATATTTCTTTCCCTCGAAGTGTTCACGACACTGTTGACGATCGTATAAATTGCAAATTATCCCAGAACGACATCGTCAATGAACAGCAACGAGCGTGTCACAGTCGACGAATAACAAAGACGAGGAGGTCGAGGACAGCTCTTAAAACGGGCAATCCTGTACGGAGAATCGTGGAGCTCGAGTCATCAGGATCGAAGGATCTCGCGGATCACGTGTACGCATGAATATAGTCCCGCGTCGTTCGCCATATGTCGCATAGGTCGCGTGCCTTCACGAGTGGCCATTCGTGGCTCTGTAATTACGTGCTCGAGTAATAATGAACGGCTAATATTGTCGTCCTACCTCGAATCCCTGGTCTCTCCTTTCTTCGCCAGTCACGACTTATCGACCTTTCGTTTTGTTGCCTTTTCAGCTCGTCGTCGTGCCCGCACGGGTCCTTTGATTGCGAGTACCTAAAAAACAAAACCCCGTGCACACGTACACTTTTTCTTTCGTTATTATTATTTTTTTTTCTTCTTCTTTCTTTTTCTTTTTATTATTTCCTCTGCCCATTGTTTCGACAACATTTTGTCGTCGACGGCGAACAATGATTAATTCCTCTCCGGGGTTGCATTCGTTGCACCCTGCCTCGCAGAAACAGAGATAAGGATCTCCGTCGGACAGGTGAGGCGTGGGAAGCAGAGGCTGGCTGGTAACCGAGGGTTCGAATCTCGACGTCCCTCAAACATTCTGACAGCCTCCTACAAATAATTAAACTCTTTGTCGTGTCGACTCGGTCGACGCGATCGAGCTTCACCCTTTTCTATTCGACCGCACCAACCCTCTCGACTCCTATGGATTCTTTTCGACACTGGATACGTAACAGTGAACTTGAACGGAGCGCCCTCTTTGTCGTCGTTTGATCGCCGATCGACGGCGATGAAATCATTTTTAGAACGAAATTCGTTGTCGCGAGGAGTAACTTTGATTATATCAAGCTTTTGGTATTCTTTTGCTATTTTATAGTTTTCAAGCTTCAGCAAATTGAGACTTTAAAAATTTAGGGGAAGGCTGTTCATTCATAACTTTACGATATCACAACTTGTACGATATTTATTTAAGGAGGTTTTCTGTTATAATATAAGGTAAAGGTATGGTATCGTTAGTCCCCGAACGACGAACCATGGAGAGAGCTAACAATTTTAATTGAATCTCGCAATTTTCATTAGTAAAATTTCAAATCAAGAAAAAAGTGTACAATCCATACGGTCGCGTGTACCAAAGCCACCCTCGATTCGACTTCAGCTTAGGATATTTCGCGAACTCGGTGAAAGAAAGTCGAGTGATTAATTAAACCTCGTAAAAAGCTCTGCAAAGCAGAAATCGTTGGGTGTCGTTTGATTCGTCGCTGATAGATTTGGTCGCAAAGCATACGGTTCTCCTCTCTGTTTCCCTCCGTTCGAATCGAGTCGTCCCTCGGCCTCTTTCTTTCGCTGTTGAAGAGCCAGAGGATAAGAGGGAGAGCAGGGGAGGGTTCTAATTAATGGGCGGCACTGTGCTTGACATGTTTACTCTGTGCGCAACCCCTTGAATTTCTCTCTCCTTCTCTTCATGTTTTTTTTTTCCAACGAGGGCGATACAATCCTTGCCCCTTCGTCTTACTTGCCTTCGTCTTTCTATCTATCTGCTTCTCTCTCTCTTTTTTTTTTCTTCCTTCATTTCCACGAGTTTAGTCAAAAGCGGGCACGCAAATACTCGCGCCCGCTCGCTCGACGAACGACCAATTACGCTGACCGGCGAGAAACTTTAGAGTTCTGATTAAACACGCTGCTCTAATGGATGGTACTCCCGGCTGAAGGAGCTGGAAACACGTCATCCGTCGGATCGATCAACCCTGATTCGACTGAGAGCTGAAAAAGTACGAAATGTAGCACTTTTGCTCGACCGATTCCCTTTTATATTTATGGACTTGGCGACTGTACGGGGGTGAATCGTTGAAAAGTAACCGCTCGAGCAATCTTTATCATGATAAGAACGGTTGCAGCTTTTGATTGTGAATTTAATTACCAATTTAACATTCTAACGCAACACGCCCCCACTCTTGAAACTCTTAGCTGCTGCATCGTTCAGGTTATCTAAAATAATTACAATCGTCTTAGACTAATAACCTCTTCGCACTCATTAATCCTGTATATTTCTTCCCTTTTTTAAATATTTCACGCACAGCTGTTCGATCTTGCACGTCGCACAAACATGCAGATTTGACTTTCATCATTTTTTTGTAAAAAAGAAAAGTAACATTCCGATGATCTCCCAGTTTTCCAGACAGCGGCTCCGTCGATCGCTCTTCAACCAAAGGATCTACCCTTCTTGCTCGTGATTAGCAGCCGTTCGTTGATATCGCGTTACGGCTTCTCCCGTACACCTTACGTTAACGACGGCTACACGCATGCAAATTACACGTGGAACACGTGTATCGACAGAGAAGGATTCGGTCGAAGGCAAATAACCGACGGCTCAAAGTGCAGATAATTGATTACAACGTCAAACCCGGTAGATTGTAGATCCCTTTGCTAATTGCGAGTGCTGCCCGTGGTACACGCGAAACGATATTTGATCGTTGATATCGTCGGCTCGCGAGAATATTGACATTAAGACGCGTTCGCGGTGACTGTTCGTAAGGGTTTGTTCCGCGACGGAAAGTGAAACGGGAATGGATGAAGGGGATGAAATTTCGCGTCGTTGTTTGAGTTTCGATTTGCACGGAGAGTGTTTTCGTTGTATCGTGCCACGGTCTGGCTTTTGTTCGCTTGTCTCAGGGAAATTGCTTGTAAAATGTGAGTTTGTTAACGTTCCACTCGCGAAGGGATGATTCTTGCCAATTGCGACGGTGACTGTTCAGTTTTCTTATATTGTAATAATTGAGGACTGTTTGTTCAATTTCTTCATTTTATTTTATAATTAGCGTACTTTTAATTACCTTGAAAATCTGGTTGATACATCAAGTAATTGTAAGTAGTGCATTTTGATTTTGATCAGACTTTGGGTATATTACTCTCAGGCACCTGGAAATAGTTAAATTTAAGAATATTTTTTATAGATAATTTATTAGCTTTATTAGTCAGTTTTCAAATTCTTTGTACTAGAATATCGATTACTGATCGCCACCTGTAGCAAGAACTTGGAAGGTTTATAGGTTTTTAATTATTTCTCTAATTCGAAAAAATATTTAACAGAGTAGCTCTTATAATTGAGCGTGGAAAGTTTATTTAGTGAAATATCTATACACAGAAGTTAATTTAAACATCCTGTAAAGTTTATTTACAGAAACCAAAGTTACGTGTCAGGTTGTTGCATATGAAATGTCCGGTTTTGTTTCATCAATTTTTTAAATCTTATTCGATAAACATTCGTGTTTATACCTCGATTAAAAGCTTAGAATCTCCTCTTTTACAGATAATTTTCATTTTGCAATAATCATCATTTTGACGCATCCTTTTCAAGTTTTTATGAAATATGTATCAACATGATTTTTGGAAAAATCATAAAGCGTTTTGATTCCAAAAACTTCTGAAACGAAAGTAGAAAACTTGTAATTTCTTGAAACCAATGTTTAATAATTCTTCTTTTGATTATTAACGTTGAATATAAAAAATGTATGTTCATGTAAAGTTGCCGTTATTAATCAGACATTTCATATACAACAACTATTTAATATACAGAATACTATTTAATCATCATCCCCATCGAACAAACGATCGAACTCCATTAAAAGGGTCAAAAGACGAATTTCGAAAGCAGGAGTAATAATCTCTCCGGCAGAAGGTGGGACAATCCATCGCGTAATTACGCCTTTAACCGCTGTATAATAGTTTTCATTACTTCCATACCCGAAAGTGATTTTTAATTATCCCCCGGGAACGATTCATCATCCGTCGTTCTTAACCCGGTCGATTAATGATCCCAGTCAAGATCCCGTTTCCATATTCAACCCGACCCTCGTTCCCAGGTTCGGTCAATAAATAAATTTCGTCACGCGATGCCCGCAACTCTTGGATCATCCAGGACGACTCACTCCAGCTATTTCGCGGATCGGCACCGACCGGGGCTACCCTCTTTCGTGTACAAGCCATCCCCCCCCCCCCCCCCTCTAACCACCCTCGCACCCACACGTTCGGCACACAATGCTATCGTCCGACTGTAAATCAATTCGGCGCATCGGAGGTATTCCAGTTAAATGACACACGAGTGCCCCGGTGGTAGGGTCCGATGTTTTTCCTCCTCGTTTCACCGTCTCCTCTTCCGATCGGTTGTCCTCGTTCTTTCGTATTCGTGTTCCTCTTCCCGCCTTCGACTCTTCCCTCTTTTGTACCCGTGTTCTTTCCGCGTCTCTTTCTGGCGCAAACCCGGCAGCGTAGGATTCTGCACGGTTCGGGTATAGAATTGAATGCGACCCATTGTCCGGCTCAGTCTGACCGTACGATATTGCGAGAGAAGGAGGAGGTCGAACGGGAGGGAACGGGACGGAGGAAGATAGGGAGGATCGAATAGGGCGAAGAGGAATAAGTGAGGAGGGCGCCAAGTCTCCCGAATGAAACGAGTGGAACGGGGCTCGAGTTATGTACAACGTCCACCCTGGGCCAATGGGCGCGTTAAATTATGCCTTGTCTCGACCGGGACGCTGCATCCAGACTCCCGAATACCCGGATCCTTGTTGTACAGAGGCGACACGTCGTATCTACTGGTATTTATACTTCTCTTCCTTTTTCTATGAAGTTGTAAGATTTGGTTTCGTGTTGTCGAGAAGTTGATCACCGACTTTCCTTTCGTAAAGCTGTTTGAAACTTTATTTTGAACTTACAGATTGTGAGTATATTGAATTTATTGTACTTTTTTTTCTAATTTAAATAAATCGATAGATCGTACAGATATTGTGTTCTTCTAATTTTATTTGCAAATAAATCTCTTATTCGATTATATTGTAATTTATTTCAAAAGAAAATTTGGAAAATTATAAATGTACACTACGATATGGTAACAAAATGTATTCCAGCTAGTTTATTAGTGGTCCAATTAATGCTTTAAATTTCCCTACGTATCCACAAGAAAATCTTTATTCGAATCCATACGTCAAGTTTTCTTTTGAATTATAACATAATTATTGCAGTCAATTTTATACAACGCGTGTTAAGGTTTGATGTTGAATGGTCTAATATACATCGTCCACGGGTTAAACGTGACAATCACGAGATAATTATTTCCTCTCCACAGTCCTGCTTTCCGAAATATAAATGGCAGGTGAAAACGAGATGCGCCACATCCGGGAGCAACATAATTACTCTGCGGTGTAATAAATTATCCAGCGTGTGATTCCGTTTTGGTCTGTCCTCGGGCAAGTGCGAACAGTTATTATCTGACCGATATTATCTGTCCTCTCGCCGACACACCGACAATTTTGTGCCTGAAAGTCGGACTAACTCAAACCCATCCTTTTTTTTCCATTAAATTATTAAAATAATCTTTATAGAGAAAAAAGAAACACTTTATAGCGTTGTATTATAAAGAATTACTTCAAGTATGTTAGGAAATGAGCGACCATTTTTGTTTCTCTGCTCTATTACAAAAATAACGGAAACAGACTCGGGTTAGCTTAACTTTCAGATCCAGAATTATTATTTCCAGCAATTCAGAGTATCTGAAAGTCCATTCAGTGTCTTGCCATCGGATCGATCAATGACAAGGAATCGCGATCGATTTGTCGGAAACGATTCGATCGCGTTTTTCACGGTTCTCCAACGATGATTCTCGTCTCCGTTACAGTCGTCCCACAGGGATTCGTGTTCGTGTCCGGTAACGAGGCAGAGACAGGAAAAGGAGCGAGTTTTATAGTCGAACGTTCGTGTTAAAAGCGAAAAGACAGGGAAAAGGGGGCTGGTTCCAAGGTGGAGGGTGGGGATCGAGCAGAAATAAGGGAACAGCGGGATTCAGGAATCGCGTAATGAGACTCTCAAAATATAGCTAACGACGATTGTCGAGGGTCAGTCTAGCGTGCTTTAACCGTAACTGTCTATTTTTATTATTTTCCCTTCGTTCTCTTTCCACCCTTGTTCCAGAAAAAGGGGCGGGGGGAGAGGGGGATGCAGTCCCGGCTGCCGTTCCTTTATCCTCGACCGCCTCGACGCGTCGCGGCGTCGGGGAATAGCCTGGCGATAAATTTAAGACGCTTACTGCTTTTCGATGGCGGGGAAACGAAGTCCTTCGGGACCATCCTCGATGAACCCTCGAAATAAGTCTGTTCGATTTCGCGCCTCGAAATGTTTGGACGTTCAGAAATGTGACGTTAGATTTCGCTCTCTTTTTTCTTCGATATGGAGGCGGAAATATTGCGCCCTTTTATGTATCGTTTGATTCTCTTTCGTGCTGCGTGTTTATCGCAACGGTCGTCGAAATCTTCTATACACTTCTGATAAATGTGGCAAGAACGTTACCCAACTTTCCATCAGCAATATATAATAATATTAATAATTGTTAAAACACTTTCTGCACTGGATGATTCTTTTTATAATTTAGTATAAGCCTCGTTTGAAAGTTCCGGTGCCTAATTGTAGGCGAAGGATCATTGTTAACTATCTACAATGTTAGCGCGTTCAATTTACCCTGATTACCTTACAAAATTAATATAATATCGATACCATTTAGGATTTTCTTCGATTCTTTTTTCTTCTGTCATTTGATTGATATTAAATTTGTTATGCCAGTTATTGGGAGTCTCTCTAGAAGATCAGAAGGGAATTTTATCTTAATAGATAAAATTTGATATCCATAGCTTTGATTATCTTCTTCGCCCTGCATAGAGATAATTCAATATTCATTCGCAGCTTTTATTTTTTTTCTCTTTTTTTTTTTTTATATTGTTTCATATGCTGTTTCTACGTCGGTTCGTCGACGAATCGGATTTTAGGCGAGTATTAGCGAGCGAACTACGAGAAATGAACGGGGATGGGATCGAAACAAAGAGGGGACAAAAAAAAAGAAAAAAAAAAGCGGTAGTCGACGCTTTTTAAAAAATGGTCGAGCTTCGCAGTTCGTACAAACGGTCCGTTTCAAATAAAATTCGCCAATGGTTCGTGCCCGTACGCGTTGCACGTATGTGATTGATATCGAAAATGTAATATCCGGGACAAACTTGTTGGCATCGTTTCGCCGATAACGCTACCCCCCTCCTCGCCCCTTTTGTCTCGTTCCTTTTTTTTGACATCTGTTTATTATTTCCGCGTCACAAGGAGGCAGGATATCGACGCCGGGAAATACGCATTTTATTAGACGGAATTTCTAACTGTAACGATTCATCCCCCGTTCGTCCGCCCCTCTCGTTGTCTTCCGGTCTCAATCCGACTAAATTGCACAGATACGACGAGATTGCAGGCTGAAAGAACCGGGCGAGACCCGTCCTTTTGAAAAGCATCGTGTTTTCATTGTAGCATTCGCTGTTGTCTGAACAAAGTGTGCTTTTTCACTTCAGGTCATTGAAAGCAACAAAAATGTACACCGTATCGCGTCGTTAGTTGATCTGAAAGTTGATGAAATTGCTGGTGTAGGTATGGGCCTTGGTAGTTAACTATTAATTGATTACTCGATCCTTAAATTCCTGTGAAGGATAACTTGGGTCCTTCTTGTTAATTATTGTGCATCAACTTATGTTCTTTTAATAATACGAGGATTCTACTTTCTTCTATTCATCAGTTATTACTTATTATCAGTACATACGAAGCTAAATCTCCCGGCAACCCTATTTATCCCCTAAGTATTCGATCATGCACCCCGAATATATTCGTAAACCCCAGTTTTGACAAAATATTTTCGGAACGTACTAATTTCCAAAGCAGAACCCTACATATCCATCGGTCACTGATGTCATTGGGCACGGGGTATCGAGAGGAAAAATCTTCCACCGAGAGGATAATCCGCGCGAAAACACTGCCAAAGGGGGTGCAAGGTGGAATGGCAGGCTACATTGTAAATTCCGTACAAAGGGCGATGGATTGAAAAAAAAAAAAAAAAAAGAACGCAACGAAAGGTGCGGAGCGCAGAGATAACTGGTAGCAAAGGGAAACAAGAGGGAGTACAAAATAGAAAACGATCAACGGAGAGTGGAAGGGACGAAAGGGAGAGGCACTTTCGTACGTAAAACAAGCGAAATGGTTTTGACATGAAGTGCAGGCCACCAGCGGCGGATGGGGTGGCTAGCTGGGGCACCACCATTCCATAATCCATTGTGTCCAGTGCCAATTAAATGGTGCTGCCATGCGTATGGTCAGGAACTAACCGGCCGTTCTCAACACGGTCACGGACCTTCGCTCACGCACGCTCACGCATACGAGCGTGTACGAGCGTAAGAGGAGAACAGATAGTTACAGGAGGAGGCGAAAGCAGAGGTAGAGGACCAACGCTGATTGGGGAGCATCTGGACCTCTGGACGTACCGGCAATTACCGGACCGGGTTACCTATAACTGTACACCCCGTGCTACGTACACGCACACCGATCCAACCTGTTCCGGACACGGTGCGTGAATAGTGGCACAGGCTGTTTCATAAAATGCCCCGTTTCGATCGTATTGTTTACCCTGGCACGGACTTGACGAACGAGGCTCATCCGGAAGGATTTTCCTGTTGACAGTTTTCAGTTTTTAAGGGTGGCAGATTCTTTGGAAAGCAACGAGTATTCGAGCTTTTATTCCAAAGACATCGACGCTGATAATTGGAATAACTTCTTCTATTTTCATGTTTAGGAAATATGGTGTCAATGGAAATTTAATTATTATTCAAAAATCGTTATGAAATTAATGTTACATTCGCTATGGTCTGGTATTGGGTTATTAGGGTAGTGATTTTTACGGTTTGAGTTTATCGATTCTTACAGGAACGCCTGGGTTAATTTACAATTAGTAACATCAATCAATAGTTTAAACGGATTATCAGCCTTTGATCAGAGACCCAGAGGACTGAATCACCTGTTGAAACAGCCTGTACCTGCCATTGACACACGTATGTAATTCGGTGGCCGTGAAAGCGAGCAGGTTCACGCGGTGCGTTATAATCGCGATGGGTCGTCGGTCGTGCGCACCAAATCAGTAGAAATTTGTTGATTGGTCTGTGTCACTTGATCCGTGGCAGACCATCGTCTAGTCTGCTCCCTGGGTATTGCGGTTTCTCTTGATTCTCGTCGCGCGAATATTCGAGACGTTCGAATTTTCAACGTGTGCACGATCAGAGATCGGATTGTCCCTTTGGTTTGTTTGCCCGCGTTCGAATTGGAAGAGTTCTGTGAAAAACGATCCTTGCAATATCGTCCCTTGGCTACGAATTAAAATTTCGTTTCGTTCCTGCTCCTATTCGAGCGCTTAAATTCTCGTTTCCACGAGTATCTCCGCGTTCGGAATAAAAGGAACGAGGAGTTTGTTCGGATGTTTGTTCTCGAGCTGTTTCCCAACGGTGGCTCGAGTTGAGCGTTAAAAAGCGCCGGGGAAATTGTAGGAAAATTTGGAATTTTCGATCGGAACCGATGGAGGCAGGGTTCGGTTGAAATAAAGTTGTACGTAGTTGCGCTTTGTGCTTCGAAATTCAGGAACTCATTCTCCACGTCGGCTGGTTAATTAAACTTTGACAAAAAGAAATGATAGGTAAAGTTGGCTTAAAATATATTATAGTTATAAAATTCATGTATGACACCCTTTATGTTACATGCAAATTCAATCCATTTTTGCATTCCCTTAACCCTTTTGCACTCTGCTGTCCCCTATGAGGAGACATTTAATTTATCAGAATATTGTAAAATGTGAAATTTACGCTTTATTTGTATTAAAATATAGCAACTTAAGGAAAGAAATAAAAATAAATAGATTCACAAATATTTGCAACTGTTTCGCAAGCTTTTCTGGAAAAGTAGATTTGATTGCTCCGAGTGCAAAAGGTTAATATACCATTCTTTCGCAACTCCGATGAATTTCTCGTGTTACGAAACGCTATGTACAACAACCCCCACCTCTCCTGAAAATTCAATATTACGCGCAGGATCGATCGCGCGCTATAAATCCAACGAATTTACGATCGCGTACGTGCATGCGACACGTCGATGAAACACGAGCGACATTAGGTTCTCGAGTGAGCCGATTAAAGGATTGTATCGAGTAACCTTCGCTTATTCCCGAATCCCATAACGATATCTCAGCCGGGCGTAAGTCGACGCGATTGCGTCCTCTTTCTCATTCGGTCGCTTATCAGAGACAAAGAAAAAGAAAATCAGATCCCTAAAACCGTCCAAACACCTCCGCTTCCTTGCCCAACGCGGATCGTAAACAATTAGAACGAGGGGATAGGGGTTGGCGCGTGGTAAAACAAACGAGTCGCGTTGCATCGTGGTCGGGTCGCGTTATAAATGCCGGTAGCGCGTCGGATTTACATTAACAAACACAGATATCGCGATTACATCTGCATCGTGCGACCCGCTGCGCCGTGAACCTTTACCGTAATACGTTCGCCACGATGAATGGAGCAATCGTGTGTCAGAGCGAAAACGAGCGCCCGAAGAACACGAGCTGGAAGCGGCCACGCTTATCTCTTGCGCGCATCTTTCGATGCATTTTCGATGGGGCACGATGACGAATGGGAACGGGCCGTTCGCTGGCAACCATCGACCATTTAGTGTCGCTATCCTCTGTAATTGTTCCTATATATCGTAGTGAAAATATCGATGTACAATTTCTTTCTTTCTCGACGCTTCGATGGCTGCCGGTACTGTATCACGGACATTAATGTCTTTTGTTTATTCCTATCTGGTTGGTGCGTATGAAAGACGGGATTCGTGTTAAACTTTACCGTACACATCGCGGGAAAGTTTCGTATCGACATATTTAATCCCTTGCGCTACAATAACGTATCACACTCGTGACGCACCCTTACAGTTCAGATGTGACTTCTGTCGTTCAAACTTTCATCACAATTGGAATATTAACCCTTTGCACTCGAATGGCGCCTCTGAGGCGACCTATTTAATTTACTAGAGTATTTTGAAATGTGAAATTTAAGCTTTATTCCTATTAAAATATAGGAAATTAACGAAAGAAATAAAAATAAATAAATCCATTGGCATTTGTAACTCTTTTCTATTAAAATAATTTGTTTAATTTTCGGAAGTTTCGTTGGAAAAGCGGACTAGATCTGTACGCATCGAAAAATGCCTCGACCGTAAAGGGTTAAGAGTTTACACAGTTAACGTTTGCCAAGTACGAAGTATATGTAATAATTCAGTTTCCTTGGTTTGTTTTACCGCCGAAGTAATAAATATTCAGCTCTGACTGACGTACCTGTCAGGGAAATGATAGTGCGAGGGGGTTAATATTTTGCGTTCCAAAAATTATTGATTATTCTTTGGACGTTTTAAAACGAGGGTCAAAGGCGATTTTCTTAAAATTGTAATTTATATGTAGTAAAAAAAAAGTATACGCTTTAACATCTTTACTTATTGAAAATACTTATCGCAGTTACCAATTAATAGCTTGTCATTTTGCTGGTTCCTTTGTGGTGTAAAAAATGTCCTTTTTGTATGATAAAATTGCTTCGATATGATAATGTATGGTAAATATATAATAAGGTGTTGGTGTACGAATTTTTCAATGTATATTAGGTACATTAATATATTCGCGCAAGAAATTTTTAATATTTAGAATTCTGACGTTCTTGAGATCGATAGTACGGAACTGATCCATCATGGCTTTATGGCTGACACGCGTGAAAACATCTATTAACCCGTTCGAGATTGCACACCGTGTGCGTAATGATACTTGTGCGAATTACAATTTATCAGTCAGTATGGCAAAAGCAGCCGTCGGGATAAGACTGGTTTAAAATAAAACGTATCTTAGAAGTGTGTAAACATGAAATTTGGTATTGCTTTCAATTTTGTCCCTGAAACGAGTGAACCAAAGCCAGGACCATCAGGAATGCAGAAAAATTTCGGCTGCTGGGATCTCGAATGGGTTAATTACTTAATCATAAATTACAATGTAAATTGATAAAACTATCTGCATGATACTTCGAATATTCACGAATCAAATTAAATACTTCTGTCAATAATTAGGACAGGATCGCTAATTGGGAAATCCTTAAAAAATATTTCAGCTACTAATATTGTTTCAGGGCCCTTGAATTTCTAATTCGTCCCACTGTTTACGAGACACGAAATAAATGAGGCACAGTTCGAGGGGTTAACGGGGAATAAATGTAGAAAATCTGAAACGAAGAGCATACATATACATATTTTCCTCGGTTGGTGTTTCAAAACGTCAGCGGTGATTGCTTGGTCACGCGGGAAGATTGAAAACGTCTCGAACACCTTTAGGGGTCACGAGGGCGGGGGAGGAAGATGCGCCGCGACTAATCGAGCGTAGAAATCGCCGGAAGGTAGAGAAACGAGCACAAGCTATCGCGACCGTAGGCGACCCTTCCACGTGGACACGTGTTCGACCACGTGTGTCCACGATCCACGGTCGTTACTTGTACCTTCTCGCGTTGGTCGTTCTTTTTCTTCGGCCCTCCTGAGTCACTCGCTTCGAGCCCGTCTCTCTTTACTCTCCAACTTCGAGCCAACTCTTCTTGTTTTTTCTTTTCTTTTCTTCTCCTTTATTCCAGCTCGCGTGCATCCATACATATGTATCGTATGCGTGACCACGTTCTGTTGGTCGTTTCGTTACTTGCGAGAAAGGGGCTTTTATTATTTTATTAGGAAACGGGTTTGTTCGTGCGTCGCGGGACAAGTTAGATTGGAAATTCGTATCGCATGATATGCTGTTGTCGAGACAAACTTTTTATACTTCTGTTAACCCTTGCCGCGTGATTTCTTTTTATTGTAGGGGTGGGGTGCATCTTTTATGAGACATTGTCTATTTTTGCAGTTTGCGTTAAAAGTCATGGATGAACTTTCAAATTTAATTTCAAAGACTTTTAGTAATTAACCTAGTTTATCGTTTTGAAACCAATACCATACCTAAGATCTAATTTAGATCTATATTCATTATTATAGCGAGCGGTGGGGGTGTTACTCCTTACGGCGCCATTTTGCCTAGAAAAGTCTATCATCCTCGACAGTGCTTTTATTCCCGTAGAAATTCAAGCGAAAGCACATAGTGTGAACACGAGCGATTTAAATAATAAAATAACATTTGCCTGGCGTGTAACGTAAGCCTGATGGCCGCAAGTTTGCATGGCGATTCCTTTTCAAAGAATACTCTCGAAATCGCGTTGAAACGAGGTATTTGCTCCGTGGAGCCGGCTATCGACACGCGATCGCGACAATTGAGCCAGATACACACCGGCAAATAAATACGAACGACACTCGATCGGTGCAATAAGACGATCGACCGCGTCGCTATTTACGAGCACACGGGGGCCGCATAAATTCATTTATACAGAAGTTATCGATAACGGTCGATAGCAATCGAGAAAGATTTACGACACCCAGACCCTTCGCTTTTGCCCATTTTCTCTTTCTTTTTCACGACGGATAGTTCCGTATACGTGGTGGCAGTACATATATCCCGTTATCCCTCTAATTCTTGCTCTCCTCCACCTTTTTTTCCATCTCGTGTTATTATCTTCCGACTGGCCACAGTATCGAGATCGACGATCATTCCTCACGATTGGCGAGGAAAACGATTTAAAGGTTCGGGTAATTGTTTTCGTGCCTCGATCGAATATAACCTTACGGTCAGGATTCATCTCGAAGTAAGATTTTCCATATCGTGGCAGGGTCACATTTAACATCAAAAGTAAATCCTCGGGTTAAAAATCTGCCTGTAAATTAACAAAATTGCAAACTGGCAAAATTTGCCTGTAAATCAGTACATTTTGAACAGTTATATATTAAAAACTAATTAAAATCGCGTGTATACATAAATCTGTCTCAAAAAACACTATCAGGTGATCTAAAAATAAATATGTGGTTCCATTTAAAAAACGGAACTTTACCATCATATTTCGTAAAGCAATTATGTAAAAAAAAAAAATAAAATTCCTTCTATCAAACCACCATTTTATGGAATAACAGCTTTGTAACGCTTTGTATGGGACACCCTGTATATCATAGATCAATAACAATTACTCCGTGGCCAACTTAATAAAAGTAAAGGAACAGAACCAAAAATGATGAAATAGCGTTACTCTTACGGTAAAAGGCTACAGGGTCAATGTTCAATATCTAAGCCGTGGTAGTTAAGGGTTAAATACGTTTTAACGAGCCCAAATGGAACTTTAATCCTTGCTCGTAAGGATGCGTGAGTCGAAGAAAATTCTGCGAGCCTTGTATCATCCAGGGTCGCCCTCGTCTGAGAACCTGGCGAACTTTCCGTGGAAAACTTCCCTCTCGTAACTAGCGGTTAACCAATGGACGGCTGTCTACTAGTTACACCGTGCAGTTGGTTAAAGCCAGCCGAGCTTCGGCGACAACTTAAATCGTTAGATCGGATTACCCGTTTCTTCTTCGTTCCTCTTCGTTCCCTTGTCGCGGCGTCGCGAGTTAACATCGGCAATTTATCAGACTTTGCCTCGACGATCGACCAATTATAACTCGAGTGATTGCGAACTTTCCTGGCGGGAAAATCGGGAGAAAAACACGAACCGCTAAGTTTTCGTGACCCGAGAGGACAATAAAATTGTGTTCGTTCGATTGGACCATCTACCGGGGTCAATCGTGTGTTTTGGGCAAGGTTTGTGATTCTTACGAGAAATCGTCATTGTGGTTACTGTACAATTAGTGTTGTGATTTATGTATATTTACCGTTAAGTCGAAAATAAAGTAGAAAAATCAATGTAAAGTGAAACATACACCAACTATTGGTGAGCCAATTTTCTTTATCAATACTGTGTTAACCCTTTGCACTCTTTAATAACTAGTGCAGTAAGTCTTTACCGAAATAGAGGTTTTCATAAACATCGAGAACATCTCCAGAGATTTTGTAATTTAAAATAAAAATCTTGAAATCACTGTCAAACGATTAACCGTGTGGAATCTGAGAAATTGTTATCGCTGCGAGTTTTCCGGAGAATCTTTTAAATACCCTGCCATTTTGATGAGATTGCTTGTACGAGGTTTATCGTTTCGCCACGCAAACACCGACAGTTTTATTATCATTCTGCGCCTATGAACACGGATCCAATGTACGTGATCTTCGTTCGGCGCTATAAAGCCTTGAATTCCTTGAATCCTTTGAACTAGGAACCGGAAGTTAATCTATCGGCTCGATAAACGTTCACCGACACGCGTTATCCTATTACAGTGCATCGTAGCAATTATTATCCAATCAGTGCTGAAGCAGGCTTCTATTCTTACGGAATTTCAAAAGATTTTGTAAAAAAGAAACAGGGGGAATGAATGGTAAAAATCGAGAGGATGAAAGTTAGCAAGAGAAAAACAGAGAGCATGATATGTATAAAGGAGGACAAAGAAATCTGAAGGGGGAACGTGGGGGGGGAGTTAAGACAGGGACGGTCATCGTTGCAATTTTTCTTATATTTACTTTTAGTACGTATCAATACAGACATTAGCTGTTAAATTATTAATCGGAGGATAAAATATGATAAAAATGAATAAATGATACTAAATGACTAATAAACGCTTTAACTGTCGCAATGGAGATAATCATATCTGTTGCGGCACGCGATAGTATTAATTACTAAAGATATCGGAACTTAATATTTAACGCGATGCGTTAATTTGCTATTTCAAATTATTCCCATGATTTTAATGGTATTTAGAATTATTTTATCGAAATGATTGTAACCTCGTTTTTGGTAGTGAATTTGTTAAGTCATGTTCACACTGATATAATCATTAATCAATTGCGCGAGCAGGTTACTCCGTGTCCCCCTTTATACCATCAAACACTACAGTTTGAATTGACTAAGTAGTATAAGTCAATACGACAGAGTCTGGCTCGTTCTTGACCCAAACCTATGAATCGTACACAGCAAAAGAACAACTAAAAATTTAGAAACTCAAACTGAAACTTATCTTTGTCAATGGTTTAACCTTCGTATGGACAACTGTGCACCTAGATACCAATTTCTAAATTTCTTTCAACAATCTTTTCATATATGTTTAAAAAAAAAATACTTCGAAATCACGTCGAATTTATTATTCCCTGGACACGTACGCTGATTCATATTCTCGGAATAAAAATTTTCACGAGAAATGTTCAATATTGAAGTAACAATAGACACCTCGATAACTTGGTTATCCGCACAAGGGTTAATTTACAGCGTATCGCGTTACTGCAAAATACTGCTCCGATGTCCGTCCCTGTCGTGGACAGAGAAATAAAGAGAGTGTAAGAGAGGGACAAGAGAGAGGGGGAGAGAGCGGCGGGGTAAGGTCAGTGCCGTGGACATAATATGGTTAGTGACCGCGTGACGTCACGCTGTACCACGTGACCGCGATAAAACAAGCTGGCCCGAGGGGGGAAGGGATACGCGGGACGGGTTGGGAGGGGGAGATCGCGAAGGGTGCTGACCGATCCGGGGCGAGGCGGTGGGGCGAAGGGGGTGCTCGTAGTACTACGTCTCGTACTACACGTGCGTGCGTGTGTAAGACGATAACGAGGATACGTGCATTCGCTCGTGGCGCGTTCACGAGCGAGCGAGAAAGATGTACGAAGAGAGAGGAGACGAAAGAGAAAAGGGGACGGCGATAACCGATGCACGAGGCGCAATAAGAGAGCACGATTAGAGGCGGCTTACTCGCCACGATCGGGTACCCACGGGCCTTGTGTTTGGAGATCGGTTTAGTCGGTTGGATTCGAATGTTCAACGCGATGTTTCGTTCGTGACAGGGGTTGGTAACCTTTGGGCCCTCGTGGGTGGCCTTTGGAGGGCCCGTGATGCGATTAACCGGGGGACACGAATCTGTAGAATCGTCGGTTTTTCGTTTGGTACACCGAGGAAAATGTTTTCGATGGATTTTGTTTCATCCTCGATGAAAGTTCACAGGTGGTTATTGAAGTATACGGTATGAAGGTAGATTATACCAATAGCTATGTATTATTATAATTGTTCGTCACGCGACTGGCGTCGAATCGCTCCGTTCTCAAAGGATTAAAAATATAATAAAAATTGAACAATGATCGCGTCAAGATTGAATAATAAATAAAACGCAACTTAACCGTTTGCACTCGGTTGTCCCATCTGAGAGGACATATTTCATTTACCAAAGTATTTGGAAACGGGACAGTTCAAGTTTTATTTATATTAGAACATAGAAAATTGAGGAAAGGAATAAAAATAAATAAACTCATAAGAATTTCTAACTCTTTTGTTCCAAAATAGTACATTTGGTTTTCGGAAGGTTTGCTGGAAAAGTATCTAAAAATACTCCGAGTGCAAAGGGTTAAGACATTAATTATGTATCTAATAATTGTTTAGATAAGAAGTTGATCATCTTTAATACAAAGTACTAAAACCAACGTTTAGATTTCGTAATTGGATTCTGTACAATATAAGATCCGAGAAACAGGTGGACTGCGATCGGATCGTTTTATGGCGCGATGAAAGTATGCAGTTCGTTAATATGCAAATACGAATCGAACGGAGCGTTATTAAAGGCGAATTGACATACAGCTGCGTAAACTCGCGGTTTATTTCGTTTGTTCGCTTCTTTGATAGCCCTCGTATTCTGAAATCCGTTTATACGCGGTTTCGATCGCGAATGAAAAACGACGAATCCGTTTCGGTAGAGTGATTCCTAGAAACACGGCAAAGGTTAATGCCGTAAAAAGGCGGACAAGCTGTAACAACCGTTATTTTCGAGCTGCAGGGTGAGTTGTCCGGCATAGAATATCCTCCAGTCGGTCGTTAACGCGTCGAATAATTTACTCTTTCCCGTGCGTGTGCAATAATTGCGGCGATGACCAGTGCACGTGTTACGTAAACACGCCATGTTATTTCGTGTAATTTCACTTGCCCGTATAAATAACGCGCCTAGCATCATGGAACATCTCTTCGATCAACTTTTCATTCAAGATTTTTCATTTTTTCCCTTTTCAAACGTCTTTCAAACTCTCTCCGACCGATTTCGAGTGTTCGAACAAATAAAGAAGCGTTCGTCCGACGATTGTTGCGATGGCAAAAGAGGGAGAAGACACGAGAGGGCGAGGCGGGAGGAAAAAAAAGGGAGGAGGAAGAGGAGGGCAGAAAGATTCGCGTGGAACAACGATAACGGATTCTGCAGGATGAGTGATAGCTTCCGTATCGAGGAAGGATGTCGCGTATGCGTGGGTGGACACGTAGACGAGGCCAGGGACGTAGTTTCTTTATCTCGCGAAGACGCGAACCGGGAAAAGTGCGATCCAACGATTATCAAAAGTTCCGTGACGTAGGGGTGGCGCTTGTACGGTTATTGGCATTTCATTTATTTTCTACTTTCTACTTTCTATCGATAACCAGAAAATATTAATAACTGTGTCCGGTGTCAATACAATGATATGTAGGTATTAGTCAGAGAAAAAGAAAATCTGAAATTTTATAACAATTAAATCGGCCATAATTCGACACTAATATCCTATTTCGAAGGAAATTCACGGCTGTACGACACGTTTGTTCTCTTAGCGGAACGAGCTTCGGAGGTACGTTTATTGTGAAAATTAAGTACGAAACGCGCCAAGTCTGAGAGGTTTCGCCGTTTCGAGAACGGTGCTTCGTAGTTTAATAGTACATCTCGAGATTTCGGCTTTACTATCGTCGCGAGCTCGCGATAAGACGCGTATGAATATATATCGTCGGGATCGTTTCGCGGGCGAAATTTAAAGGTAATAATGCGAGCCTGGCCACGAGCATTCGGTATAATGTATTCCAGGATATTTCGACGTCTCAGCCCTGTACAATTTCCCCGATACGCATCTGCAATTCAGATGTGCTCGCTGTCAATCTGATCGGGCCAGGAACGGTCCGCGTTGACAAGATATTGTCATCCTTTCGAATGGACTTTTTAAACCGTGACGACGGCGAAGGCAGGAAATTTCGATCGGGACGTGGAACGTTGAAAGACGCTCGGAAAGAGGAGAATACGGCCATGCGTTGAAATATTAAAATCAAACGTACGCTATAGTACTGAAATTTTGTGTTTTCATCATATGTAGTGAAGTAAAGTTGCAGATTTGTTGTAATTTTAATTCTTATCGCTCTCAGCACCGAAGTACAAAATATGCAATTTACAAAGAAAATTACTATTATACATTCAAAGATTTCAATATTAGAAAATAAATTGTATTTATCATTGTTTAAAATTCAGCTAGCATACGATTAAAAAGCAAATTCTGCTTACTATTCTAACTAATGTATCACAAGTCCTCAATATAATCAGTATACGATTAAAATCACGTTCTCATCTCAACGAAACAACGAAACGAATGCATTAATTAATGGAATCAGCTTCGGAAGAACAATGAAAGTCTGCCGAAGCACGATAAAAGGTTTCAGTCAGCAAAGTCTACGGCAAAGATTGATAAAAGGGGGTGAAGCAGTGGCCGTGAAGAGGGTGGGTGGGGGAAGACAGCTAATGGAAACGTCAAAATGTAACGGCGCTACGAGGCACGTATAAACGCTCGGTTGTTCTGTAATAATGCCGGTATTGTTGAGCTTATCAAGCGAGGCTAATTGGACGCGAACAGCTGGGCCGGCTAGTTGCTGTTCTACGACGCTCCGAACCGACCGCCGCCTCTACTTTACACTGATAATGTAATGGGACCTATCTGGAACACAAAAGCCGGCAATAGTTTAATGGATTTGTCTCGAATTGTCACCGAGCGTCAAAACAAACCGATGCCGAGGGCAGAGGGATATTAAATGCATAATTATTGCAAATCGTTGCAGCTGCGCTCACGTGCGCACCGTTGGCGTTGCGTTCGGGTCTGTACGTGTGTCTTTTAGTAATTCAAACTGCGGGGGAATAGATTGTGTTCTGATGTAGGGGGTTTAAAATTAAAAAAATTATATCATCGATATAATATAAACGTGACATTTGGAGTTTGAAGGTTTGATTATGGAATCCTTGATCAAAGAAAAATTGTAGTTTTTCTTTAGTTTCTGAAACCTAGAATATTGTATGAAAGCTACGAAGCTCAAAAGATTGAAATACGAAAGATTTGCTTCGGAACCTTTCAAAGATCGAAAGGAACAATTCTAATATAAAATTATGAAAGTGTAAGATATGATATAAGATATGATAAAGGAAACATGATTCGAGTCTGTTATTATAACGAGGATGAACATTGATTCGAAGGAATATCATACGAGGTATAATGTGAACGGGTCATTTAAATAAATCACGGTAACCAATCTCGTGTAAGTAAAATCGTTTTGTGCTCACGAGAAAAGTCATTTGCTCGTGCTGGCGAACTTCGCTTCGGGAACTGTCATTAGGGATCGTACGCTATTAAGCTCACGAAGGGGACGGGAATAATGTAGAAACACGCGGTCGGGAATACTTCCTGTTGGTAAGCGTACGCGTTTAATAATCGTGATACAACTAATAAAATATTAATTGTGCATAAAGACATCGTGAAAAGCACGATATACGCAACTACGTGTCGTTGAAAGTCCTCACGTTCGTCGAACGATGGTATACATCAATTCGAATATTGAATTACGCATTTCGTTTTGTTTTTTAACAGAAAATCCACGAGATTAATCGTAAGATACGATCTGTGCCCGTTTTTATCAATGCAATTAACTGGTTATTAGCGCCAGATGATGTTCAACGACGATACTCAATGTCATCTGGTAACATCCTACAAATGAAATCATGTCGAACGATGCCAGCTTTCAAGTTCTAGAAATAAACTCTACAGTTTCAATCTTACGATGTTAACACGTTGAATGCTGCGGGGGTCACCGGTGACCGGCACCCGAAGTTTTTCACAATTAAATAATTAACAAAAGAAACGATAAAATAAATCGTGGGTGGCGTTAATATTAAGCTAACAATGCTAACTGTCAAACTGAAAGGTTAAATTTGAAAATGAATTAATTGCATCGTTAATAATTAGGTTTTTACCGTGTCTGACTACATACGTCCATTTTCACTGTGGCATTCAACGTGTTGATTGAGACGTTTAAAAATGAAATAAATTCTAAGACGTATATTTTTTTAATTTGATTGATTTTAAGGGTTGGCAAAAATTCTTCAATCGTTGTGATTCTTGAATTTCAAAATCTATGATATTCAAATTTTGTAACGATTTGCTCGTAGATCTTTGAGCAACAACATTTCTTGCAACGATGTAAACGAACCTTAAGCGTTACACACGTCGTAATAATAGATAACCAGACCGACGCGATAAGTTTTGCACAGCGAGAAATAGCGCAGTGCACGATGGCTGTTTTGTCGATGGAGAATTCAGGAAAAATAACCACGTCGTGTGAACGCACGCATGGCTTACACGTGGATTCGCTGGTTAGCAGCCATGTGCGATTTCTTGCCTTCATGACGCAATTACCACGTTTTTGGATCGTTATGAGTGCTATTCTTGTTTTGTTTCTGCACTTTGGCTCTGACTTTTGTTAACACGTTGGCTGCCTTGGGGGTCAACGATGACCGACTTTTATTACACTAATAATTATATGGTAACAAATTGAAAGCTTGAATTGGAAAATTAAACAGTCGTATTATTAATAATTAGGGTTTCAGATTGTCTTAGTACGTATGTCCATTTTCACTGTGGCAGTCATGTTGAAATCGTCATTTTTGAAAACTACTATCTTTTATAACAACTATTCTTAAGAATATGTCATTAGTTAACTAATTGTAATCTGGACCTATGGAAAATTCGTACCGTTAAATTATTGAAACGAAATTTAATTCAATGGCAATCAATGGTCTCATGGTCTGAATGCCACAAGTAGATACAGTCTTGTGTAGTAAGGCACGTTATGATTAACATAGTATTGCTGCCACTTAGAATCTTCTTTGATTTTTATTCAATTTCTGATACCAGTCACTGCTACAACATAAAAATGCATTAAAAAAAAAAAAAAGAACAGAGATAGAGTCATGAGCGTATACAAAATCAGTTTCATTTTATATTCGCTTTCGCAGCGGAAGAAATATGACGAGCTTTATCGTGTTCCTCGCATTTTTCACGAGTGTATCGGGATGCGTGATTATATTCATCATTTAATTGTTACGCATGACGGACGATTACGATTCTTTGCGCAGTAACTCAGTTATTGCACTCTTCAAGCATGCCGATACATACAGGATGTTAAAGAAACTACAAAAGATGTGCAGTATAAAATAAGCAAAAGATCGCGAAATCATTTTTTTGAAACTTGCAACTTTTTAAATATAATATGCTGTTAAAATTTGACTGAAAAATTCTGGAGCACTTAATGTACACTCGTTGGCTGTTCTGCGTCACATCGTTACATTTCAATCTTTCTATTTTAACAGAGGTGCCTCTTGTCGGCCCGAAGACATTTATCGGCTAGACGTCGCCGTTGGCCGATAAATCCGCGGAAAAACGGATCGAATACATTGTTAATTACCGCGATACCCGATAATGGTGGCGCAGACGAGTTTAATAGAATTAAACTCGAGTAGAGTTCCGTGTTGATTTTAACGAAATCTGTTGCTCGCCCGTTCGAGTACACATAGCATGGCAACTCGGCTACGATCGAATCGAAACTTCGCCCAGGGTTCCTCTCACCTCGGTTTATCGAGTTCGAAACTAGTCGAGCGTCCAATCGGCCGGACCATCGGCGCAAAGTCTGTCTCCGGAGACCCTGGCTGTCCTTGCGTTCGGCTAAATTAGTCGATAAACCCCGGTTTAAAGTTCTCCGAACTTCCACGCGCCAGAAGCTCGTCCGTTGCGCCCCTCTTCCTCTGACTTGGGACTCGCTATGAATTCACTCCCCTGCACCGTGGGAGAAAAATAAAAAAGGGTTGATCGGATATAATAAGGCAAATTATGGCAAACGAGGATAATTTCGATCAGGGTTTTGAATACTTGTCAAAAATAATTTGACAATTGTGGGATAATAAATTTTTGTTTCTCTTATCGATTATTTGGCTACTCGTGCGTTGACTATGATAATGAAACTGGATGTGTATACTACGACATTTTAATTATTAACACGTTGAGTGGCACAGTGAAAATGGACGTACGTAGTCAGACACGATAAAATCTTGATTATTAAGGATACAGTCGAATATTAATGCTATCCACGATTTATTTCATAGTTCTTTTTGTCAATTATTTGATTGCAAAAAATTTCGGGATTTAATACCTGTTGAAACACTTTGATTAATTTTGAAATTTAACCTTTCCATTTTCTTTGCGATCCACAAGCCGTACTAAAATTTATAGCACACTAATATCAACAGAAACGGTAGCATTTTGAATATAGAATTATAATATACCGTGCTACACGCGTCTGTATCCACGACGACATTTAACGTGCAATAAAAGGTTAATAAAAGTTATTTCACCCTGAAACTTTATCGCTAAACCAAGAAGTTAATTCCGAGCCTCGTCGGATCGAACAAACCGACCCATTCTTTTCCCCGGCGCGAAACTTGGCCATTCATCGCGGCGCGTAATGGAAGCAATCGCGGCGTTTCCGCGCGGCGAAGACGCGCAAACATCGACGGGAGATCTGGCCATTATCGTAAGTGGCGTTCATGGAAGCGACGGGATCGCGTTTCCTCCGTGTTTCCTGGACATAAAGTCGCGTCGAAACAACGTCGACGACTCGACGAAGCAGGCGTATCGATCGAGTACGAGTTTGGCATCGAATATCATTATCCAATCATTAGTCAACCACCGCGAGCATAAATGCGATGGTTAGAGTGCGCGTAACGATAGATAACCGTTATCAGACGTTTTTGCATAGCGAATCGCCTTTTCCTCGTTGCTCATTGGTCGCCACGGTGACTCATTTGGCGAGCAATAATAACGCTCTTCTCTACGGACCTCGGCTCGTCCCCACTCCTTCTTCTTATTTATCCGTCCCGTTTCGTCGTGCATTCGTTTCGATTAAACCGTCTCGCTTTCGTCCTCCTTCTATTCGTGTATCTCGTGGCACGTCTTTTGCGCTGCAGCAATCTGAGTGGGTCAGCCGGATAAAGAAACCCTCGATGGTTCGTCGTCGTCGTCGTCGTCTACGTCGTTCAGCTACGACAACGACATCGAGAAGCGGTGGAGGTGGAGGCGGTGGCGACGGTGGTGGACAACGACGATGAACTTCCACGTTGGCAAATGGTCATTGAGTCAATTACGCGGATAAAGTGCACCATTGTGCGGCGTAACGGCGATTTTTCTAACTCGGTTCGCCATCAGCAACGTTTACAGGGTTAGGCGGATAATGCCGCGAGCTTAATCACGCGTGCCCCGTTCATTTCGACGAGATAGACTCGTGTTTGACGCGCGATCATCCCAGCTAAAGGCTTTACGACGAGCTAATGCGACGTCGTTACCGGATTCCGACGTAGATGCGGTCGACACGATAGTTTGAAGACGTATTTAGATAACACGTTATTAATATGATGTCGATGTTAATTTTTCATCGATAACACTTTAATATTCAATTCAAAGAGAGATATGTTCCTGAAGTTTTTCGATGGGCATCAAATTATTAAAGGAAGGCTTGTTTTAGATTTTTTTTTTTTATTGAAACATTATGTTTGGTGAGAAGAAGTCAGTTTTCAGATGTAATGCAACATTTTTGAAAAGTATCTTTTGTTTTATTATTTGGTTATTGGTGAAAGGTTAAACTTGGAAATCCTTGATACTCATTATCAGTAGTTTAACGTGTCTGACTAAATACGTCCGTTTTCACTGTGACAGTCAGTAAATGATGATTGTCGCTACGAATTTAACGAAAACAAATATCTAATGAAGCAAAAGACAGTAATTTTTTAACAATCTTAATGCATGTATTTTAAATACTCAGTTAACATTCACTTGTTTTACTATGTCTGACCATTTCTACTGCAGCAATCAATAAAGTAAAAATCTTATAAGTAAAATCATAACTTTTTTCAAACCTGCTGAAATATTATCACGGACCAAACGAAAAACTACCGCAAACATAGTAAAAGTGGTGTCTGCTTCGATTGAAAATTATTATTTGTTCAATTTTGAATTTAATTATCAAACTAATATATCAGAAACAGCACGTCATAAATTTATGTTCCATTGGGATGTTCATTAACCCAATTATATCCAATTAAGTGGATAACTGTATCCGTGATGTATCAAATAACAAAAATTATTTTATTCGCGAAATATCGTTCCGTTTCATGCCACCGACGCAACGACTCTCGGATATACCATTCATCGAGCGTTTAATAATTCATTATCCAAAAGAGGAAAACCGAATCGAACTTCGCTGACGATACATTATGCAAATCTATCCACGAAATGATCAGGTTATACTTCACCGTGGGACATTCTATACGGTTTTACTATCCGCGTAGAATCGAATTACGATCACGCACCACCCCATTGTGATTGTTTTTTCCCTTTTCTTCTATTTTTCACCGTCTCCCTTTGCTCTCGATTCGGGCACGAAGGTAATAGTCGGGTTAACACCGCAAGGCACGTGACCAGACAAAAGTTAACGATAGGTTCGAACCCGGCCGCGTTTCTACCCCCTTCTTCTTGTCCTCTCATTCGTAATACGAATACGCCCCGGATGTGCGTGCACATCAATTTCATCGAAACTATTCTCCTTCCTCCTTCGTTTAATAGAACCAATAAGGGGGTTGTTGTAACAAAAAATCATCCCTCGACGATGGTAATCGTAAAATACATACGTTTATTTTAACGAACGTACGTAAAAATTCGCCTTACCGAATTTAACCCTTGTACGAGGGGAATTTTATCTGGGAAATTCTTTTCGCGTCGAATGCAATTTCGCCCGATCAAAACATGAAGTGTCATCGAAATTTCCAGCTATTTTCTTTTTTTTTTTTTTTTGTTAAGTGAATTATTTCGTGAGTAGAATTTCAGGAGTATTTTTCTGAAAATTCGTGTACCGTGAACGTGTGATAACGTCTGCAAATTGAAATATTTCAAATCGTACGATTATTGAATTAAAGTATTAAACGATTGTTATCCAATAATTTAACGTTCGATTAGTAAACAGAAATTCCACAATTTTTAAACTCTGGAAGATTTAATTAATATATCAATTCGGTGCTGGTACGAAATATTGTTGAATGATAAGTTTGTGTTCATTTTATCGACAACGAACGTTTTGAAAGCAAATCGACGATGAAGCAGTCGACGTAAAAATAGTCGACGTAAGTGTGTTTATTCAAATTCGATTTGGCACGTGCAAAAAGCAGCTTATGCATTACTCGCGAAGCATGCGGGTATAGCGTGCACGCCTCGCGTAGCCTCTCATCAGCTAAGTGCACTTTCATCGCAGTCTCTCGGATAATCGGTGCACGATTTGTTTTAGCAAATGAAACGGAAACGTGGCTCGTCGAAGTCGCTTAATTTTTCGACGGTATTTACTCGTCCCGTACCTCTCGTTTCTAACACATCTCGAAAGTTATCAACCCTACGTTCCCAGAATTCGCGATCAAGTTACGATCCCTTAATTGAGTCATTTTTCTTTCGGTAAAGAATCTCTTCTGTATGCGATGAAAATTGAATCACGCGTCCTAAAAATCTTTGCTTATCTGTTTTTTGATCCCCAACAAGAGTGTTACACGTACACCGTCGTAAAAGAACGGTGGACAGCTCTAATGAATTCTTATCGTTACGTTTAGTTTTCAAGGTTTTATAATCAGGCGATGAAAAGAGATACCCCATAAAAAAGATCACTTCTACACTCGATTCACTCATCGTTAGTTCATCGTAAAATACAATAATTTACCCCCTGTTGATATCCAAAGAAATCACCCCCCGTAATGATATACGTACACCAACCAGCAAACTCAACTTCCGCTAGGAAAAAATACTAGGCAGGAGAAGGATCCCCCACCACTCCGTCACGGTAGAATTCCTAAAATCGTGTCATTTTTTACAGGAATATAAGTTGAAATCAACATATGTATCAATACATGAACAAGCAATCATATTTCGATGATTATGAGATTGATAATTATGAAAAATGAAAAACCACATGTTCGCTTATTCCTCTAATTAACTGCCAGAATAAAATTACTTTAATTGTCCAACGCTGTCAATAAATTTACCAATTTCCTATCCTAACTTTCCTGATAGTAGAAATCACAAGAATTATATGCGTGTTTGACATTCATAAAGTATTTAACACGTATTAACAGTTAGTATTAGTTTCCGATTCTCATTGATGATTATCAACTAACTTCTTCAAAAGATACGAGAAAATTGCAATAAGAAAGTCGTAACGAGAAATGCGAAGTATCGTCGCTCTCCCTTTGACTAGTGTTTTTCCCTAACGTAAGCCGAGTTTGCTCGTTGGTGTGCATACAACGTATGTACATACATATATCCGAATCGTCATGAAAACTTCAGTCACAACTTTCGATCGAGTTCGAACAGAAAAATGACAGAAGTTGAGCAATAATTACAGACGTATACCTTCCCGTTCCCGGAAGATTCATCGATGTTCCAAGAGGGTGGCGACGCTCGGTGTAGAAGCATAGGAGTCGGCGACGAGGGTGGTCGGCTAATGAATTCTTAGTGTCCGTGTCTCGCTTTCGAGCATTCCCGGACACGCGAGCACGAAGCAGAGCCGTTGTGCTTCGCGGGGGTTAATTTAATACAGGTAGATTGCCCGCAGGTATCCACCCTAACTTTCTCCGTCTCCGCCCTCGGTCGACCGTATCGTCGCGCCACCCAAGCGCACCCCTGCCTCGCGTACTTAATATACCATCGCCACCCTTCTGTCCCTCTCTGTCGTTCTCTTTGCGTTGGTAAGAGATACACACACGATCTTCCATCAGCGTGTGCCACACGTTAATGGGAACACGAGGACCGTTGAAATAATACGTCACGTTTAAGCGAGATACATCTTAGCCGGTGTGCTCGGCTTTTCTGGTCGAGGGGTGGGCGGGGAGGGGGTGCGTGTTCCTTTCAGGGCAGTAAAACGAGCGGATTTCTAGAGGGTCGATGTTCTCTAGTGGCTTGGAGAGCACGATGTTTTCATTTCCTTTATTTTCTTTGGTTCTTTCCTGTTTTATTTAACGACGTATGTATTCTGAACGATCGGCGCTTCGTTCGAAAGCAATTGAAAATTGTATCGTTCATTCGGTCCGGAATAATATTTTCTAATAGTCTTCTGTTCTCACTGATTTAAAGTTATGAAGATATATCTGGTCACAAGGGTGCTAATAGAAAATTGAGCCTTCCGATTTCCCAACCAAGAGATATTTAAACGTTCGTGTAGTGGATTATTTATTGATACATCTAATAAAATAGAAACATCGTAATCCTCGTCTCGAAATTATCCCACGATCCATCTGGCGAAGCATCCGTACCGCAGCTTGTCGACGTCGAATAATTCTGATCCATCAAATTTACGACTCGTCGAAGTTTCCATCGATCCACCAGTTCTCCGGTGTCCCAATAAACGAGGGATTTCCCGAAGCTGCGGTATCCGTTCAGACACGGCGAAGAAATCGAGTTAACCACGAGGGAAGATCAGGGGAGTCAAAAGGAATTGGTAATTCAACTTTAAAGCCGGTATCTCGGTGTCTTCGGCATTCAGAATACGGTTGGTTGTTGGTCGACAGTCTTGTGTCCGCTTTAGGAGAGAAAAGAGAAAGAGAGAGTGGAGGCGTTGAGAATCTCGTTAGATCGATCGCCTGAGTGCCACGTCCAATTATCGTAATTCTCTTATCGGGCTCCTTCCACCGCGAGCGTAGAAACTCGGAAAATGGTCTTTGAATAAATCAGAAAGCCCGGAGAACTTCTCGATCCCGATTTCGTGATCGCGTGTAGAGACGACGGACTTTCATGGTAGGGAACGGTGAATTGGCATAAACTTCGGTCTGATTGTCTGTGACGAACTCGTTGGGGCGACTTTATGGGATTGTAATGCGTATCTAGTTTTACTGCCGTAATTCTCGATTTTCCCGCGAACTTCTGCCCTCTCTTTCCCGCCGACGCGTCACGAAACTCGTTATCCCCGGCTGCTTCCCGGAAGATTTGTCGTGAGCCGACGTTTTCGGTGCTTCGAATCACCAATGAGATTCTTTGGAATCGTTCGTTTCCCACCGACGACCGATCGTATGACCGAAGCAACATCTCTTAATAGGGAAAGTCTTGTTTGTTGATTGAAAGTAAAGTTGGAATTATTCGGAAGTTTCTCGGCGCTTCGGTCGTTGGATCGTTTGATGGCACGACTCGTCCAAGTCTCCATCGATCAACAATCTTAGGAATAATTGTTTTATACCGTCGAAAGTTTGTATCACAAACTTCAATATCTTAAACGGTTATTGTAACGATTAAGGTTAAGAAGAAATCGATTTTTGTTTCGAATTCATCGTGGAATTTTTCGATTATCAGACTTCCACTTTTAGGCTAAAAATCGTATAGTTTCTTCATCATATGATTTTCAAAGAAAACTTTGAACAAATTTGGTTAAATTTCAATTTGCACAATTAATTTTAATTCCTGCGATATCGGTACTTATATTGATTAAGTATTCTTTTAATTCTTTCCCTTCGCACGAGTATACGAGCTGAACTCTCCAAATACATTGTTAAAAGAACAATTAAACGCCCATCTGTTAGATCACTGTATATTTTAACTACTTCAACATTTTCAAATATTTTACCACGATCGCAGGATTAACTCTACATAAAATCGAACGACTGTCGCACCTTCCAACATCAACCCCCACCATATATTTTATTCAAAATACTGTGCCGAGTGTATTTCAGTTTGCAGCCGAAGGATGACCAGCTCGAATACACGAACGGTACTAACGGAAGGGGGTGGCATGGCCTACGCCATATCGAAGGATAGATACAGCAAAACGGCGAAGGGGATGAGGTAACATGATCCACCCTTGCATTCGTCCATCGCGTCCGTACTAATCTGTGGTCCAGTCGTAAACCGTTTAATTCCGTTTCGTGATAAACCGCGGCCCGCCGTTTATTGCTCGCCCGTTCGCCACCCCCCACCACTCCCAACCCCTTTTTGCTCCGTGTCGACGGTTCGCTGCATCGATATGTGACGATTCTGTCCAGGAAAATATAATTAATAGATATTATTTATTCGTGCGACGTTCATCGTCGTCGATCGAAAAGGGTGACAGCGACGAGACGGAATATGAAAGGTCGCGTCGTCTCTTAATCCGCTTTGCGTTTCACGGTGGTTGAAAGAGCTTTTCCCCTTTTTCTGCGTGAAACTATGACAAACGGGGACCGGGGGGGGGGGCTGGGGGGGGGGGGAGGGTGGTTGAATCGAAAGACGAGGGCACGCGAGATGTATTTAATTGCGCTTTATCAACGCCACTGACCGCGCACCGCGTTTATCTCGATTGAGCCGCTGGCCCTTTCATTTCGAAGGGTGTGTGTCCATATTCGCCACCCTCGTATTTTGTAGGGGTCGATTCGATCCTGTTTATACATATAATATAAAAACAACCGAAACACCCTCGGAAACATATTTTCGATATTTACAACGAGCCGATTAAATTGAATGGAGAGGCGAACGATGATTATACCCTTTGTATCGTATTTGTTTATGTGTTTGGAGGACTTGGATTCCAGTAAAATGATGTATTCCAAATTGTAAGAGTAATAGCGTGTCAATTTAAGATTATTAGATATTTAATTTAAAAAGCCCTCTATTCTCTTTCGCATGGATAATTAATAAGCAGCGTAATATAATGCAACAGGTACACAGGGGATTGACAGACTTATACAACTTTTTCATTACCTTGAAATCTAGACTTACCACCCCTAGTCCCTATCTGTCGCTAAGATTTCAAATTATGTTTTTGAAGATGTCGTTTTGTTTAAAAAAAATTTCTTGCAGGTTTCTGAGCCGAGGATAAAACGGCATTAAAATCAGAAACGTTCCTTTCCAGATTTACCTCCGATTCTATTATAATTAGATATCTCCCGCTCGCGCTTAACATCTCCAGAGACATCCATCAATTTAATTGGCCGGCGTTACTTTCGCCGACGATGGACCATAAACCCTGGGTGTATAGCTAACGAGACGCGGCACAACGGACGGGGTGGTTCGGTTTCCCTGCGTTTCGCCACCGTTGCATATATATTATATATCCCGAGCAAGCGTCGGCCATGCCCGGCTACTGTTAATCAGTTTAGAGTTTATGTCCGCCCATAAACCCGGCTGGTCCCGTCTAACTGTCATTAATAAAACCCCCGTTGATAACTCGAAAAGTCGCAAGATACACCGGATGGGTAATTCTGGCGTGTTGGTCGCCGTTTTATTCAACTTCTACGAACCTTCGACGAACAAAGGCGGAACTTGTTATACGTACGGGAAAAATTGGGGAATTTACTGCCGAGATCCTTCGAATATAACAATTTTTTCATTTTCTTGTCAGATAATTAGCGGCTACATCGACGGTCTTGTGACATTTTTACCCCTTACCCTTGGACGTTAATGTAACACTGTTCATGTAAGGGATGATTATGTTTTGTAAAGAACCCCTTTGCTATTAATGCTTGGGGGTGAACGCTATAGTGGTTACCTGTTGTGAAATACAAAGGGATTATTAAATTTTCTTTCTTGATTTAAGTACTTTTTTAAGTATATGGTGTGGGTCGGTTTTTTGATGGACATTTATGTCTCAAATTACTCGGGGGATTAGTATAATGGTGGTCAATATCGTTACTGAAAGATTGGGGTATTAATTGACATAAGGGGTGAGAAAAGGAAGATTCACTTCTTAAAAATTTGAATAATTTTTATCGATTTTGGAATAAAATTTGATTTACGTACCAAATGTGAGATATTGAGATGACAGAGGAATTACTTTTTTATTGAATAATGAAAAATGTATTGCCAGATTAATTTCTATGCAATTTAATTCAACATCCAATATGCATATTCCCCAATTTTTATGTTCAAAGTAATTAGCAATTAATTTTTATCAAAATTTCCGTTCTTACTCGGAATATGATCCTCAAGAATTTTCCTTTACCGCAATAAACAGTTTCAATTCAAAAATCAAACGATCGTATTTTTATATAATTTTCATTATAACATATCATGCAATTTCAAAGAACCAAAGTATCTCTGCTGTTCAAGAAACACTTTGGTATTAAAATTAACCAAGAAGAATTAACCATTTTCCCATCCATCGTTGATCAAAATTCGTGACGTTGCGTTGTGGGATTAAAATGGCGTCCGCGGATAGGAACAGTCGCCGATACCCTGACTGATACATTTCGAGTTTTAACGATGATCCGGCCAATAACTTCGGGCTTAACAGTGGCGTGAGTTGTGGCCCTCGCTCGATCACCAATCATTGGTTATGTCTCTGGTAATTAACTAATGTTCTTCTCTATGCAAATTACCCACCGTTTCGTGTTCCCGTTCGATTCATCGTGTTCACGGTGGCGAACGTTATTACCGCGACGCGCCGCGCCACTTCGTGCACCACGGAAAGAAACGATCCCTGAAGAGATACGAATGGTGGGCCATCGATTCTGAACGGGTTTAATAACGTAATTAGTCGATGGCCAGGCCGGTTTGCGTAACCGAACAGCCGCATCGAAGAAAATTAATGACGAGGAAGAAGGACCCCGGTTCGAGGTGTCCGTAGACGGTTTGCGAAGGATTAATCATCGTTGAATGAATGGAGACAGGGATATCCTTGACGGAGCCGATTTACGATGCAAATCGGTGCAACGGTTTTTAAACCGGTCACTTTTCTTGCCCTGCCATCGAATCCTGCTGCTAATTGCGAATCTACACGGACAAAATTGAGATATTGTTGTATAGCGATTGTTCCAAGGGATTTACATTACTTGTAAAGATTACTTGATCTGCAAAAATTAATGAATTATGATTCGTAAGCGGTTGTCACCGCTGATTCTTGCATAGTATTTTAATTTTATGGAACCTTTGGTTTAAGGATTTTCCAAGAAATTTCCGCCACCGTTAGTAATTTCTTAAATTAAAATAAGTCAATAAAAAATTAAAAATCTTTGTTCAACTGACGGCATAGTCTAACCCATATTTACCACGGTATTTCGATTTCTAAATAATAACATTTCTAAAGCTAAGGTCTTCGTATATTGGACGAAAGAATATTCAAACGAATGTTTTATAATTAGAAAAGTGACAGGGAAAAATCTTTCCATTGTTCGTCGTTTAACGGTAAAAAATATGACAAGATATATTAGACACTTGTCAAGGGAATTATTGTGATTGTTAGAAAAATGACGTATGAAAAGTCTCTTTACTTATGCATCGAACCACGCGTGTCCGTTCCCTTGATACGTTTCACACGTTTGCCGACACGAAGGTGTTGTGTAACTATGGATTTACGACGCGATGTTTCCGGTGTCGGTAGCAGATTATTAGGTGACATTCCTTAAATCGGTTGCAACGCGGCGTTTTTCTTTTTTTTTTTTATTCGCCCGATATCACCTGTGTGTGCTCTGGATTGGCTTTCAGGGGCTGTCATAGTCGGACGATTCAGGTGTCTACGACAGCTGCTTTAACGGGAGTCACCTGTCACACCCGTTATAAATTATACCTGACGTCTGTATCAACCGTGTCACGTGGTTTCCAGTATTTACTCTGTCTCTTTACAATAAGCTCGCGTTCAGGCTAATAAATTATCTCCAATATCTTTCGAAGCCAGGGTAGTCGGTCTCATATGAAGTATCGTTTACATCTGCCGGCGTTATTTCAGCTTTCATCGGCGACAAATCCCAAGTATTATAAAGACAAATCCTCTGGGTACACTGATTCTTCGTGTTCTTCATTACAACTTGGATTTGAGAAGTGTTAAGTTTAATCAAGACCGTACAAATGATAATTTCTATTCAAATGAAACTGAATCATTAATTCAAATACCAAGAATCTGTTATGTAATTAATCAGAAATTATCTAGTTGAATATCTGAAAGTTTTTGTTTAACAGAAAGAGCAGCTATATTTCAGTATAACTACAGCACTTATTTCTTTGAATCGTCTTAATTATCCTCGACATTATCTACAGAATCATCGTTCGTGCTATCACTTTCTCATCAACGATTTAAAAGTGCACTAAAGCTCATCACGCTACCAGCACATTCATAACTCTCGTCTTTATTAACACCTTGATTTCCGCACATTCCGTAGGATTCATGGCCGAGTTTATGGTTAGACACGGTTTATTGGCATGGAATTATAATTATAGAAGAAGGTAGTCATTCTTACTTCTGTATTGAGATTAAATAATTTTATAGCCATCTTTCTCAAAAAGCTTCTTTTTAAGAGCTGGTAATCGTGTCATAGAAATCACAAAAAACCACGAAACGTTTATCAAAATGAATATTGAAATTAATTTCACGGAATCTAGCCCTGATTAGACATTAATTGCAATTCAAAGATTAGTAATTTTATAGCCAAATATAATTCTAACAGAATTATAAGAGTCATAGGTTTCAAGAAATGAAAAAGCTGACGGTGATGAGGGTGTACGCAGGCTGAAGGATGGAAGGAAGTCACGAACGCATAACACCGACCATCAAAGTGTCCAGCCGATCGCCAATCGTCTGGATGTCCTCCAGGAACGGTGGTCATTTGCATCCAGCCACGATGCACCGTGCTAATTATCACGATCCGACCGCGAAAGGGTATATACATATTTTCGACGTTGCGTAAAAGCGGCGTCCCTGATAAGATCATCGAGTGCGTGCCCCTCGGGAACCCCCGGTGTCCCAGACGTGCGTCACGCACGCAGCCCCCTATTACACGGCTCCTCGACGGGGACAACGAGGACTCCGGCATCGAACGCGACCGCACGCACACTGACCTTCGGCAACGAGGGGCCCCCGACACTACTCATGGAAATTACGTCGTTTTCAATTAAATTCGAGGGCGAATCATCGTGATAACGGGCCGTCATTCGTGCGCAGCCTAGCTACGTGCTGTTAATAACGCCCACTCTCGATGCTTTCTGCCAGGGCCTGACCATCCTTCGGGGGGACGTCGAGTTTTTTCTTCGGGTTCCTCCTTGTTCAAGCCGTTTGACTGATGACCTCGCGTTTTTGCCACGGACGCCCGGAGACTCCGGCGAATTCGTGAGGATGATCTAGTGGGGCGATTGTGTGGCTTGGACGAGGAGGATCGAAAAGGTTCAGTGATTTAACCCTTGTTGTCCGTTTGTAATTTATTTGGATCTGATTATTAATTGTTGTATCGAGCACTTTACTGATTTTTATTAGTAGGTACTTGGACCATACAATTTTTTAATTAATCTTGGGGGTTAGTAAAGGAAATGAGTTAGTTTGCTGGTAGATTTCTTAATTGCACTGCCTATTTTTATGAGAACGTTCAGAGGGGTCAATTTTTAGCTAATTCCTGGCTGAAAATGAGAATGAAGGGTAATAGTTTGTTAGTGAATTTCTTGATAAGAGTTTATTTAACTAAAATGATCTTAGGAAATGATCCTGGACGAAAGAAAGCAACTCGTTGCAAAATTATTGCAACGTGGGCTTGCCCTTCCACCAGGTGTAATACATAATTGCCACATGGGCCATCTAACGTTGGTGCTAAAATATTGGCACGAATCTTGATTGGACTCGTTACAGCACCTAGTGCCTCCGTATCATTGATACGAGAATAATTATCCCAAATACTTAACAGTTCTGACTACTCTGTCCAAGCACAAGCAACCTATGATACCCTCCCACGTATACGTACCAATTTTCTTATCCATCCCAAAGGAAGAATTTTGATTCCATACATCGAAACCAAACTGGAAAATTTACGACCCAATGATTTTCGCACGGCGAACAAATACAAGATCGATACGATACGGGGTTGAAATCGTACCGGGTTCACCGTGTAATTTATACGCGTGAAATCGTGCCTGTCGTTTTTCGACGGCTCTCGTTTCGAGCGGTCGTTCTATTTTTACGCGTCTCGCGTATCCGTTTTTAATTGCGCGAAAGGGTTCGGGTAATCGCGCACGTCAGCCGGTGGACACAGTTTAATGAAAGCAAATAAAGTAGCCTACGAATAAATTCGGGAGGGTCCACGGTTAGACGAGAGAGAGAGAGAGAGAGAGGTTGGTTGGTGAAACGTTGATGTATATATTGACCCGTTGAACGGTTACGTTACGGAGGGGACCTATATTGGACACTCTCGGGAATTAGGTTTCGCGGTTTCAATTAGGATCGCGGACGAGTTATCGCGATAACAGAGAACGAAAGGGGGAAGGGATGGAGAGAAAGAGAGGGAAGACGATTGGCATGCTCATTCGCCTCGTCGAAATTGCAACGAAGAGCCTGGCCGATGCGATTTCATTTTGATCGAACGAAATTCCACTCCACGATTCTACGAGCGTTCTCCTCCGTTGGTCGATTGCATTAATGCACGATTTTATTCCGTTTTTGGAGGAGTGATTCCGTATTGGTATTCGGTGGTTGCCTCTGATGCTAGATTTTCGTAAAATGTAGGTTTTTTGATGTTTTGTTTTTTAAATGGTCTGGGGAGTTTCGATTTCTTTTTGATATACGAAGAGTTCCGAAGCTAATCAGTTTTCACGGAGTTAATTAACTAAAAAACTGTTGTCTTAAAATGGAAATCAATGAAAATGACGAATATCTATTAAATTTTTCAGAATAATTTTTCCTACTTTCTTATTCTTAGAGCTTTTGATCTGGAACTGACGAAGATTTCCAAGAAACCGATCACGATTTAGCTTCAACGAAAAGTGATTACCGTTCGCGTCTCGTTCCCTCCGAAATATGTGCCAATTATGTCGTTGCACCAAAGTACTTGAAAACACGCGTTCAGGTATTATCCCGTGTACTTACGTGTCCTAGGCGAGCACGACAAAATAGCGGCCGGATAACGGAATGATCCATTAACCGTAGAAGAAGGTAATATGGTATTAACACGCGCGAAAGGGCGTGCTGACCTATCCCACTGTGGGTGCCCGTGAGCCGCCAAAGGGGGAAAAAGATGATGGGGTGTGGGGTGGGGAGCACCCTTTCTGGCCACGGTGGCACAGTTAATTACCCCCGTGATACGATATCTCTGCTTGAAGAAGTTTGAAAGATTGATAAATTGTAATATCAGAAGACCAAGTTTTTTTTTAATTTTGATACATAAAATAGATTGTGAAATTTTTTGACGAAGATGACGAAAGTAGAGATTGCTGGTGTAATATTCAGGATAAAAGGTTTGAAGATTTTAAGTGGGGCGAGGGTTGCATGGTTCGGGGGTGTATACTTAGGGGCAAAAAAGCTGAAACCGTATCATGTTCCCCTTGATATTAAATAACCTCTGCCTTGAACACTTTTTGTCTCTTAAATTAAGAGGTTTGTTTAGCTGGCCTGTTTTAAGTGATCGGCAAAGTATTTTTGATATTTATAAAGATACATGTCACTCGGATCGTTTCAATTAAAATCACAAAACCTTGAATTTATTTTTAAAAATCATAGTGGTACGGAAGCGTACACCGATACGTAATATTAATGATCACACACCATCTACAGTTCATTAATTCAAATTTGTAACTTTCTAATTCCTTCCATTTCACTCGAATGCGCAGTACAAAATGAACCATAAAATTAAAAAAAAAATTTTAAATTCACTCGGCTGTACAATAAAAACAAAGAGAAAATCGAAGATCCAAAATCGCGATGTTATAGAGCGTGCTCGATTCAAATCGTACTGCGGAACGTCGTTTTAAAGTCCCCCTTCGGTGGACCGAGTTTCCATAAAACGTTCGGGGAAATCTCAAATTCGAGGATGCACGATTAATCGTACAATGGAGAGGAGGATCTTTTCTGCTTTACTGTTACGCCGATGATCCGACCTCGACGCGATATTTCGAAACGAGGAGGTTCCACAGCGTTGGAATCTCATCTAGAAACGCCTTCACACAGAGAAAGAGGAACCTGGAAAAATGCAGACGGTCTGGCTGGCACCGTCGATGCAGTTTCGGTGCAGCAACCGCGAGAAATATAAAATCCTTCCCGCGACGACTTTGAATCGCGAAATTATTCAAAGTGTTTCACGCGGTTTCGGCCATACTGGCCGTTTCCCTCTGTCACCCTGCAGACATCTTCTCTTTCTTGTTCCACCATCGGGCCAGTTCCTGTTTCAAGCCATTTGCAAATGAACTTTCCATAAAATTTTATCACGCGACCGAGATAAAGGAGCACGTCACGTTTCCTTAATTTATACGATCGCGTTGTTGTTCGCTCGCAATTCTTCTCCCTATGCTGCGTCTACGAACATCTAGAGAACACGCGATGATTTTGGCAATTAGAGATGCAGCTGAAAAGTGAGATTCTAAAGAAACTAACAAATACACAAGACTGATCCCTAATTAGGTTCTCCAAATACTTTTAATTATTGGACTCGTTTCAAATTTTTTAAGTATCTGTCCAAAAATCTCTTCTGTCTATTACAAATTGTAATTTCGACTTCATTTCGAAAAATTATGAAAATTTTTAAAGCTTAGCTGGGGTATTTTCAAGTTTCATAGTTCCTTTACAGTTTAATTAATATTCCGTGGATTTGGAGGACAGGTGGGTTTTTTTCAACACAATTCTTAACAATTCCCGAATTTCTAGCAATCGAAGCTTCTAACCGCTAATTCCACAAAACGGTGTATTCCAATCAGAATACAGAATGGGCGTAGCTCATCGCGTAATCGCGAAGCGTGCTACGTTAAGCGAAATGGTACGATTCGTTCGGTCGTTTACCAAGAAAAATTCCTTTCCCTCCGAGGAGAACGTATTTCTGGACGGTATCAATTCCATTTCCCGAAGGACGGAAAGCTTAGTTTAACGATTTCGAGTGGAATGTTCGGACGATGTATCGCGATCGGTCATCGCGCGGCGGAAAAGCGGGAAAAGTGAACGCAAGCCGGGCCGAAAACTTTGATGACTTTTAATCAAACGAACGAGCGACCGTGTGCCGTGACGCGAGTTCATTTGCGCTAATGAAATCACTGTTATCTCCTCGACTCCTGTGTCTCGTATTGCGCCAACTGTTGTTCCACGTTGGATTCGTATTCGTAAGAGCGTGATGGACGAACACCAGTGGTCATAAGTCTGCGAGGGAGGCAGAAAATATTGCGTTCCTTGCTTGTTCCTTCGTCGAATTTCGTTTCGGGATTTGTCGGGATTTTTGGTGTACGTTCGGGTGAATTATGGTGGATTTTTATTGACTTGGAAATCATAGAAATTTCCAGTGTTATGGTACGCCTTTGTAATATTACATTAGTCGAGTATCAATTTAAAATTTAATAAGCCATTAAGGGAAACTTAGGTAATTTTTCGAAATTTTATATCTAGAATATTTAGGACTAGGTTATTGAAATATCATCGGGTTTAAAATCAGCAATTCTGGGTCTATTTAACTAAAGGCTATCAATATTATCGAGAATCTTTGATATTGGAATTGTCGAATGATAGACCTTTGATGCGAAAGTTATCGAGCCGAGAAATTGTTGGATCATAAACGAGAAACTTGATAAATCCTGAGCATCGAGTCCCGAGAACGCGATAGAAATCTTTATTATCTTGCGTTTCTTTCTGCTTGCTATTCCACGACTGTTCCTGTCCGTAATTTACGCATTGCACAAGCGCGCAAATTAACATACACCGTTCAGAAACGCGACTTGGACTCCGCCACGATCGTCCAATTGAACCGTTTTCCAGTATTTGCGATTGCCGTTGCATCACCAAGTGTCCGCGATCCCGATTATCAGAATGCTGAACAACCATTCGAAACTCGTCGTGCAAGCCAATGATACCGCTGTACCTAAAAAACCTAATCCCGGTTTCTTGCAACCTGCGACATTTGTATTTTACAGTTTCGTACGGAGGCGTTTTGCGCTCGATTTTCTAGAAAGGAGCCACTTTCTTCGATAATAATTCGTGGCGATAAAAATTGTCACAAATTGTAGACGCAAATCGTACAAATGAAAGATACGGATAAGTATAAATTGGTAGAATAATGTTAATAAGAATTCGAATGATACATTTTTGTATTCGTAGCAAGTAAATTTTGCAAGGGGGCGTAGAAAATACTGAATATAATCTTTTATCATAGATAGACGGTAGGTAAATATTTTGTTTAGCAATGTAAATCATTTTATAGCAAAGTTTCTTTATAATATGCATACAGAGTCCTCACTTAACCCCCAAATGGCAAAAATAAAAATTAAATAAAAATTTCGGTGATGGACGACAGAAGCAACTTTTTTTGTTTGTTAATTATTTTATTCTTGAGGAGTTCGATGAAAATTTCGAACTTACAGCATACAATTATTATTTTTTCCAACAAATGTTCCTAATAATATATGACGGTCGTAGTCCTCTCATTTGCATCTACAATTCCAAGCATTGGATGTCTACAAACGGCATTTACGTCACCACGTTAAATATACGGCTTATCATTGAATTAGAATCGCAAAATTCTTAATTAATTACAAACTAATTCTTTTATTACAAATCTTTTAACGGTCCCTGTCAATATTTCATGAGGCACGATTTTATGAAAAAATATTACCGTACGCGTTTCGACGCCACACAGACCGCGTCCCCGTATTTTTAGAGCAAATACCGTCCGGAAATATTTCTCGTGGTCCGTCGAAAAAGGAATCGCAGAAACCGCGGTCTCTCTATTGAGCCGCTGGATATTATTGTTCGTCGCACGAGTTTTCTCGTCGCGAATGGAGCCCGGATAAATCTTGCTGCCTCGCGGTGGCGTTTAGTCCACTTGGCTCGAAGAAAAGAATTTCTGCTTCCCGGGAGGGTGGGCGAGGACGGCCAGAGGGAGGGAAGCGTAGTCCCGGTCGTAAAAGTGATTGCAGAACAGAGAATTATGGTCCGTTTTGCTGGCTCCGTGGACCGGTCGATAATTAATTAAACCCAAGCAATAAGTGTACGTTGAATTATCGTTCTGCTTTTCTTTTTCTTTTTTCTTTTTTCTTTTTTTTATCATTGATAACAATGAACTTTCGAGTGATTGTAAGATGCAGCCAAGGGAAACGATATTTTTGTATCGAAGATACATTTGAGGGAATAAAATTGGCGAAAGAAGAGCTGAATGTAAATCATCGGTCATTGTCGAGCCATGGAGTCATTCGTTTAAAACGGGGAGGTTGATGATCAGTTTTCAGCCACCCATCGATTAGTCATCATCATAGCTGCGATCGCTTTTAATCCTGAGTTATTGCTCGCATTAGACGTGTCGTTATTATCGACGGTGTCGCGCTATGAAATTAATCAGCAGTCGCAAATGATTCATCTACTTTCAGTAACTCATCGATTTTCCATCGATACAGTACAGGTCAATTACTTCATTTTTTAATCAAAAATCTCATTTGGGGTTGCAATTTGGAAACATAATTTAAAATATTTTATAGACTTTGAAAACGTAGAAAATTTTGAGAGTTAATCCTTTGCACTCGATTGTCCCCTCTAATGGGACATATTTGATTCACCAAAGAACTTTAAAACGTGAAATATCAGCTTTATTTTTATTAGAATATAAAAAATTAACGAAAGGAATAAAAATAAATAGACTTATAAGCATTTGTAACTATTTTATTCTAAAATCGTGCACTTGGTTTTTGGAAGATTTGCTGGAAAAGTAGACTAGAATCGATCGTATCCAAAGATGCTCCGACTGCAAAGAGTTAACATCTTTTACAATCAAATAATCAACAAAATAAATGACGAAATAAACCACGGATAACGTTACTATATTAACAGTTCTTAATAATTAGCGTTAACGTGTTAAAAAGCAATCAACTAAATTGATCGTAAAAATAATACTGCAACAATTATCACTTCTTTGATCGGATAAATGGACCTGAAAATCACGAAACTCCTTTATCAGGATATTTAACGAAGGATATCGTGTACCGGTAGAACAGAAGAGAATAATTTTATCGCAGTGAACGGTATCGCGTCGACAGTGTATATATGTATATATAAACAACGTATTATCGTGATGGCGGACAGTGAATTAACGACAGAGCGATTTCGAGGCATTATATTGTGTCTAGCTGACAAATGGAGACGCCGTTATATCTGGTGGCACGTGTTGGTGGGTAATCAAGCGAAGTACCTGCCGGTACGACGTATATTTTAAGGTCAGATTTTACTATTTTCACGTGCGCCTAGGTCGATGGCGTGCAACCGGGTATTATCGTATCCGTTTTCGTCGACGTTTTACCTTCGTGCACCAACGGTGCCCAGACGAACCCAAAGCATCGTCGACCTTTTGCGGCCGCGATATTCTATTTTTTTTTCGACGAACCGCTCGAATCATACCGTGAAACTCGTATCTGTCGCGGTTGAAACGATTTTATCATCGTTGCACGAGGGATGAATTTAATCAGATTTCGATTCTTCGAACGTCGATAATTATGTGATATGTAAAATGAAATAGGATCGAGGAACTTGAACATTTGTGAAAGATTGGAAGATGTTTTAACAGATTTCTGTTAAGCTGAATTGTGCATTCTTATTTTTTTGGAATTTTGTAGTAAATATGGGCTACCCTATATCTTTTTGACAATGTAGGTGTCGTATATCAATTATTATGTAAGGGTTTGTCTAATAGACAACTAAATTTTGATTCATTTTTATAATTACCTCGATAAAGCACATATCTAAATTTGAATAAATTAATCAGGGAATTAAATTAAATTTTGGAACTAAACAGGATATAATTTAAGTTAGTGAATTATAAAGAATACCTGATCTTTGGTAAATTGTATTACAAAATAGAAACATTCAACTCATTTCTATGTTTATTACAATCACGCGTTTCTCTTCGATTCAGAATCGAAGTCCGTCCACAGGATTCTAATATCAAGCGTGAAAAATGACGCGAATAATCTTCAGCATTCAATCGTCCCGTTTCAGAGGGTGGAACAGAGTCCATCAGGCACGACGCAATTAACGCACGTCGACGGCATTAATAAACGCAGACCAAGTATTTTCCTCGGTTCGTACTTTTAGCCGGTGATTAGCATCGAATTTCCCTGGGTGAGAGCGTTTCAAATTAAGCGCCACCGCACCTGAGCTTTTCTCCCGTGTGTACCGCGAGAGCATTGTCGTGTGTGCCCGAAGTAAGAGCTAGGCGAGCTCATATTTCACTGTCGCTTCAGGCTGCGATGTTCCGCTCGAAGGAACATTAGAGGATATTATATCGCGCACACGAAGAAATATTGCTCGTCCAAACAGCGTGATAATTTATGCTGAAAAATCGATCATTTTGCACCGATGATTCCTCGTAAACCGTCTCTTCAATCCCTTGGTGGTTGCTTGAATTCGTAGCACGCGAATCGTGACTTTGATTCTTTTGGGCCAAATGAATTTTAATTACAGAAACCAAGATTCGTTGAAGCAAGTAAGTCCAAAAGTGATCTAACATTATGTTCGACAAAAATGTGGTATTATTTCCTTTTATGTCAATCGAGCATTATTACATGTTAGTTTGACGAAGGTTAGTGAGTCACTCATGAAAAATGACGTACATTTGTTGAGAATTGTTTTAGAATCTATTATTTAAGGAATTTCAGAAAATTGTTAGAAGCTACATATATCAAGTTTCATCCTGGGATTCGTAAAGGGTAATATTAAAGTTAGGAATAGAATGAAGGGAGGTAAGTTCATTTTTCATGCAACAGGCGAATTTCAACAGCTTCGTCGTTTGATCAAACACTCGTGTTAAGAATACCCAACTTACGTAAAGGCACATCGTTTGCTTTTACAATTTTCATCCTCCCCGTTTCAGGCCTATATCAAATTAAATAGCTCGCCCTGCAAGCTGCGGATTTCCCACAGAATAGCCTGAAAATAAAAGAGAAAAAGATCCCGGTAATAATAGTGTTCGCGATGGGGTCGCTGTTCTAGCCGTGCCTATTCAACCTGTCATTCGCGTTTTGCGGTCACCATTGTGATTTGCAATGGTAACCCTTCGCACATCCTGTCTATTGTCATCAAAACACCCGTTCTATCCTCCTTCTCTTTCTCCCTCTCTTTACACCCCCCCTTGTTCCTATTCCTTCTTTCGCGCCGCTCTCTTTTGTGCTTTCGTCGATTTTCCTTTTTCTTCTTCGATTTCTTGCGTGTATCGTTGATCCAATTTATTTCATCCTGGGTAAAACATATGAAAGATGCGCCTTCGATAAAAAGCTTCGGTCCACCAGTGATCTTTTTTATATTTGAAATTCTATTTAGGCAAATGACAAACGTCATATAACTATTTAGCTAATAATATGAAAGTTTTATTAGGTTAATATTGAATTTAATGTACTTGATTAGAAAAAAGAATATTATGGAGGTACTAGGGGCTGGTATCACAGATATAATATTATTTGGATAACTAAAAGAAACTAAAGAAAATTCCATGTAGTACTAATATTGTATTGTATCCTGTAACGTGCCGAGTGGGGAATTTAACACGTTGACTGGCACAGTGAAAACGGACGTGTGTAGTCAGACACGTTGAAATCCTAATTATTATGAGTATAATCAACTAATTTTCAAATTTAACCTTTCAAATCGATAGCTAGCATTATTAGCTTAACAATAACGCTATCCGTGGTTTGTTTCGTCATTTCTTTTGTTAATTATTTGATTGTAAAACCGGTGACCCCCGTGGCAGCCAACGTGTTAAATTGGAAAATGAAACGATAGTAATTTGATTAACTAGAATTATTATGTGTCGTATACTGTACACAACTAACGTGTTCAGTATACCTTTAACTTATATACCTTCTTATATTGTTTGAAATTGAAATCAAGGAAAGTAATACTGTTAGCAACTTACAAGTTTCGAAATACTATATTTTTAGAAACTTTGAAATTTGTATATACACACCCTTTGAAACGAAGGGGTTAATTATCATATCCTGCAATCAATATCAATTCCCCCGAAGAATTACATGTTCCCTGACTTTTCTATATATCAGTTTTCCGTCCGTTTGACTCTGCGACCGGAAGCGTGTAAATGCATATATATTTCCAACGGGCAGGGCGGACTTTCGTATCGCAAAACGAGTGAACGATCGTGTTCCGTCGCGCGTGCGTTTGCATACACGCGTCAGCGTGGTTTGCGGATCGTGCGAAAATCGTTGTCTCGCCGTTTACGGGCCTCCTCGAACGGACACGAACTGCACGCTCGACACTTTACCTCGATCGGAACCGATATAATTATCGAAACGAATTATACGGCTCGAATTGACACGCGGACAATTCAACCGTATGGGGGTTACGGTTGTTTTCCATCTCTTTTTTCGTCGTTTTAATACGTTCACCGATCGCAGGTCGAGTTGGACGATAAACTATGTGAATCGGCCATTAATCATTTCGTTTTGATTCAAAATATCACAGTTTTTAATAGAAATTAAGGAAAAGAATATTATATTCTCAAGAACTTGGAAAATTCGAAATATTATGTTTTTAGGTACTTAAAAGCTTAGATAGGACTCGATACTTAATTTCCATTTGGATTTTACACAAAATTAATTACTATTTATGATTACAACCGTTTATTTTTGACAGTCGTTTATTATCGTTCTTAGATAATGAATGTTTTATTCGATGGACAGAATAGTTTTCCGAATGAATGCTCTTTTTTGTCGACCGTAGCTTGGAAGAAATAAAAGAAAAGGAAAATAGTAGTATATAGGTTGTAGGTTGGGCTGGGTCAGTTCTTTGGACGGGACAAATTGGGTCAAGAGAGAATAGCAGCTCTCCAGGGACGGTTTTGCATTATGCGTGAGACGACATATGGTTGCTGTTTGAATCTGCATTGTTATTCACAAGTGTTTGGCTGTTCTCAAAGGAAGGCACGTCTTTTAAAATTCTCTACTGTTGTATTATTCGAGCATTTTGTACGTATCAGAAGCTTATACCTTCTTGTTTCTTCTTTTTAATGAGCTCTTTTAGTAAAACTTCAAAAATGTTTTGTTCGCAGTTATTTCACTTACAATCCTCTGCATTCACAAAAATATCCCAGTTTATTATATATTTCATGAGTTTTATTCCTTGTTAAAAGCAAAAACTTTTCGAGGAATTACGAAGTCCTGGAATAGCGTATCATTTTTCTTCGACATACGTTCAATCAATGATTATATAATTACACTTTGAAATTGTTGAATTGTTCTAGCCTCGTGATTCAAAATATAACGATCATAGTTAAAAATAAAAAGTTACGGAAGACAGGAAAGGAAACCTGGGGTCTGCGTTAAGCTCCTCCCGTTTCCTCTTTCAATATTAATTTCTGTTTCGTGTTCCCGCCGTAAATACATCCTCGTTTCCGCTGTTTCGAGCCAACCGATCCGTTGTGTCCGAGTTCTGCTTCCGTATAATTGTCGTGTTTCACCTTCGAGCCTGGCCCATCGAATTAAACCGCCTAAGGAAATCGTTTCCCTGTTGAAACGGATTCGTTCGTCGTTGTTGCGTCGAATTTTAATCGGGGCAACGGTCGTTAAACGAAACGGAGCCGCATCAAGCAGCGATGCACCGTGTTATGCGCTTTGATTAGATTAAGCCGTGTTTCTATGATGCTCCGCAGATCGTTGATCGAATTGCAAACGATACATCGGGGGGCAGTTGTGCGCTAATGTTTCCGTGTTACGCGATATCGAGTTAAATTGCTTCGATAAATCCGCGCATGCATCATCAGCCGTCTTCGATCGTGGCTATTTTATATAAATTGGAACGACGGAATTTATTTAGAAATATTAAAGCGACGAGTATCGGTGCTTCGTGTATTTCAGGAGCATAAATAGCTGTCAAAATTAAGTTTAATTTGATTCTAAAGGATCCCTGATTTTTGTAATATCATACTTCTTTCATTGCCCAGATTTATTTTATTTAATTCTATAATTGCAAAGTAACTGGATAGAAATCTAGTTGATGACTTTTCTATGTATTTTGCGTCAGGATTGTTAAAATTCCATCATAGAAGATTATAAAAACTAGTAGATCTAAGGACATATAGTATGCTTCAGCGATCATCGTTAATTTATCGTTATTAAAATCGTATATCGTGCGTTAAGAGTGATTACAGTCACCCCGTAGTAACTCTTCTTCGGATTTTAAGGGCCTCTCCAGCCACCTTTCAAATTTTCAAACTATTTTCAAGCTATCTCCTCAAGTTCCTAAACATAACAAGGCAAATTTATTTATTAACTCCATAAAACCACCCGAGTTTAAGAATCCAAAGAAAGCTTAAAATATTGAATAAAGGATTAAAAGTTCATACGAAACGAAACGTCCTCCTTTAGGACCAGCGATCCTGAGGCTGGTACCTGAGCCCTATAATGCGTCTAGGGTGTTCGTCGTCAAAGACGTCGTCGCGTCGTGTCGCCGTAATGGGCAAAATTCAGGGCGAAATTGCAACGGTGCGAGACGACGGGAACGTGAACGTGGAAGCCGCCCGGGGGCAGAATGAGGGTTAGACTCGTCGGACTCGGGGGCGAAGTGCAGCAGCCTGGTCGACGTTATAGGCCGTCCCCAGAGTGCAACTATGCCTTTGGCTTTGATGTTAGCCCGTCGATGCAGTCACGTGATCGCGCGGGCCGCGCCGTTATGCGGCGACTAATAGCGAGCGAAGCCCTAACCGATCCTACACATACGTGCAGAAACGAGCGGGCATTATCGAGAGGGAGCCGAACGGATGGGAAACGCGAATCGAAGGCTGACCGCCAGGAGGTAGCTGCGACTGGTACGTAACATCCGGGGGAAGGGTTTCACCTAGGAGAGGATCGACAGGCTCCGGATGCTCCGTGGATGCCTTACGGCAACCTAGTCGCGTATCCACTGTTTCGGCATATCGCGAAATGCAATTATCGGGTTGGATTGAACGGGCTCGAATTACTAGTCGGATGCGACGACTGGTCGCATAGGAAATTACCGTCGTCGACAGTTTCCGTTTACTAGATTGGGTTTTACCGTTTCGACTACTTTCGAACCGATCGAAAATCTGTACATTTTCTCAAGAAATTACAACGTTCGCTACTTTTGTTTCATGAATTTTCGGAAAAATTATGATTATTCGTTTTTTCAGAAAAATCTGAAAGTGGCACGTTTAAACGCGTAAATTTTAACAAATTGCGATGATAATTGATCATAATAAATCGTAGTCTTATTTTAAAATACTAATCGTTGAAATCTGCACATTTTCTTCAACGAATCAAAACGCTGTATGATTTTCTGATTATGTAACATATTTCATAAAAAGTTGAAAAAGACGCGTGAAAATAGGAAAACATTGAAAAATGAAAATTATCTATGAAACAGGAGATTTGAAAAATTGGTGAAACAAAACCGGACATTTCATATGTAACAATTTAATCTAACACATTGAATGCCGCGGGAGTCACCAGTGACCGGCACCCGAACATTTTCACAGTTAAATAATTCAGAAAAGAAACGATGAAATAAACCACGGATAGCGTTAATATTAAGCTAATACCGCTGGTTATTTATTTAATTGAAATGTTAAATTCGAAGATTAATTGACTGTGTCGTTAATAATTAAGGTTTTAGCGTGTCTGACTACATGCGTCCGTTTTCACTGTGGCATTCAACGTGCTAATATTATATTGAATCATCTTAGGGTGGAAAATGATTTAAGTTTAGCATCTTGTTAATTATCGTATTTTCTATTAATACTTTTAGCAATCGGTGTCTCGTTTTCCGTCGAGAATTCAGGATGATATTTCCATCGGGCACGTACATAATTTTGGATTTAGTGTCCACGTTAAGGCCGTCCGAGTTTGAGGATCAAGCTCGGAGCTGGCGAGATACGGTACATCGTGATTTGTGGACGTCAATACGGGGGTTATGCGTGACGTATCTCACCGATCATAATTACATCCTGTTACTGGAGATCCGGGTTCCTTCCTCGTACACCTCCACGCGCGTCGCCTTCTCCACCCCCTTGACGTACTCCCTTGCCCTCCTGATTTACCGACTTCCACTTGGTTTCGGCTTAATGACTCAATCGTCCGTTTCGTTCGAGAGATCAACATTTTTTTACCCGCTACATTGTAACAGCAATATTTCAATACAGTGGGTTAATTTTTCGAAAAGACATTACTTTGGTGACTTTGTATCCTGTAACTCTTAAACTTAAGAAATTACCTAATTAGTATTTTAATTATATTGTCACTTTTATTTCAAAAATTCTTATTTTTAACACGTTGAATGCCACGGCGTCACCGGAGACCGGCACCTGAAGTTTTCCACAGTTAAATAATTAACCAAAGAAACGATGAAATAAACCACGGGCAGCATAAATATTAAGCTAATAACGCTGGCCATTGAATCGAAAGGTTAAATCTAAAAATTAATCGACTGTGTCGTGAATAATTAGGATTTTAGCGTGTCTGACAACGTACGTCTATTTTCACTATGGCATTCAACGTGTTCAATAAAAAGACTAAAGAAATATCATGAAATTTAGAAAATAAAAATTCAAATTGCTGCTTTGTTAATATAATAATTATCCTTGGGACTTTTTTCTCGTATCACACACCGTTCATTGTATCCCTGACGACTGTATCACGAAACATTTTTCAGCTTTTCATTTCTTTCAAACGTTCGATCGTATGCATACACCCACTTAATTATCTTTACCCCATATCCTATGGTTTCACTTTTATAATAAATCGTGGACGTATTATTACAAAGTGTAAGTAGCGATCAGAGGGTTGAATGATAAAAGGGGTAGTAACGAAACAATGCAAAAAGTTCCCTGTCTAGAAGCGGGACTTTGTTTAAACGTCGGCCGGATCGCAATTTTACGATCGATATTGTACACCGTGAAACACGTGACACGTCTCGACTTTTCAACTTTCTATTCCAGTCTATCTTTCTGTTGTGTCGTTAATAAGGTACAACGTGTCTACTGAATTATGAACGGTATGGTAAACGTTACTACGGTTCAAGCGGGGCTATTAGGATAAATACGGTTATAATGCAGACCTTGGGGTTGGAAAGGGTATAAACAGCCAGTAAATCAGGAGGCTCAACCCTTGCGCAGAAAGGGCTGAACATAACTCGAAACCAGAACGAACGTTTAACACCTAAATCGACTGTTAACACGAACTGTTTTCCTCCTTCGTATCGAACTTGTTCTTGAGACGAATCTTTATTATACTATCAACATGTGAGTCGGTTTAGTCGAATAATTAAAGGAGGTAAATTTTACACGCCATTGAAATTAGAAAATTATATATTCTCAAGCAATAATTGCAATTAATTTCTAATTCAATTATTGTGACGTTTTCCCCCAACGACCCTCCCTCCAGTCGACGTGTTAACGAATATCTTCTCGGTACTTAACAATCCCCCACCCCAATGAATTACAAACACTCTTTTCGACTGAATCAGCTCTCGAACGTCTTGCAAGAATCAGAAACCAGAAACGAACCATCAAAACGCTGTCTCCGCAAACAAATCATTCTCACCCCTCGTCGTACCGTTGGTCCCAACCAAAAGAAGACACCGTGGCCAGAAGAAAGACGCTCGTTCGAGGATACAGACACGACCCGAATCCTTTTACGGGGATCGCCGAATTAATCCGCCATTAATTTCCGCTCGAGCACGAAAGAGCCGGTCAAGTGTGTAAAGCTTTCTCTAAACAAGCGTCCGCGTAACAAATGGCGCTCGATTCTCGTTCGCGTTCGTGTCCGTGGCTTTAATGCCCCGGCCATGTATGCATGCGACCGGAAGGTGATTAATGCCGAATCGTGAGGGGGGTCAAGATCCTGGTCGATTAATCAAATTAAGGGTGGAAGCGCGAGATAAAACTCGCGCCGTTGGAAAAGTCCGGCGAGAAACGACGCCGTTTCGCCGACCGTTGAAAGCGTCCAGCATCCAACGATGAAAAATGACGAGCATGACTTATCTGTATCGAGGACTCGTCGTAGCAACCATCACCCTTGGCCGAGAGGCGTGACCGGACGGGGTGGTTTGTTCGCCGGTCAACAGGGTTTCCGGTGAACCGAAAGATACGCTCCCGTGAGTAATGATTGGTCGAATCTCGCGACGTTCAAGCCGTGCTCGAAAGACGAATCGTTCGGACCTGTGATGTCTGGCAGGATTAATGTCGAGGCCTAACGTTGGACTCATGTTTAGGGATGAATCTGGAACAGATTTAAGGGTGTACCGGGCGAGATTGATTCGCGCTGATGCTACAGTTGAAGCAGGAATCGTGTGATGTTATTCATAGGCTCGATCTTTGGTCGGTTAGAGACGTTGAATCGGCGTTAAGGGGTGAGAATAATATTTCACGGATTTGGTTGAATTATTTCGTCAAGTTCTTTTGTCTGAAAGTCGTTCATATCGATAGAAATTAGCAGTACTTCTGGGAAACGGGTTTAATATTAAAATATCGTGTCGTAGGTCTTTGAAAATGTATTAATCAACCTTCACTGTAATAGCATAGTTATAAAAAAAGCTTTAAATTTGTATGCATCAACTGGTTCCCATAACCCTTTCAAACCGTATGCGTGTCAGAATCTCGATTCCACTTCCTTCCGCATAAAATTGAATTGTACATCAGTCCAACTGACGTTCGAGTTAACAAATCGTTGAATCTCTTCAGGTACGAACGGTGGAAAGCAGTTCGTATTGCGAGGACAGCATGTAAATGAGTAATTGTGTCGCGAGATTAGTGACACTGATGTTTCTTCAGGGGGCTTGTCGTCCTTTAAAAAGGAAAGAAAAAACGACAGGCCATGACTTATCTGTATCGAGAACTCTGCAGCACGTTCTTCAGCGAGTAGAGGCGTGACAACCGTAATACCGATTTGTTCTGGACACTTGAATGGGAACGAAACTGGACACTGGTCAGTCCTGAGAGTGAAGGGTGCAGGATGAAGATTCAACTCGCGTCACGGTTCGAAGGCCAACCAGGAGCTGGTGATCGAAGATTAATGATTCAACGCGTGATGTGCAACGATTTGTTAAGTTGAATATTTTGCTGTTAACCACCGAGGTACATCATTCGTAGAAAAAGTTCTTTCTTTAAGTATATGAATAATTTTACTTCCGAACTAATAATACCTTCTATGTCGAAATTACTTTAATAATCGTGTGAGTAATTTTGATAGTATAAATATTATAATTTATCTAAATTAACTCTCGAACGAGGAAGCCTAAATCAATCCTGATCCAGATATTTCATCTAAAGTTAGGTGCACAAATATTAAAAATAAAGGGATTAATATATTGCAAAGATGTAAAATATGGCAAAATTACAAATAGATCTAAATTTTCATGTGCACCGCATTCGATCGCAAAAGAAATGCAAAGATACGTGTTCCATGTAATTATTATTATAAACAGCAGATCAAATAATCCCCCTCATGAATATCCACTGACGTCTGCCCTGTACACGCAAGGATGACCGCTCGCAGTCTTCTTCGTTTCGGCATCAAAGCCCCCGGGATCCGGTGAAAAGGGTGCACCCATCGATGATCCCTCATCGCCCTGCGAGATCAGGTTCTGTCGACGATCAGTTAAGTCTTCCGTACGCGTAACGAGTTCATATCTCGCGCATCGTTTGCCTCGAACAGAAGTGAATACCGAGGAGTCCCTTGTCGGCAATGTTTCGCAGCCCTAGCGCACACCTGACGGATTCAAAGTGGACAGCGAAAGGAATAAAACGGTGGTCCGCCCGGTGAGATCACGTTGGTCCGGGGTAGATCGAGGCACAAAAGACTCCGACGATCAGGGAAATCGATAAGCAGGATGGAGTTAATCCTTTGATCACTCCGTGAACGCTATTATTCATTAGACGTTGGGGATTTTTAACCGACTTCGAAAAGGAGGAGGTTACTCAATTCGACATGTATGTTAATTTTTTTTTTTTTAATGTATGTTCGCCGATTACGCCGAGATGGATGGACCAATCGGAACCAAACCTTTTGCATCTTGTAGAGTGTGACCAACAGTTGGTCCCGTAAAAAAACCATTTTGGATTTTTTCATTTTTTTCGTGGTATTTCACGTTTACTCGACCTGATATCGATGAAACCTAGTATTACATTTTGCGGCCGGGTATGTTTCCACGATGATCGCATTTGCAACATTTCCTTCACTTCCATGCCATTCCCTGACCTTCCCTTCACTACCCTTCCCTTCCCATCCCTTTGTTGCTAACTACTATTCCCATTGCAAAATTCCTATTCTTTGATGCTACTCTGGAAGGAATGCTCTGATCGCCACTAAAAAATGTGAAATAAAAAAATTTTTGGAAAAAAAAATACAACCGACTTCGGAATGCACCGAAAAGGACGAAATAATTTTAATTTATATTTCGGAAACGGCGCAAAATTAATAATTTTCTACATTGGAAATTGTCAAACTTCTTTAATCCTTTTACATATTTTTAATTTTTGGTGCATTTCGAAGTCGGTTGTATTTTCTTCCAAAAATCTTTTTTGAGTAAACGAAAGAATCGTTAATAATGCGTGTGATAGATATTTATAATAATATTCTATTGTTAGAACCAATTGAAAGTCAGAAACTACGTTAAACCGCATAAGAAACGCGTATTAAAATTACTAAAAGTTCAAAGAGCTGCCAACAAAGTTCTGTTTCGAATTTCGGTATAAAGTTAGATTTGTAAGAAAGTAGGAATCTTCCGCTTTAATTTGGTTTTTGATTTACATCGATATCTTTATCCGTTCCTGAGATATCGTCGTGTAAAGACAAACGTAATTTTTGTAGAAATTCGCTGCCGCCTCACGCTTCGACCCAGACAGCGAGTGTCTAGCGTAGCGGTCACGTGGTCATTGTTTACGTCTAACCCTTTAGGATTCCTGGAAATGCGTATATGAATTTCCTAGAAAAAAGTCTACGGCCCATTCGGGAGTACCCTCGTACGCGCCGGCCGCTATACAAACTTTGGAACCCTATATCTCAGGAACTAATTAAGATATCGCGTTGCAACAAATTGCGTTATTATGTACGCACTTCCCTCTATCTTCTGAGCTATCTACTGCGTAAAATTTAGGCACGTTTTTTTTTTATATTTATAATACTTGACGAGATTACGTCGATTGTTGTTGAGAAGCAATGACTGGAAAAGTCATCTTTTCGTGTCGACGTTCGTAGTAGAATCTGAGGGAAATATTTTAAAGTTTTTGAGTTTTATTGATTGTCGATAAGAATGTATAAGCTGTTTGAACTATTTGAAGAATTGTTACAGGTTTTTTATTTAGTACATTGAGTCCGAAGATTTAAAAAGTTATGGATAAGGTTTTAAAAATATTTGAAATCTTATCTTGGTTAGATAGGTAGCCTATACTTATCAATTTTGTTATTTCTCATCTATCGAACTGTGAAACTGATGAAACTTTTTCCAAGCTTCTTTTATTTTATATCATTTACGATATCAAACATCAAACACCCCGAATCAAAGGGTTAAAAAGATTGCACAAGACGAACGAGAACAAACAATCAGCGTTCTGTTTCCTCCGAGTCAAAAAAACCACCTTCCTGATCCCCCAATAACATTCGTAAGACACGTACGTGTCCGGGGCGTTCAAAGGGTTAAATATAAGAAGTGAAATTCCGTAATACGTTCAGCGAGGAGGCAGACCTAGGTGGTGTTTCGAAGAGGGTGACACGGAAGAGGAGAGAAATAAAGAGATGCAGAGAGATACGGGGAGGGCCGTATTCGCAAACACGCGAATTTCAAAAGGCACTCGACTAGACGATGTCCCCGTCGTGAACGACGGGGCCCTTTGACGACGTATGCAAATACAGATCGAGCATGATAAATTGCTCTTGTCAAGACACCCGGTATTTCGCACGAGCCCATAGAAACCCGTTTCCATAGGGAACGGATTCCGCATATAATTTCGCCGACGAACGACGGTTTTCAGAGCCGAGCAACCAGCTCGACTCCTGTACGCGTGCTTTCCGCGTGGAAAACGGACGAAACTTTCGCGAGATCGGCGCCGATCGCCGACCCTTTTCACCGACGTTATCTGCGACGAGACGCGTTTTGGGGGCTGTTGATTGAATCTTGTATTCAAACCAACGGAACAGTTGCCTTTGCGTATATGACAAAATGTGGAATTGAAACATTGCTTTGTCTTATGCTGCTTCTTCTTTTTATTCAATTCGATGTCGATTTCGACTGATTTCTTTCTTGCCTTTTACACTGTGGGATTCTCAAGACGGTGGAAGGTTCAAAGTTAATCGTTTATTCCCGATATAGAGTACTTTTAAGAATTTTAAAAATATTTTATAAAACTTTGTAAGTAACATTAAATTTCTATCAAAAATTCAAAACGTCAAAAAGTTCGTTTGATCATAAAATGAGCGTAAAACCACAAATATGGTAAACGATTATTGACTCCAATGAGCAATCATCAAACAGCAATAATTATTGTGTCTTGAATCATAATAAATAATTGCTTATGAACGGAGCACAGATATTTCAAATTCAATTGCTTGTGTCCTGGAAACTCACTGTAATTCAGAAACAAAAATTAACCATATTTCTTATTGAAAGTATAAAAAATCTAGGTTACGAAGAAAGAGAGAGATTGATATAAAGATTGTTCCCAGGGTGTCGGTCGCCATTTTTCACGACGAATAAATAGTCGGTCGTAAAAACAGTCTCAGTGGGTTAACACGGTGTCGCTGGACCGGTTCCAGGGCGAGTGTGATGCAAATGACCCGGGACCCCCCACGAGACCCGTTAATGAGACGATTTAGCCACGAAATCGTGGACGAAGCACGGCTAAGAGTCCACGACCGGTGGAGATTCGTATTAACGCGATATGACAGAGAGATAGATGTAACCCCTCGAGGAGTCGTGAAGGCGTGATGTTGCCACTGGCTCGACAAAAGGCGCAGCCGTGTTAAACGGGACATAAATCTTCCGTCCAATGGCCCTCTCGTCGTTAACACTGGATTCGAACTAGTTTCCACCACCACGACGACGGGTTACAACGATAGGTCCGCTGCGATTCTAACGACTTTTTGAACAAACTTTGTATCGAACGTTAAAAGAAACTTAGAAGTTTATTAATTCTTCTCTAACTTCGAACATTTGAATATTGCAACGAAAGCAAGTAATTATTAATCGCGGGGTAAACAATTTATCTATCTTTGGACAGAAAATATTGGACGGATACAAGAATGCTTTGAGTCTTTAAGGCAACATTCTTATTGTATTAGAAAAATTAATTTAAACAAAGTTAAAAGGAGTCTAAAGTGATTTCAATCATCTGACGTTAGAGGTTAATTTCATACAGCACGGTAAAAAGAAGAAACGTTGATCAAACGAACGTACTCGATATTGCAATATAATTTTTCTAAGTGTTTTTAGTCTTCTATGAAAATTTTTAAATCGCTACAGGGTTAGGTTGTATCGATATTACCCGCTGTTATTTTCCCTTTACCTTATTTCCTCATTCACTTTAGATGCATTTAATCGCGGGAGAAACACGTTTCCGATACCCTCCATGTTCAATTCCCCTTAATTTCGACGAGACGGACGCGATGCGCTGATTTTCCCGACTTTCCAATTTAATCAGTGACCGCCGCGGCGGTTACGGCGCGCCGGTATACTCCGCGGAAGGCAACGATGCAACGAAACCGGATTCCGAATTCCTGATGGAAATGCAAATGTCATCAGTTCGTGTGTCCAATTTGAAATTAGGGAAGCGAATCGGAGCTTGGTATCCGGAAAATTTTCGATACCGGAATTTCACGTAGTCGTTTCCTTGCTACGTAGAATTCGAATAATGCTTCGATAGTTCCATCTCAGGAAAACTGAATTATTACGATCGCTTTTGTCGAAATTTCTGATGCATTTTTTATTCGAAAGGTTCTAACACCGGTTCATAATTCATTCGATGAATAAAACAGGATATATTGGCGAATGGCGAAGCCGTGATATAAAACATACACCATCTTATTTTGATTATTAAGGAATTAAATATTTAAACGCAGCAGCTTCGAAATTTCCAAAATAAAAATGATAAATACTGTTGGATATCGCTCTAGGCTAGTAAATCATCTTCTGTACATAATTACGCATACGACCCTTGAATCCGTTACTCACCGATCCTGAATCATACGGCTGACCCCTTAATCCTAGAATTCCATCTGTACTTCGCCCCATCCCCACCACTTCCTAAACCGAACTAGAAAACCTTTAAAAGGACTAGCGATACAGTTTTCAGCAGCATTATTCATTAAAATCGTACAGTATTAAGAATCGCAACGGCTGTAGAAACAAAGTGTCTTTTGTAAGATCTCTGTAGAAAAGTTAAGACTTAATAAATAGTTTAACTTCGGAATCTAACAATACTTCAAAACTCGATTGACATTGTTAGCTCTCTCCATGGTCCGTCATTCAAGGGGGCGATAGTTTTCTTTATGTTTAATTATGATTATTTTTGATTGTGAAAATTATGCTACCATAGGTCATTGAATTGATCTTGAAAACTATTATGCCATAACAATAAAAGTACGTAATTTTATTTATGAGAAAGTTTATTAATTATGTACATATAAGAACTCTTTTTCCTTCTCTCGTCATTGTCCAAAAAATCGTCTTCCATCGTTGACTGTTCAATTTTATGAATTCTAAATTCCTTAAAAAATTCGAAGTAAGGTAATTAACCTCTAATCAGCTACAAATTTCTTAAAGACTTCTCCATCACAACAAAAATAAAAATTTCCAACATTTCATCACGTTCCCCTTCACATCATCTTCCGAGCACCCGTCTCCGCTCGCTAATCCATCATTACAGTTTCCACCGTTTCTCGTGGTGCTCGATAATTAAAGCAACGCCGGATCGGTAGCCCCGGGTCATCGACGCGAGCCACGTCGCCGTCAGGAACGGGTGTTGTTCATCCTTGCCCGGCGAGGACGAGGCGATCGCCTGGAAATTGAAACCGCAGAGGCGAGCCTCGGTTGATTCACTGGAAACCGTGCACCCGAGATTGGCTTCGCGGAAACGCGATCTCGCTTGGCAGACGACCCCTTCGTCTGTTAACAGTCTAATTAAGATAGTAACCTGCTACTAGCGATAACGATGCCGCGAACCTGTCGGCGGAGGAGCGCGTCGCACCGCAGACAATTTCGACGGATGAAACGCGACACCACGCGTCTTCGCCCGTTAAAACTGCAGAAACCTTCAGGTGTAAATCGTGGGTGTTTCCTTTTGGAAAATGATCCAATGATCCCCTTGTCTCGCGACCGTATCGTTTGTTCCATTACGAGTCTGAGAACGTTTTCGTTCGTGTTCCAGCATCGGGTTGAATTCGTGGTAAAACTTGAATCGTCTCGCTTCTCCGATTCTACCACGCACCGTGTAGTTTTGATACGGGTATAATTGCATGAACTTTGTTTGCTCCCTCGCAACTATGGCGCTGAACGTGTTGTAACGGTGTAGCGTTTGTATTTCTGTTTCTTAATGATGAGTACATTGCCCTGTTTCTTGGAATAAAGTGCTCGTCTTATACGAAGTCTTGAAAATTGGTAGGTAATTAGTGTGTTGTTGATTATAAGAGTTCTTCGAAACAGAACACGTTGAAGATGAGTTTAATGAAAGTAACGGGTAACACACTTCATCTACCTATTAGTAGGATTTATATAATACTGTTGGTTGGTGATTAAAAACCGGTTAATATTGATTCAATTATGATTCGATTGGAATAATGAAAAATTTCAATTTTTAACCGCTATTGAATTGTTAGCAAATTTTCTTTATTCTTGACAAGAAATGGTAAAGTGTTTCTAGATTGCAACAATTTACTAGTTCTAATTTGTGTTCCTTAATTACTAATATAATTTCGATACATGGTACTAGGCAATGAAAATCATTGTATATCCCTAAGAACATAATACTTCAAAGTCACACGAGTGTACAAAGAATTGACATAAACTGTTTAAACCTCAATTTAAAACTACCAGAAACGTCTTTAAACCTTACTTCAATATCAATGCTCGTTTCAATCTCCCACTTACACAGGCCACCCTAGATATACCGTTGCTCATTCACAGAATCCTTTCTCGAGTACCTCACAATCGAATTGGTCTTTCAAATCTTCGCGGCATTCAGACACGAAATCACTTGGATGGTCTGAGCGATCATCGGGGCGTGAAATCATTAAACTCGCTTGCACGTATCGCGAAATCTTAGCGGCACGTCGCGTTTCCGCGTAATTCTCCGTGTCGTCGTTTATAAACGAATTTCCCGGCTCACGTTTGCATTGAGAGATTCGCGTCGTCGCTGAAGGAAGCGCTCGCGTCGACGATTCCTCGTCGGAAGATCGAGTTATTCGCGCGACGAGAGACCAGGAACGTCATTACCGGATCCGTTCCCGAAACGAACCAACCCCCCTCAGATTCCTTTTCACCTGACAAATCGGCTGAATTCGAGCGACGACGTTCTCGAACGCGAAACTTGTGTATATATATATATAAAACGAAGGTTTTACCAAGAGCCGGTGAAAAGCGAGGTCGGATAAAAAAGAAGTCGAGTCAGGGGTGGAAGTGAATGGAAAACCTTCGGTTTCAGGGGTGGATTTTAACGCGGGACCAGGATCGAGAGTTTAACCGTTACCTCGGATCTTTTCTAATCGCTCTCTCGAGCGTGCTCTGTTATTGCAGATGGTCAGATCTCGGCCATTTGCATGAGATTTCGGGGATAACGCGTCGGGAGGGATCGTTTCGAGTGTGCACCATTCGAAAGGAACCCGTGTACCGTTGATAAACAGGGTTCGAGGTGTCGGTGTCGAATCCAGGGGTGGAAAAGTGGAAGTTAATTGGACTCGCACGGAGCTATCGAGATGGGGCGGTTTTTAGACGACGTAGAATGGTGTTCGTCAATTATAGAAATGTATTATGTACGAGAAAATATTTAAGATCTGATATCTTAGATTTTGTCAAATAGATTTTTCATCGACAAATTTGAATAGCTTGAGTATACAGAAAAAATCTGTTAAAATTTGTTAAATTTTCCCAATATTTACAATTCTTATAAATAATATTTCTTCTGTGAGTAATATACCACAAATAAGATTCTAATTTATCTCTCGAAATACTTTCCCAAGTAATCTTCCATAAAACGCCAGCCATAAAACCTTCGCATTTCCATTTTTATCTAAAAAAAAAAATATCTTATTTCTTTTTCAGGATGATCCAGAATCGAGTCACCTTCGCCGAAGACACGAGCCGGGGAATATTCGCGTCGCCCTATCTCTTCATCCCGCGCCGGATCGAAAACACCTTGCGATCGTCGAACGTTTCACCCTCACCCTTCGGCAATTTTTCACGCGACTCCAATTCCCGTCGACGAGGCTGTCGAACGGTTGTGCAGGGCGCGCGCGACCCGTCTCGCACAAAAGCGCATCCTCGGGAGGAAATTTATCGCGACGGGACGACGTTTCTCGTGAAAAGCGTCGAAGAAAGGAGGTACACGCGACGGTATGGGGGAGGTGGGTTCGTCGTCGGCAATCTCGTGAATAGGCCGGGCTGCCTTTCGCGAATCAATTCAAGGATTGACTGCGCGCTGCATCTCGCTCCCGATTTTCCGGTTTGAAAACGCGGATATCGGGCGTTCCCGAGCGGAAAACGCGCACGCCTCGCATCCACGGAATACTTCCTCTCGGCCGTGCACGGTTACTGGATGAATGAAAAACCGACCGGCAACGGAATGCAATATACCCCATCGGCTTGGTAAGTGATTCGAAACATCGAAGCTCGCCGGCGATCGACTCGATAAAGACGATTTCGACTTCCGCCTTTGTATCGTCGCACGCGAACGCTTTTCCTACTGGTGTCGCGAATTCATGGGAATCGAACCGTGATGGAAGCGATCGTGGTTCGCGTGTTTTCGACGGACGAACGCGATTCGAGGGATCGAACGATCGGGACAAATTGATTCGACGACAATACGATTTATTGCTACAACTAGCCGCGGGATGATTGATACCGTATCTGCTTTCTGAACGCGTATGGTTTAACGATTAAAGGGATCGATGGGTGAACGTGGACGAATTTGTCGAATGTTTTTCATGAAAGGGTCGGGCGGAGCGTATTCGATTCGGAGCGGAATAATGAATGAGAGAAGCGGAAACTTCGTTGGGAATTATTGGGGGCGAAAGTGTTTTTAAGCTTCGGGGAAATTTTTCGTGCTTGTCCGATCGATATTCGAGGGATGTTGAATGAATAGAGATACTGATAAAATTGAATAACGTTTGGATAATTAATTATCGTGCGAGCAACCGGCTATTCTGATACCCGTTGTTTAAACACATTTTATTTTAGTACTTTGAACGCCATGTCGAAGTCGCAGAAAATCCTCTGAATTTATAATCGTATTTTCTGTAGTTGTGGTGCTTTATTTTGGTAATATTTAGCTCGGTTCGTGGAAACTTTGTCGCGTGCCATTTGAATTATTTCTATCCCCTTAAGGAAATCAAGGTAATTTCCAATCTTTTACTTTTGTAATGTTTGTATTTCCTTTTATCACTAAAGAGATAAGTAAGATTCATTCCGAAAATATTTACAATAAAAACTGAAAATGTATGAAACTTCTTATGATAAGTTTTATCATAAAATTTCACAAGTACTTAAGGGGTTAAATGATGATATTTCTTAATGTAATATTTCCTACTTTTTCCCTCACTTACGCAGAAATTGACGTGGTAACGTGTCAGGAACGAATTTTCCAGTCAAGTAACGACACCCCTCACGGGGGTGCGATTTAATAACGTCCTTTGTGGTCAATGATCCGTGCCCATTAGCGATAGCTTCTACATCATTATAAAAAGAGAGAGAGAGAGAGAGAAGAAACGAACACGAGAGTTTCTCGCAACGAGGCCTTTTCCGCGCGACAAATGGATGCTCGTTCGCGCGCGGAAACTTATCGTCACGCGTGAATCCAAAGGTGAAAAATTCTTGTGAAAGGCTCTTTGATGGCGTTGTGAACGCGTGAACGGGGCGCGGAGCACGCCAACGTGGGGATCTCTGTTCGAATCAATTCGCAGATCGGCACTCGCTTTCATTTCCCTCGTTTACCGGCTTCTATGCTCTAACGGTCGTTGCCAGGATCGTATTCCTCGTTCCGAGGTTCTTGCACCTTTGCTGCTCGCGAGCATCGTTGCTCGGGTTCATCTGTTTCTTGGCTCCGAACAATTAATCTCGATAGATATAAGGTTTGTAGAATTAAATTGAAAAAGTTGTGGAAAATTAACGAACCGAGGAACTGACGAATTTTCAGATATATTTAATCACATTTTAAGAAATTGCAGTTTCAAATTAACTAAAGTATCTCATTGTTGTGCTATGTGCTACAACTTGAATGAGAATGCTTGAGAATGCTTTATATTGATACTGGAATTTGTAATAACCACAGAAGGCACTAATCAAAAATTTCTACATTCATTTCTGCACTGTTCAATATTATTACTATCAAAATAACAATTTTCGCTACTCGAGTCATATGGAGATAATTCCTGAATTTTCATAAGAATTCAGTTAGAACTTCCCAGTTCTTCTGTTTTTATCTTCAAATCTACGTTTTGATATTTAGTAGGAAATTGAGTACGAGTATTTTATCCTTGAGGTGGCATTCAGAAAATACCAGTCCCTATTTCGTCCAAGATAAAATAACACCTTATAATTTACATTTTAACACTTCGACTGCCACTCTGAAGCTATTGATAATTTCATTCGATATTTCTTACTCTCCCAATTATTTCGACTTAAAAAAAATTTAAGAATTCTTAATAACATGTGTAATGGATTTCTATGGAAATTCGAGTGTCACCCAGATACGACGTGGCAATCAAATTCTTACGGCCCTGAGAAACGCATCCAAACACGGGCTCGCGAAACGCAACCCTTACGGAACGATACGCAGGGATTCAGTCCAGAAGTGCACCCTTTACCGCGGCGTCGCAGAGGAAGAAGTGCATTCATTCAGGGAGAGGGGTGCAGCGTATCAGGAGGATTGAGCCTTCTTTCCTCTCCCACCAGCATCTCCACCACCTCCTCCTCCTCCTCCCTGTTCTGTTCTCTCCCTTTCGATTCCCGGCTTGAACGCCACCTCTTTTTCCGCAACCTCCCTCCCGGCATCCCTTTCATCGCTTCCTCAGTCCCTTTTTGCTGTCAGGGACAGGACGTTGACCTGACCTGGTGAAACACATACGGAGGTCCTTACACGGACTCTGAACCGCGGCAGCTCGCTAGAATGCACGATGCAATCCCGAGAAGAGGAGGGATTTTTTTTTTTTACATGGGGTGCATTAGGGGGAGAACAAAATGGCTCGGTGGTAATGGTGGTGGTGTCGCATTACGAGCACCAGTGTCGAGAAGAAGGTGGAACTTTAGCTGAAAACGAGACACCCAGCAGAGAAGTCGAGATATCCTTCTTTGTTTTTCATATATTTGTTTTTTTTTTTTATCTCTTTCCAGGATCTGGGAACGCATCATCTCGCGATCGCGAGTTTTACGCTTTTCAGAGGGGTAGTTTATTTGCATCGTACTCGCGACGGGCTATGCAAATTGTACGATTCATGTCCAACGGCCTCTCGAGTCCTCGTCATCCTTTGACACGCTTATCCACGTTGCTGGACCGGGACGGAAATGCTTGGCGGTGAATTATTCAGGGGTTGACCGGTGGAACGTTTCGTCTTTGGGGTTTGTTCAGCGAGGATGACGTTCTTGATGGGGAAAAAATGTCTGAAAGCGTTTCTCATCTCTGCTCTCAAGTCGGCCGAGAGTCTTTCCTCAATTCCAGAGTTTATTATTTGATATATTGTTTTGTACAATAGAAAGTAATTATAATCAAGGAATTAGCAAATTGTTTGCCGTCTTCGGAACTATAAAAGATATGAAAGTTTCAAAAGGGAGAGAATTTCGAATCTCAAATTGATACGTTTGTTTAACACTTCAGATGTGAAACTTAATTTTCATAATAATCGTAGATTTCCCAGTTATTGCACATTAGTACTTATGTTTCGAGATATTTTATAAACGAAGGGGTTGAATTATAAATACACTTTATAAGCGTATGATCGAAATGGGTAATTAATTCATTAATTCCGTATTATACGAAAAAGATTCGTTTGCAATACGAAGATCTGCACGACGATCTTCGCCCTAAGTTCGTCAAAAATCGAACATTTGCCTAAGCAGTAGCTGTACCTACACACGTGGTTTCCGTACTCTCCGTCAATTATTATCTTCGTCGTAGGGGGCGCGTTTTTAACGCTGGCCAGTTGAACAGGATCAATCGCGACCGATCGAGCCGTTAATGGCGAGGGTCTGGAATTCCGCGTCGCTACCCGTTATCGGTTGAAATCGTATCGGGCAGAATCGAGATTTCGCAACGCGTCAACGATACTGCGTGCCGAGCGTATTCGAGTGCATTGATCCGGTCAAAGCAGGGCGGCGCAATGAATGCGTTAAGTGCAGTCTTATATGAGAGAGTGAGAAGGGTGCAGCGTGCCGTGTGGCCGAAGAGGTTGAACGGGGGAAGGGGTGCTTGGCTGAGTAAAGGGTGTACTGACTGAGAATCGAAAAGAGACGGAAGGAATTCACGAGGGACGGGAAGCCAGGAAGGGAGAAGCGTACGGAGGGCAAGAGAAAGAGAGGATCAGAAAAGAGGTGAAGGGGAGGAGATCACCCTACATTATGAGTACACCACCATTCAACTCGCTTATTACTTCCTATACAGGCGGATTCTTCTAACCAGGTCGGGATACGCTGGTCCTGTGACAATCGACTCCGCTTCCTTTGCTTCGAACATTATTTATTTAGTCTAATGATGTTCGTGCAAATACGTATTTTTGTAGAATTTGTCATTAGATGATTCTAACGATGAATCTTTTATGTAGGTGTTTAAAATGTACAGTTGGTTTTATAATTGGGTTGAAAAGTATCTTTATAAAAATTAGTGACATGAACAAATTATATTATGGTTATATACATTTTAATCACTCAATTCAGAAAAATACATTACAAATTTAAACCTTGTACCTTTGATAATAATTCAATCCCCTCATTGTGTATCTTCATCAAAACCGAAGATCTTGCTGAATTCTATAACACATTAAAAATCTTAGGATCATTCCACTTGCCGCTGACCGGAAAGTCGGCGACGCACGGTCGTCCAGAGGTATTTTTTAATTATCAACGTAAGACCACATTTTTCCTATTTTTGAAAATTCCTCCATATACCAGATTATTTCTTAGCTCCTTGCTTAATACACAGTTACATGTATCGATAAGTGTTCCCCGTATGGAAATACACGTGCAACCCCTTAGATGCGTTGCGGTTGCCAGCCTGTAAACACGTTCCTTACTTCCTGATCCCGCTGTGTTCTCCTTGTGGCTTGGTCGTGTACCGTTTTGCTCTCGATCAATGGCTACCCTCGTGAAGTGTTTTCGTTATTCGAAATCGTTGGCCGGAAGACACGGAGGTTGTTAACCCCTCGAGCAGTCGAGTTCCTTACGTGTGTGCCTCGTTTCACTATTGTACCATGCGTTCGTTCCCAACGTGACCAACATTCCTTTCAAAACGCCCCGTGATATAAATAGATTAAACAATTTTGAGAACTCTCGGAGGAATCGTGCGATTCGCGTGTAAGGAGAAAGAAAAGGGAGAAATCATATTGCTGGAACGTCATCGAACGTCCAGAGGTCCCCCTATCGTTCGTGATAAGTCCGAGGTAATCGTCTGACGTATCCATGAATTTTTTAAGAAAGCTTCGAGCCCCGAACCGTCGCGTCGACGAGACGTTGATCGTGGTAAATAAACAATGAAGCCGAAGGTAGCTTTCGAGGGGGGTCAATCAACTTGAACTGTCGATGAAAATTCTTTTATCGTTCGGGGAGAATCGAAAATTTATTATTTCCGTGGTATGGATCTTCAACGTTTACCATCGTTTCTTTTAATTTTCCAATTACTCGTGGAATTTTGTATTTTGTTAAACAATAATTGACCAAAAATATCCATTCTTTACCTCGACTTGCTATAAATTCGTGTAAAAATGAACCCGGTACCGACGGATGGATCGTTTCCCCGGGTCATGGATCGTTCTATCAACCTCTGATTGACCAGAGCTCGCGAGGATCCGCGAAATTAAACCCCACCGCTTGACTTTTCGCTTTATCGTCGCGTCGCGGCGTCGAGCTCGCGGAAACTCTCGATGCGAGCTAGGGACACCAGCCGCGAGATCCAGCCATGGCGTAGGATTAACAACCGGATAATGAAGTCAGTGTTTCATGCCCTGTGAAATTGCTCGCCCGCTCCGCTCGCCATTCGATTCTCGCTTTGATTGCGCCATGGGCGAAAGCGCAATGCCCATAAACCGGTCCGGCGTTGAGCACCATCGCTGGAGTGGCCTTTTCCCGTGAAAGCCACCCTTTTTACCCACAGCCACCACCACCACCACCCTCCATACACTTCTACCACCTCATCGAGCCAACGGATTTTCCACGGCCGAAAATTTCCCGGTTTTCCTGGCCAGGCACACACGTTGACGCGTTGCTCGCTTTCAAACGACGCCCGGCCACCATTTCGCTTTACAGACCTTTCACGCCGTATTACGCTGAGCTTTCCGGTGTTTTTCAAAAATTCCCGCTAAAGCTATTACTCGCTGTGGCGGGTGGGCGAACGACTGTTTTTCCAGCGGACAACCGGCGGGCGAGATTCCGACCGGATTGGGCCTCGACATCCCTCCGGTTTCTGGCTCGTTTCTCGTTCGAGTCCCGTTGGAATTTGTTTTGTTATTGTAGTGTTTTTCGAAGGGATAAATTTGAATTTAAATAGTTTATCAGGAAGAACCATTTATTGCCTGCAATTAAGTAAAATATATAGTGGGTGATCAAATTATTAGAGCCGCTTGGATAAATTGACGATTTTACATAGAAACGATTAGTTTTTAAATGAAAATCCACTTAGAGTTTTTATTCGTTTTTTTTTTATGGTGTATTGATGCTTATAAAGTTCTCATACATAGTTGGCAACACTATGAGCGACATTGTTTCTCGTGTGGATATTATTTTGCGTGAATGTCGACTACCTAAGAATACGTTGAGTGCCACAGTGAAAATGGACGTATGTAGTCAGACACGCGAAAACTCTATTTATCAAGAATACAGTCAATTAATTTTCAAATTTGACCTTTCACTTTGATAGCCAGGATTATTAGCTTGATATTAACTCAATCCGCGGTTTATTTCATCGTTTCTTTCATTAACACGTTGACTGCCACAGTGAAAACGGACGTGTGTAGTCAGACACGTTGAAATCCTAATTATTAAGAATATAATCAACTAATTTTCAAATGTAACTTTTCAATTCGATAGCTAGCATTATTAGCTTAATGTTAACCCTATCCGTGGTTTATTTTATCATTTCTGTTGGTAATTATTTGATTGTAAAGAATTTCGGGTGCCGGTCACCGGTGACCCCCGTGGCAATCAACGTGTTAAGAAGTTTATAGGTTATATCAGTGTTGTCATTGTTGTTTTACTGTTTTTACATCATTTTATTCGTAAGTAATTATTTTGTTTGGCATACTGATGATTTATAGAACATTTTTTTAATATGGGCAAAGGTAAAAACCTTTCTCCCAGTAAAATCTTGGAAATAAAAGCATTGATTACTCATAGTAGTCATTCACACACAAAAATTGCAAAAAAAGAAAAGAAAAAACGAAAAAGCTTGATCGTGGCTCTAATAATATTTGATCATCCACTGTACACGCCATCACAGTTTTCTTTGCGATTATAAACATCATCTAAAGTGCTGAAGTCATCAGTGACTCTATCTTAAGACTTATTTAGAGGATTAAAGAAACTTAGATTTTCTTTACACACTTGAAAACAATGTATTCAAACCAGAACCAGCAAACAATCAACTTCCGATCTAAATCACTAAACTCGTAGACAATAATCTTCTTAAAAGAACGCAGAAACCAACCAACATTTTTATGAAACTCGAACCCCATGGTCCAACTGGTTCACCATTAACTGTGCCACAATCGTTATTCATCTAATCCCAATGAATTCTCTAATAACGATCGAACACCGAGGCGACGGACAAATAACACGTAATGACAACGTCGGTTTATGCAGGTAATTGCTTTTACCCCGAACCGCTTCATTATCCCATAATGAAAAGAAAAGAGACAGCGTGACAAGGACAGATAGAGATAGAGAGGGATGATTCCCAAAATGGGGTATATCATCGTGGTTGCGGCGAGATATCGAGCTCGGGGCCACAATGATGATAATCATCGTCGTCGTCATCATCGTCATCTCCATGGACAACAAGCGTCCGCGCCACCCCTTGACGAGGGATCGGGACCACCCTGAAAGCCACGGTGATTGCGACTCCTCGATTTATTGAACGGCCCTGGCTAACGCCCCCCCACGCGTCATGGATTTCGCGAATTTACATGAAAATCGAGCCGGGGTCTTATTTTAATTGGGAAACGGACGTCGATCGACACCGTTTGCTGGAAAATTAAATTAAGCGAGATGGCGATTCAACTGTATCTCGGATGCATAAATTTCATCGGTGATTATCGATGATTCAAACTGGATTTTCAAGTAGTTTCGTTTATGGAAATAATGTAATTTATAACGCGAGCTGTTTGAAAGTTATTGTAGTTTTATTTATTGAATTATGTAAGGTGGTCTTTGGATTATGGAAATTATTTTTTAAACGAGTAGACATTTCTTTGTTGTGGTAGAATTATTTCGATCATACGTTAAGACTAAATAGTTAAGACAAGCAAGCAATAGAATAATTCTGAATTATACTACTCTGGAAGCAAATTGAAGCACTGTATTAAAAAATGAATTTTTAATATCTTCAATAAACCACCTACTACACGTCTCACGGACACCAAACAATTTTTCAAATATGTTTGTTTCTTCCGAAAATAAGAAGAAGTCAAGATTTTATGTAAATAAAGAATTTCAATCCTCAAAAATCCTACTTGGAATGATTTTAAATAACCTCTCACTGTACTGGATTTTATTAGGGAGGACAATATTACGCCAACGTCTTCTGGACAGCTAGTAGGTGGCTAAGGGTTAATAGTATCGCGGTTATTTATAGTACATATCATCATTCAACCGTTTTTACAAAAATCGCACAAAATCAAGCAAAGCATGCAACCGAATAAAAAAATAAAACAATGCATTACACCTGTTTCACTTCCATTTTTGTCCACCCCCGAGGGAGAAAAACATAAAATCCCCGTCCCGTTTTCCCACCGACCGGTGAGCTTCAAATTGATCGTTCGAAACGTTGAAGAAGGATTAGCCGTTCGCGAACCGGAAAAATACAACCGCCGCGCAACCGATCGAAATTAAAGCGTCCGCGTGAAAATCCCCGATTTATGCCCATCTGGCCGGTCCTTCGAACCGTGTCGCTCCATATCCGTCAGTTCCCGATGATCCCGGTTCCGGCGAAGCAATGATTCCCTCTCCTCTCTGGTCGTTACACGAATTTCATCTACGCCTCCACTGCGCTATCCAAAGCCGATACCGGGATGATGAACTACGCGGATTGAAAGCGATCACGGGTGTTAACAACGTTATAACATCGGCCCTGAGCACCGGTTACAGTATCGCAGTGGATGCGGTCACGGTGCTCATGGTGTTTCTCGTGGCGGTTTACACGTAAACCCGAACCGAAAACCGCGAGAGGCACCAAGTCGAGTGTCGTTGTGGAAATTCACTTACGGCAACCGCAATGGGTTTTCGTCGTTTCGCTTGGTTGGCTCGTGTCGCACCTTCTTTCACCTGCAATCGTGTCAGTTTTATGGCACGCCAGAGATTTCGTTCCTCCGTAAGATTCGTATCGATTTGATTCATGGACTCGTTTATGGCGGTTATTGTATTTTCTTTGGTAAATCATTGAGGATACACAAAAGTGTCTGGTGTTTTTCAGGGAAATATTTTTCGTCAAAGTGTATTCCAGCATTATTTGCCCGAGGTATTTGATAAAACTTAAATGATCCTATATTGCTGTTTATTCGTAGACAATCATCCATAATGAAAGGTTTTAAATATTACACGTTTCAGTAAAGATATCGGATATCAGGTAATTAATAAGATTCCGTCGTTTGGTAATTTAATTTTACCGCCTTATTTTTACCGAACAGAATGAAATCGACGAGGGGTTGCGTTTCATCCCCGTCGTTCGTGCGGATCCGCGCGTGTTCACGCGTGTACGTACGAGCAATAATGCAACGATACAGCCGGTGTTTAGTACCCCGTATTATCGTGATCCGTGTTTGACCACGGCTCGCGGCCGAGGCTGTTTGCGCGATACACATGCGCGCGGATCGCTGCTGGTCGGATCACGATATCGAGGCAGATGTATCGTTAAGATATCGAGCGTGATATCAAACGTCGAATATGCCTGGCGCACGTGTTACGGTTACCTGGCAAACGATCCTGGCCCCGAAACGAAAACCATCCAGGCATCGATTGCCACGGTTACAGCCACTTCGAGAGGCGTAGGCGATAGTCAAGCTACGATTTTGACGTGGTTAACTACCCGGCTAGACCTGTTCGTTCGAACGATCCGTCGATACCGAACGACGGTTTAGCATTTGCTTTTCTAGCTGACACAGAGTTGCCTGTCCTCTTCCTCGTTAACGATCGCCCGCTTTATCGTTCGGTTCCTCGTGGTTGTTTGTGACGGCTCTATGGAGTATCTTGTTTCTTTTTTACACCGGAGCTTTCGAAGCGACGGATTTTGCAATGACAGTAGCGACATTTGAAGCTTTTCGTGTATAAGGACATGGTATAATGGACCGGAGATAATCATGTACGAAATGGAATAAATGCTACTTTAATCTACTTCAATTTCAATTCCACGATTGATGCTCTCGGTACACAAAATGTCGAACGTTCGGTAATTTTAACGTTTAGAGAATTCGGGTATCCTCAAACGAGATCGGTTCAAAGGTCCGACGCATATCTCAAAGCTCTCCGTTTCGCAATCGAAACGGGCCAGAATCAGAGCCATTGAAAGCGGACGCCGAACGAAATATCCGGCAAATACGGAGCAAGATGCTCGAGGTATCGCTTGGTATTGATCGATAGGCTCTCGATTACTTCGGATAGCAAGGTAACATGATACTGAGATTGAAACTAGCTATTTCACGAATTAAATAAATGCTTTCATTCTTTACACGATACTCATCATAAAAGGAAATTAATTACAATATTACTACAAAAAAATTTGTATCGTTTATGTATAGATAGCGATATGAGTTGTGATTTTTAACCATCAACCTCAAATTACTACATCTCAGTTTAAAATAAAATTTGTTAATCAAATCAAATAATTAGCGTTAAATAACCATATAATAAACATCCAAATCTGAATCAACTCATTTTCCTTCGTCCCAAAAATCTTTCTTAATCTAAAGAAGAACTCACTCCTCACCGGATGTTAAATATTGCATAAAAAATGCTGCAAACTTTTGTACATCCCAATTATACATAGCCAGTTCGATTGTTCGTTGAGGTTTAAGGAGAGGACCAGAATGTGGACTTTCGAAACGAAAAAGTCGTTCACGCTCGTCCACACAGTACAAGCGTGCATGCACGTCCGAGATACGAGGCCTCTTTACGAGCAATATCTAATGGATTGCATCGACCGAGCGCAAACGTTAAATTTGACGTTCACGATTATTGCGGTCCTCCGGGGAGGCTGGCGGTATACAAGCACGGAAACAGGGGAGGTGGACGATGCTCGACGTTAATTTTATAATCCTGGCGAAAAAGTTACGACCCTCGGAGTCGACCGAGTCCAGATCTCTTTTCCTCTTTTCCAGCCGTGCTTTTATACCCTCCCCCGCATGCCCAACCGCGCCGGTTCACGGTGTTCGACGGTTCCCGCTTTGTCACGTTCTAATCGCGATGCAAATATCGTCGGACGAGCTTATAGGATTTTGCGTCCAGTGTCCGTCTAAAAAGACAATCACTGGGACTATTTATTATAAATAGTTGATTTCGATTTTGATTATTGATTTTCGTTTTTCGAGAAATGAATTTATTTTGTAACACAGGCACGTTGGAGCAGTGTGTACGGATTTTTCTACCGGTGCCAGATTATGTTAATTTGATTCATGAAACCTTCAATTCTACACGTATATCCATCAATAAACTTCCAATTGTACAAATTTCTCGAGATCTGCGATCTTCGGTACCCTCGAAGAATGTTCACCGCCTGAAGCAAATTACCGAATTCGCGACAGCAGCCGTGTTCAGGTAATTTCGTTGTTTCCCCGCTCATCAAGGTCGTCCACGGTTTCTTAACCCTTTCAGACGCAACGCGAGCCGAAAGGGTTGCGTCCTGGTTGTAATATTCATAAGTGAGCGGGTTGTTTTTCGCGCTCGCCGACGGCTGTTAAGTTTAACGGAGTTACGCGTTAACGGGTCCCGCTTTTGCGTTTAAGAAAGCCCGCTTTGACGCGGCGAGATCGTTTCCAGGAGCCGTGAGGGTGTCTCGTAAAGCCGGCGCTCTTTCAGCTCGTCTAAAGGCTCGTCTCGCGACAGCAACGAAGAGGAAATTCTTGCTAACCATTCTTTCGTTTTATTGTTTATTCAAAAGCTCGTTAGAATTTCATAGGGGCGGGCGGGCGGGTGGTGCCCGTCGTTTACGTGAAACGCGTACGCGAAACGATCCTGTTTAAGGGGATGTAAGCGGCTTTTTTTCTCCCCTGGGGCACAAAGGGTCCTGTTGCCAGTGCCGAAGCAGCTTTTTGACTGGCTCGTTCCGTTCAGCCTTCACGGGGAATAATTAACGCGGTACCAAAAGGGATTATGAAAATTCTACGGACCTGGCCTCTTCGAGATCGGAAATTTAAACGCCGTCGAACGAGTAGAAGAGACACTGACGTGTTTTATCGTGAAATCGTGGCCATACGTTTACCGTGATAGAAGAAATCTGTCGAAACCACCCGTTTTATCCTTGAAAATTGAAGTCTATCTTGTTCCAGGGAACCATCCGTCGGAGCAGGACGAGGAAAAAGCTACACTGTCCAAGGGATGAAAATAATTTTCAAGTAAAATCGTTCGAGGGACGATGGACGCAGGGTCTACCCATTCTCCCCCCGTATCAACTCGAAACGCTTCGAAAGCAGATTCTCGCTCGACGTTCCCGGTAATGAGTGCATCATCCCATCGTTATGCAACCGTCCGACGACGACGGGTCGCTCCTTCCACGAACCGATCCGAGGAATAATCAACGGGGACAAAGCGGAGCGAGGCAACGACGCTCCGGAAATGACGATCCTCGAGGAGCTTCCTTCCATCGTCCTTCGGGTGGCGGCGTGTCCTCGGGAGGACGCACAATGAGCCTGTAATACGAATCGGCAGGAAACCGATGACGGCGTTGTTGCGTCCTCCGCGAAGCACAAAAGCGCCCAGCATCTAGGTAATAACTTGGGGTAATCATCGAACGAGTTGTACGTGCGTGCACAACGACGACGTCGCTAACGTCTGGAAGGATACGTGTCTGTTGTTCGAACAGGGGAATATGTGGCCCGATAATCACTCCCGTCGTCTGAAATAATTCGCTTCCTTTTAGAGAGGAAGGGGAAACGGAGGAGAAACCACGTGGATGATTACAAAAGCGTATTTTAGGGGAGGCTATGGAGATTTCTAATTTGTGGGCTCAATGAGACGATGTTCTTCGGGATTTATCGTTCGTACGTTGGTTGGAGTAGGGAGGTAATTATTTCTGATGGTGGTGGATCGATTTACGATCGAATCTATTGGATAATTACAAAGTAACGAGAGAAAGAAAATTCTGATAACATTGTCAGTTTTATTGGAGTTTTCGTACCACAAAGGGACAAAACGAGTTTAATTAAGAAGAGATACTTTTACTGTGACGATCAATTCGTTAACGCGATATTTGTCAAGGTGGAGGAAAAATGTTCCATCGGTTTCTTTTGCAATGCTCTAAATATACTTAAATATAGATCATTTGTCTGTAAAACGAATAGATATTACAGAATAGATTCATAGAATGTATTAAACTTATAGAAGTCATGTTTCATTCATCCTTTTGACGAAATATACATAGATATTTCTCGAGCTATGAGGGGGTTTTATTCAAAAATTTTCATTATAAATCAAGTCTGATATAAAATAGATAGTTTGTTTGTTTTCTCCAGGTTTGCATAAACCGTACCTGGGGATGGCGTTACCAGAGCTTACCACCTTTTTTTTACCCAATAGTCGCCTTCTAGTCGCCTCTTACGACAAGCAGGGGCTCCCCACAGGGTGTCATATAAAATATATCCAGTTTTCTGTATCAAAATCTTCATTCTTCTTTATGATAAAAATTGTCCCGTTCTAAGTTGTCTACATTTTGATACAATGCCGTAAAAATTCATTTCCTCTCCACTAAATTTTGAAAAGTCTAACTTTCTGACTCAAAGGCCTAAGTGTGTACATACTATTTCTTAACTGATCGAATTGCGAATGGTTTTGCGACACACGCAGTTATCGACCCGTTTTTTTTTTTCACCGCGAATGGGAAGCGCTTAACAGGAAGACACATGTGTGTCACTCGTTGCTCCATTTAAAAGGCGAGCTGAAGAGCAAAAGAAGGACGTCAGCGTGCGTACTTTTATCCCGCGTAATTAAAACCACGGCGTCGTCCTTCGGCCACCGTGTGGAGGGGTGAAGGGTGGATAATGACGCCGCGACGCCACCAAGTCATGGAACGACGCTTCTCTACGCGTGTTTCGTGCGTGCACGCGCTTTCCCCTATTTACATTCGCGTGCTTGCGTTAATGCTTCGCTCGGATACGCTCGCCACCGCGAAACCGGTGCCCCGACGCCTCAGCCCACCTTCAAACATTCCAGAATCGTGTTCCAGCTTGCATTTTGCGTGATTATCGCTGGAAAGGGTAACAACTACATCTACAACCCCCTCTTCCTTTATTCCTTTCGTGTGCCGTTGTTTTATTTCACTTCGAGCCGGATGAAGCGACTGTTGCTTTTCTTTGATGGATCTTTGGCGATGATTTAATATAAAATACGTACTTATATTCTTGAATTCGTTTAATAACACGAATTTATTTAATCATTCATTTCAACCAATCGCACGAACGATCACTGCCGCGTTCAGGCATTTCGTAAAACAGAAAATACACCTTCGTCTAGACCGTAAAAGTTTTACTTGAACATGGCACGAAAATGCATCGCGACTGTTTCCAGCAGGATTGCAATTCATTTAACGAAACTCCATTCCAATCCCAGCGCTTCGGGTCCTCGTGATCCAGCGCCCAATGGACCAGACAGAAAACTCGTGGCTTTTTTCCCCGACAATATTTACGCTGGCGCAGCAGGCTATCGAAACAAGTTAGATTGTAAAACCGCGGCAGATTATTGCGGTTGAAATTCCAGCTCGAGTTTTCCTCGATTCTCGTATTACTGACGCAAAAAGTCCGAAAAGTTGGCGGACTCGCGATTAACCTATTAACCCGGTGCACGGATTCTTACGCAATCCTTCCAACTTTCATCCCTTCTAAAACAACGTCGTTCCCCCATGGATAACAAGCATTCAATTCCGAGATATGCTCGAACAACTGCAATTCTCCGGTGCAAAAAACCAGGCTTTCTTTTCACCCAGTTCGTTCCCGAACGTTTATTTAACAAACGGCCTCACTCCCGATCCTGTTGGCTAACCACCCCTTGTAAAACCATTCGGACCACTTGTCGAAGCGATTCACCATCGAGGAACTTCTCCAATCCCGTGTTGGAAGACTGGAAAGTTTATTAGGAGCGTCGATCGGTCGTCTTTAAGGGTAGGACGTTGCCCCGAGTACGCGTCAAGGGGTTTGGTACCACTGGCATAGATGCATAAACGCGTACCACGCACGCACTTACACACACGCTCGAGGAGGTGTGGACGAACGAGACGAGCTGTACCTACATTGCATGGAAATAAATATGCCATGCGAGAGAGGGGCACGGGCGCAGGACGGGTAGGGGGCACGAGGGATCCGACAGGGTGCAACAATAGGCCCTCACCAGTCACCATGGTAACACCATCAATCCCTTAGCAACAGCTTGAGATCTTAAAGCCGAGAGGATTCGCAGCGCGGATCATTTAATGACGACACAGGCGGCCGAACGAGGTCGACCGAGGTCATGACTTCGGGTCACCGGGTTCCGAAGTTTCTTCGAGGCTTCAAACGCGCGGAACTTATGACGATAGGGTGCTTTGGAGATGGTTAGTCGGCAGGGATGGTTGTGTAGGAGGTAGTGGCGAAGAAATCCTGCTTTCAACCCTTTCTTTCACGATCTTCGGGTTCGTCATTACGCGGATTAAGATTGATACGTAACATGTGTCGATAATATTTATTATACGGTTGGATTTCAAAAATTATATTAGTTATAACTTGTATAATTCAACTGGGCTCATTACAACTGGGAGTACTTGATGTTTTATGAAATATTAGATTGTAACATAAGTTCGTCCCGTTATTTGAATTGTTACACATATGGTTAATCAGAGAGGTATTTACCATCTTCATTTATGACCTTTTCAAGGCGGTGGTCTTTACCTTAAGAAATGTAGGGGGTGTTCCTCTAGCCCGGGACGGCATCTAGTATCAGATGCTAGCTATATCTAAATAAATTATAATGCGACGAATTTGATTTAACCGCCAAAACAAAGGAGAGGATATAATAAACCATGTGCGGAATCCGCACGCTTCTATCGTATGTGCATGGGCAATGAAATCAGTCAATAGTTGGCGTTCGAGTTGAAATTAGTGCATCGTGTAAATTAAAAAGTATAAGAAATGAAAGACATCCGAGTAGTGTTATAATAAATAATAATAATAATTAATGCTAATTTTATTTAAATATTATAATAACGTTGCTTGTAGTTAATGTAAAAGAAATAAAAATAAGTCAGTATTCCTTCCATTTATTTAAGGAAAACCTTACGTGTCCGGTCCTAGGGGAACTCCCCCTACGTAAGAAACATTTAAATATGTTCAAGTCCTCAAAAGTTACACCACTAAAGGAATTCTGCAGAGACCTAGATAAATAAAAGTCAAAACATCTCATCCAAACTCTAACAATTTTTACCGGGTCTGCAATGGAACGCGTGGTCTTGCGTTATCGTGCAAAAACACAATGGAAATTTTATGAAGAACGTTAGGAGCCACCGACTGCAAAATGCTTTTACGTCACGCTACCAACCCCAAAAAATGGGACGAACTTATGTTACAACCTAATACAATTTTACAAATTTCACGCGAATAATACATAAAATAAAACTCGTGCTGACCCAACCAGTTGGCTAAAATATGAATCCAAAGATTTGTCCATAGGAGAAAGGGTCGGGGGTTAAATCTTCATTCGGTCGAATCCGTCGAATCACGGGTTTCCCATAAACCGGAACGGACTTTAATCGCACCGGGACCCGCGTTATCAAATTTCCATGTTTCCTCTCCGTTCTCGGCGTTCTTTTTCCGCGGTTATCGTGGACGAGACGTGACGAAATACGTTTCCCGCTGCTTTCCAGCCGGGGTCGTACGTGACGAAGATAACAATTTACCATGAAAAAAAAAAAGAGAAAGAACGACCATTCAGAGCAAGTAATCGCGATGCATTTATCGTCGGACGAGCTTATAGGATTTTGCGTCTCGTGTTCAACTCAAAGGACAATGCCTGGGACTTTTTGGACCCCCTAACTTTGTGACCTAGCCAGGCTAATTAGCAAACGAGGGAAATCAGTTGTTTATTCGACATGCCTAACATTTATTAGAATTATTAACACTACAGCCGACGAAAATTGTATTAAATGGTGGTTTTATTTATACAACATTTTGTTACTTTTTATCGTTCACAATTTCCAGCACCTCGTACGAGTATTTTTAGTTGACAGATTGAAAGAATTTTTAATAATGGAAGCGACAGATTTCCATGGAAATTAAAATGTCACCCGTACGCGGGTGACGCGACGGTCAGAGTGTTAATTTCACATGAAATGTATGAAATCCGAAACATTTTATACCATTTGAGCAAAATTAAAATGTCACGCGCATTTTGTAGGGGTATAACAAATAATTGAATTCATTTATCCCGATCACTTTCAGTAATAAGCCGTCAGTTTTCGTGAATCGAGCTAAAGAATTAAAAACCACTTATTTTTCCATTGATTCATTATTTTCTAAGACGAAACATAAAATTCTCGGCTCGTTTCTTAGCGGAAAGAGGAAGTTGCAATTTCTGTTGCTTCTTTAGTCTTCCTTTGTTTCTTCTTCATTTTTGAATTCGTCGAGCAATGTATGCGTATCCTGTTGGCCGGACGTGATTTATTTTTCGTCGAAATTACGTATTTATCGCGCGAAATTTCGGCCAGCTTCCTCTCGCAAATCCGCCGCGAGAAGGAGCGAGCGAGCTCGTTTTCGCCGTCAGCCGACAACCGGATGCGAGCTCGTTTTATCAGATTTTAGGTTGACGGACCCTTCTTCTCGTGCCGAGGCCACGGAACATCTCGGTTAATTAACCGTGGCCGAGGAGAAAGGGAAACGGAACTGGGTTCGCGAACCTGTCCGTCAAATTGCCAACCTTTTTTCTTTTCCTTTCTTTTTCTTACCTTAGTCTCTATGGTAATTTAATTAATTCAGTCTTCCTGACTTCGCGGAACAGGACCAAACAACGCGAGGAGAAAATAAATTCAGTTATTATTTACCGAGTCGTTAATATTTAAACAGATATTCTGTTGATATGAAAATTGCTACGCTACTGGTTCAGTAAACGAGTAATTAAATTATTTAAATAATTCTAGCCAATCGTTAATAATATCTCCTTTTTTTCAAATAACGTAAGGTTAATTTTTGATAAAATTTTATCAAAAATAAAGAAAAATTATTGAATCGAATAGCGATTAAAAATTTGATAAAAAATTATCATTTGTTTTAATTTTAATGAATATGGTTCTTCAGGGGAAAAGATTCCAATGTATGATGAGCTTCTTTATTTGATTTGATGAGGCTCGAATCATTTAGAGGCTCGATCGAGATAATACAATTTACCGCTCATTTGGTACTCCATCCCCATGTCAGAATTCACAGTTCGACTGCTTGAACGCACAGATAGAGCCGGTAACTGGAAACCCTAGCCTCTTAGTCAATGGGTCGATACTCTGAGTGCACCGATGCATTCGGTGCAGGCTATGCACCGGTGATAGTCCCGAATTCAATTCGGTTAATACGATCTTACGATGCTCGCGGTGATTCTCCACGAACCACCGTCCCATTCAATGAACATAAATCGACATTAGTTCCCTACATTCATTATTATCAAGTAACAATCCATTTTCACGAGTCAGTAGAATTTCAAGAATTGCACATTTTCAAGATACCGACGAAAGTTCTAAAATTTATGTGTATGTACTTCAATCTGACCCTAACCATCATTAATTATAGTCATCCTTAATATTAAGTGATCATTGATAGTGACGAAAATGTCAAAGTTTCGTTAATAGATTCCATCGTGTAATATTATTATTCAGGTTCCTTTTTGAGTAAAATTCTACATTCTTTTCTAAGTATTCCCTTCAAACTTCAAAGCAAAGAGACTCGTAAGGCTCCCAAGAGATTTATAATTAAAACTCATTTTACTCATTTACATACATGTTATATTGGGTCATTAAGTATGAAACTTTACAACTGTCGGAAGGTGAACTTTGATATTTATTAGCATGAAACTAGGCTTGTATGGAAGATATATCTTTGCTTTTTATTTATCACTTTTATTTGTTATAATATCATTGATAGCTTCGGAGATAAACAATTTTTCGTGACACCATGGACAAGTCGAAAATTCGTGCAATTTACAAATATGAGTTCCACCGTGGATCTGTGGTGTCAAAGACGACTCGAAATTATAACTCTAGTCGTATCAATGAACTTTCAAACAAGAAATATCAGATTTTTCAATATAAAACAATCTTCCAACACTACGCGTAAGAAATGTTGAACCGCTAAAAACACGTTCCCAGACATTTTTCTTGAAACTCACGTTCAATAGTAAAATTTCTTCTGGCGCTCGATTCGCGCAATATCAACGCACCTTTGGCGATACCGACTTAGAAATTGGCAGAGCGTTTCCGCGACTCTGTGTGTCGGGCATTGATTAATGGCGCGCCTGTTGCAGCCTTGGTTACAATGCAATTTGCTTTGCAACGGGTCGTTCCGTATCCCGCGTGCTCGTATGCAAGTGTGTTTGCATTTTAGGGAGAGGAGGGCCAGGCACACCGTGCCTGCGGGAGGGTTTGCATCGACGGTATTTGCAGCGAAGTGACAAAGCCGTGACAAGAGTGACACGGTGGCATGGAACGGACGACAACTAATTAATCATCCTGCGGAACTGGACATCGCGTTGCGTTCGCGGAAGCCGTCGGTGCAATGAATGCACCGGCATGCACCTCGCGTCCTTTCGATTCGGACATGTGTCCGACCGACTCACGTACGTAAACACACACACACGCACGCATTATGGCCACAATTGTGTGGATCGCGAGTTCTCCGTTCCATCCCATTCGTTTCCCTGTCTCGCTTCTACGGCTTCGTCTTTCGATCGACTGGCTAGCCTGTCTTTGTTTACCGGACACCCTCGAGCGTCGATCCTGGCCATTGGATTTGCCTATCGGCACTGTTGCAGCTCTGCACCCCCTGCATCTCCCTCCGGCTGATCCACCGTCGACACCACCACCATCGACCACCCAGGTACTCCGATTGTGAGTCGCCGTCACGGTTAACGTCAATGTGAGGGCGTCGATTGTTTCGATAGAAGGCGGCTTGGACGTAGCGGCATTAATTACAACGAGTAAGTGGTGGAAATTAGTGGCTAGGAGTGTAATGGATGTACTGGCACGGGTATCGTGTTTCTGCGACGACACCGAGCAGAGGATCCTGCGATTTGTTGGCCGGGTTACTGGTAATGACTTTTTCTGTTCGAGCTGTAATTGCTGAGCAACTTGATGTATAGAGCGCGCTGGAATGGACACCGGAAAGGATGGAAGTTTACCCGGGCACGCGTTTTGGGCTGATGGAGTGCATCGATGGACGATGCGTTTTGCGGTCAAATTGGGGGCGTAATTTTATGAACTTTTTGATGATTACGTAGATTGGTCTAATATTCGATGAGTGGTGTAATTAATTTGAATTCTGTATTGACTTATTAATTGAATGAAATGTGCACTAGGACATACAATAAGTCTTTGTCTTGATAAAGGCAAAGGTAGTTTTGGTAGTTTTGATGTTAATTTACTTACGCTGTTTAACAAGGCAAGCAGAATGCTAAGGGAAGGATGAAAAATACCTGATTTGATTGATGGAAAGCTTGAATAAACAGTGTGTTTTGTGGGAAACTATACTTGTGATTATTTAAGTTTTTGATGATTATAAAATTATATAGTTTTGGATAAGCAATACCAATTTCTTAATGTTTTATTAATTTATTTATAGTCTTTTACAAAGTAAACAGAAAATTTATTGGATGGACGGTATGTTTTGTGGATGAGTGATAAAGTATTGAAGACATAATTTTATCTGTACCAAAGTTAATTTTCTTTTAATTAAAATTTACTTATGCCCTATGTACCTTGATATTTCATTAATAATATGTATTAAATTCGATTAACAATTCATTGGTGTGACATAATTTCATCAGATCTTTTCTCCCAAATATACCCAGCATAACCCTTCTATCCATTGACTCACAATCCACTTCCTACCCAGAAGAAACAAATAAAAAAAATAAAAAAAGCAGAAAGTATCCAACGCAAATTCAACAATTCGAAGTAGGAATCCAATTTCGTGCTATAACAGGAGGCAAGAGGAAAAGACTGCTCCCGATCGAGTTCAGTTTCCTAGACGGTCCGAGTCGAATAAATATCGTAGCAGCTTCGGGAATCAGATCAAATCGAGACGAGTGGAATTCACGTGTCTTCGGCAATTTCGTTAAACTATTGAAGCCAAGTGCCCCCCGGGGAGGGGGCCGTCCTCCATCGGTAACGTTCTACCAGACGTTCGCCCGGTTCCTCCTGGTCGCGTACGCGCAAACACGCTCGAGATAGACGTCTGTATCGAGGTAAAACGCTCGCAATAGTCTGCGAAACCGTCTCGTATTCACGTGATTCTCTCGGTCGAATCTAAGCTGACGGTGTCTGGTCGTTTTTTTTTCATTTTCCCGGTCCATTAGTAACGAAAGGAAGACATCAGGCTCCGCTCGGTGATTACCAAGGCGAACAAGATTTGCATAACACACGAGTCGCGCTCGTACCCGCGGCCATTTACATTTTATTCGAATCGCGGTAATCGATCGAAACGAATCGGCTCCCTGCCGGAATGAAATGAAACGCGACGAGAGGGAGAGCCAGCGAATCGGTTCGCAGAGGGTTTCGGCCGTTTTAAATAAAAATAAAGTACCGATGCTTGCGGCCGGATGGACGCATTAGCGATTGGGAAAAGGCTACGAGTTAGTTTTAACGAGCTCGCTTGGAAACTTCTCTGTTACCGACTCTTCTTCCCTCTGCAAACCCCTCTATCTTTCCCTCGTTCCGATCTCTGTCTGCGTTTCTACCTGTTCCTGCCCCTCCTTCAACCTTCTCAAAACGATCTTTCAATTAATAGAAATTAAAAAATTTTCTCTCATTTATAGTTCCTATTCAAATAACCCTGCAAACGTTTCTCAAAATTCTACAATTACTCGAATAACCAGAAATTAGATGAAATAACAGACAGCCACAGGAACGAGTACAGTATGATTAATAATTGTAATTGCAATGTCTTCCATGTACCCTCAACTCCATGCTTTAATTATCATACGAAAATTCCGAGATAGCCGTAATTTCGAAGGTTTCCTGAAAAGTTATGGCTTCGTAGACCGCAATAAAACTTGGACCCGGTCCGTTCGTTGGAAACATCGCGCAAGACACACACACACACATATATATTGTATAGCTCATGTATTTTCTGGATAATAATTTCGTCCAGAGTTTCCCTCTTCTATTACCGACTACAAATTACCACGCCGTCGCGGCAGTAGTTTTGATATACGATCCATACTCCTACGCGATCAAGCGCGATTTATACGGTGCAACAATAACGTTTACCCTCGATACTGGTCCCCCGTGTATTTCATCGGGGGACAGTTTTACCGTGCCAGAACGCAAACCGCTGCGAATCCATAACCGTCGCTCTTTTATACACTTTATCTGCATTAGCAGTCGTGCCCGTGCTCCCCGTATTTATTACGCAATACAACATTTCCCATTTTTTCCGTTTATTTCATTTGTACAACGACGCTCTTTACGAGCCGCGTATATGCGGCCGACCGCTTTACTAGCCTCTTAAAGGCCCGTTTAATGATGATGAAAAAAATGCTTTTCGAAAATTTACATTTCAGACCACGGTTTACGAGTCTGATAAAAGGAAAATGTCACCGGTAGGAGAACAATCGTGCGTTTCGCGAAAGGGGTTGTTCAAGTTAGGGGGATGTTTCAAATTATTAATTATTTGATCAAAGATTTTAAATTAAATTCACTCTGTTTCGAGGAACTCGTTATATTAGAGAAGGGTTCTTCAAAATTGCAAGATGATCTTTACCAAGATAGACCCCTATAACACCTTGAGTGGCAAGTAGTATAACATTACAATTTTTAGAATTGTTTCAGAGAAAAGGGCTATCGACCAAGATTTCGTGTGTCGTGCAAACTTAATATCTACCCTGCGGCACGAAACCTAACCGGCCATCAATTTTTCCCGAAACGACATCGGGATGCAACGACGAGTCTCGAGTTGCAGGGCCGCAGCCTCGAGTATCGCGTGCACGCGCGCATAATTCCGTTGCATTTCGATAATAATCGTAATTGAAGCATTTAATGCCCGGCGGCGTCGATATTCCAATAATTCACCGGACTGCTGTCACGGTGAGCAATGGTGTGAGGTGTAAGGGGTTCCCGTTCGATTCCCGTGGGATCTGGTCCTTCTCGGTTCCAGGGCAATGCATCACTCTGTCCGCAGCCCCGTAACTCACCACGCCATACGCGTGCACACACACACACACACAAACACGAACCCAGGGCATACTTGCGAGGACAGACGTGCACACGACCGATCAGCAGGTATACGTACGTGCAAAACACATGGTCAAGGATGGACACGCATGGTCAATAAACGGGCACACCGTTGAGCTAGGTGTGCGTACACATGCGACATAGCGATGGAAAGACGGGGTCGAACAGATATATGGCCCGAAGTGAACGACGTATCTAATCTAACCCTTCTGGACAAGATACTCCGTGATGGTCGAGGGGGTTTGGCCGACCATGCGTTAACCATAGCCGCCGGCCAGCCAAGTGTAATCTAAAATTACAAGAATCCACTGGCTACGATCCTGATACCCGGGACCATTTGTCAAGCGTCCCGACAATTGTTATCGACAGTTCTCGACCCGTCCTATCACCTTTCTTCTGGCTGTTGTTATTGAGCAAAAGAAGGATCGAGCGTTCGCTATAGCTTCAGCATGCTTATAAATATGCTTCTGTACTTTAACCCTTTGACACGTGATTCTGGAGCTATCCGATACGAAAACGGTTTCGTAAGAATTATCACTGTGTCATCTTCAACCGATCTAGGATCATGAAACACTCGACTTTCAACACCTTCGATTATCTCATCCACAATGTCGCTATCGTTACTTGGATCTACCCTTTCAATCATCTCAACATCTTGAAATCCCCTCGGCCAGGAATATCCCGAAGTTCTTAAGACGCTGCGCAAACTTCCAAAGCCATTCCGTTCCCCTATTCATCAAAATAACGGGAAGCGAAACCAAGCAACCGCGCTGCAAAAAGCCCTTCGAGCCCTTTTACACTCGGCGAAAGCCCGTGTGACTCAGCCACGGCTCCGTTACAAAGTTACGGGTAACCCGTTCGCTTCTCCCTTCCCCCTCCCCTCGTGATATTCATCTTCATCAAGATGGGGCTAATAACTCGGAGCTCGGTTCACCGAACGGAAAGAAACGAAACCGTGGCCCGTCCTCCCGATTTCGTTCTTTGAACTTCCTCCCCAGTTCCGTGTTTCCAAGTTTTCTACGACACCCTAGGAGCGAAAACCATTAAGGCGGGGCACAATCGCTCGGCGGGCGGTCAAGTCGGCTCGGGTGAGCTCAAAGAAGGGCGCGAAAAAGCCGGCCACGGTGTCTCCCGGTTATTATCGAAGCGGCATAAGTGAAACGACAAACCGACGCGACGACCAGGGCAACGAAACGAAATGGGCGTGCACGGTCAGATGCCATCGGCAGATAGAGCCCGCATCGCGGCATCTGTCGGCGTTCCCTTTTTTTTTTTTGTCACGACACCCGCGACGCCGATTTCGCGAGATAAAATTATGAAACGACCGCGTGCACGCGTGGAAACGGAATCGAGAGCTGGAGGCTTCCGTTCCGCGGGAACCGGCCAAAGCTGGCGGAACTTATCCCTCTTGCTTGGCTCCCCTTCTGCTTTGACCCACTTTCCTCCAGTTGGATGAGTGATTGTCGACGGACGCCCTGAGTGTGTATATGAATTTTAACGTGGAATTAATTTGAAGTTATCAGGGTCTCTTGTTGGAGGAAACTAATTTTTTTCAATCTTGTCCAGAACGCGTTGATCATTAATAATCCGCATCATGAATTTAATTTGGTTAATTGAATAATGTAAACTAGGAAGAATTAAGAAGATTAAGAGATGTCTCGGTAGGTAAAAAATGATATTAACTACACGCCTTATTTATTAATTATCCTTTTCCAGCTTTACTTGTCTTGCATGCTTTCACGATTTGTGTTATATATTCGACATTTTCTAATGAAATATTTACGGAATGTTCATCGCACGATGTTTCCGAGATTCTTTGAATTTCACAAAGCTACGCATCCCTCTAAATTTCCCGTGTGAACGACGTTTCGAGTGCACCCTTTCATCCATCATCGTTCGTTCAAATCGAAGCCCAGTCAGCTCGAGGCGATAACGGGCCACGGTGGACGACCATTGCGGCGATAGTTCATTAAAATATCCATGAATACATAATTGTCCGTGCATCAGGATGGACGGGCAAATCGATGGGCGCGTAGATCGCGGATGGGACACGATAATTTCGACAGGTTCGCACGATTAATCGAACCACCGGGCAAAAATATTCTATTTCCCTTTCCCATTAAAATCGTCGATCATATTATTTATAAAGCCCTCGTCCTGGAAATCGACAACCTTCTTCAATTTTCCACGTCCGGGGACCGACGCAAATTATCTGACGTCCCCCGATCCTGTTGATGGTCGAACAAATTCGTGCAATATGGCCGGCGACTCTCGAACGCTTTCGGCCGGTTTCGAAACGAAATCGAGTGGCAGGCTGAACAACGAGCGTTAGTCACGGGCCATTTTGCCACCGTCCGTGACCTGTGTGTTCCGCCTTTATTTTCCAGCGTTAATTCGTGCCGTCAGCCCGGTTCCCGTAGCCTCCCTTCGTGCCGTCGACGCTCCTTTCCTTTTTTTTTCCCGCGCGTTTTAAAATCCGGACCGGGTCACGTGCCGACCCAAGGGTGCATCATAATGCGCTCGTCACCGTGCCGTTTCGACTCCGCTGCCCGCGCATCGAGATGCATACGTAATTAACGGGAAACATTAACGGGAATTAACAGACGGTTTAACGGCGTGGAAAAATAACGTGGGATCCACGCGTTCTTCTGCTTGTTTCATATCTTCGCGCATTACGAGTTTTAATTATGATTAACTACGGTACGGCTGAAATCTTTGTTTCCGAAGGGTACCATTTTTAGCGCATCTCTTTTAACCCCTTGCCATACTTTGACGAGTCTGACTCGTACAGTACAATTGGATTTTAAGTGTAATTCCAACTGTAATTAAGATAACAAACTATGATTGAACGTAAATTGTATGTAACATTTTAATTTTCCTGGTTTGTTTTAATACTGTAACAATAAATATTTATCTATGTCTATCTACCGAAATAATGATACGGCTAGGGGTTAAGGACATCGATAAAAAAGAATTTTGTTCCATTACTCCGAGTGTTCGTGTTCTGGGATTTTAATCGGTATGTATTTTCTTTTAGATATGTTTAAGCACAATTTGTAAATAAAATATAATTATACATATTTTGTGTGTTATTCTTGAATCATAGATCTTATACCCACAAAACCTATTAAATCCTACTACTCTTATATTAAACTTGTAAATCAAATGGAAGTTAAAATCGAGTTCCACGCGTCCAGCATTATTGCACGATGGCATTTAATCAAATATACAATGTAATAGCACGACCGCAATCGAGCAACCAGTTGTAAATCAATTTAAATACACCCTGAGAAGATCGTCGTATCTTATCCATCTATCGGCAACCTTGTAATTGCACCTATCTCTGCAGGTTATTTATCGAAGACACGAATTAATTTTGCAGTGATCTTGCCATCGATTCAACGTAATCTTCTAAACATGTAATAAAAACATAACGACAGTTCGTGCTTGCCAGATTGGTCATACGCGCGCGCAAACACACACACACACGTGCTGATACGTGTATAGGAGAACGGCTAATGTACGGTAGAGTATGGCTGAAATTACCCAGCTAGAAATGATCGATCCAATTAAGCACACGATGTAACGGAAATGTATAATCGTATCTAGAGACGGTTAAAGACGGTCGTGCGTATAATTGGTAACGTATACGGTCGTTTCGTGTTCGCTTAAATGCCGTGCAATGATAAAATCTTTAATAAAGCGGTTGTTACGCAGCGATGAATCTTCGGTTAAATGGCATTCAATTCAAGAACGTAATGACGTCTCGTTAAATGCCAATGATAAATTTCCACGCGTTCGGCTAAAATCCATTTAGGAATACAGACGAGCAAAGTCGAACCGTGAGCCCAGAAACGCGAGACTTTTGAATGACGCAAACATCTTAATTAGCCGGAGATCGTTGTCGAGAGTTGTAAACGTTTTTTTGTTTTATGGAAACACATTCAGCACTAAATATCCTTCGTTTAAATTTGTATAATATAAGATACAAGCAATCTGTGAATGCTCTTTGATATTTCACCGCGCCAACTAAAAGCTCGGATCATTTAATAATTTCACCATCATTCAGAACTAAACTTTCACCTGAAATATCTCAAACAAATTCAATTACTTATAGCTTACAATACTGATTTTCAAAGTCTCAATACGCTATCAGTTCCATTGAATTTAGAAACGGAATCCACCCCCGAAACGCTCCACGGTTACCCTGAAGGGGGAATGGGTGCACAATGGGCGTCGTGGAGGGTGGGTCACCTTTTCAAAAATCGTTTTTAATTGCGAGAAACCGGCGTGAAAAGACCACGATGGCGTCCGGTTCGGCGAGCGTCGTTCAAAGTCGTTAGAAAAGCGAATGGAGCGAACAGTCGCTCGCGCGGACTATCGGCAAAATGATCAAAATAATCGAACGTAGACGAAGGAAGCGTCTCGCAGCCAAAGTGAATCTCATTAGCGATGCCTTGATGCACCGGAGGGTTGCAAGGGGGTGTTTAGAAAGAAGGGTACGAGGTGGGGGGGAGCGAGATCGCATCGCTTTGATGTCGCCCCTGGAGGGCCACAGCACGCGGCATTATTGTTATCACGGGCGAGACGAGGCTGTTTCTAATTATCGGAAAGGAACCGGAAGTCGCAGCCTGCGACGCTCTGGCTGCCTCACAGAGGAACAACGACGCTTGGGAAATTGGACGGTGAGCGGGCTCGAGTGTTTTCTGTTCGAGCTACGGCCAAAGACAAAGCGAAAGGGTCGATGGCCCACCTGTTCTTTCGGCACCCTTTGACGAATGGCTTCGCCCGGACGCGTACGCACATTCCTGGCCCTCGCCCTTTTCATTAATCATATCGATGGCACGGGATGATTGGTGTTAAGAGCATTCTGTATCGTGGACATCCTCGATCGCGGTTTGTTCGGGTTTCATTAATGTTCGATTTGGTCAGGGGACGAATGAATCGTGGAAACTCGATTGGGGCGGAGACATATGGGTTCATTTCAATATGGAAGCTTCTAGGATTCAGCTCGTTACTGAAAATTTTAGTTTCAATCAAAATTCTATTTATGTCTTGTTATTCATTTTATTTGCTTTATTTTTTACACCGATGCAAGGGAAATTTCAATCTTTTATATAAATTACGAACCACGAAAACTGTCTTGCGAATCATAGTTCTGAATTAAGCATCACAAATTATAAATATGCTTCCTCAAAGCAACTGGTCACCTAATTTCGTGACACAAAAGTAACCGATGGACGATATTTACCGGAGTCTCGACAATTTCTGTTTAATCGTTCGTTCCGGGTGCGCAATCCCGCGGAACGATCCACGACGTTGGTGAATCGACGCGAGGAAAATAAATTCGTGCGGGTCCCGCCACGAGCACATGTCACACTGATTGCACATCCGCTTCCGGCGCCGCCGCTAGGTACGAAGACCGTGGGCCATTATAAAACCGGGCCCCACGAAAGAAACATAATATTTATTGCCGGCTTCCGTTCAATTAGGGGTTGACACGCCGGCGCGACGAAGCCAGAGGGTTTGCAACAACGACCCATCCTCCCTTTCATCCCCCCTTGTACTTTCTCTCTGGTGCTTGTCGATGCTTTCGAAATCTATGTTCACTTTCACCCCCCTTCCCTTAACCGAGGGGTGTTCTGAATTTATATATTGTTCGCCCTCTTCCGATTCGGGACGACACTCGCGAAATGGCTCAAGAGGCTTTTCTTTTTTTTTTTTATTCCTTCTTTCGTTCACCCTGGCCTCGACCAGGGTGGGGGTAGCTCGAGTGTCGAGAATGTGGGAAGGGGTTTGTAAATTACCATTATTTTCTCTCTTCTTTCCACCATCTTTATCGGGGGACGAACGGGATGGTAGCGATTTGTTCGTAGCTTACAGTCGGATTTGATATCCGATTGAACGGGGGGGAATCGAAGGGGGAGATCTGGCTACGCATTGGTTGAATTAACAATAATTGAAACGTGCAAATATAGGGGTGAGAATGTTCCATCTCATGGAATAATATATATTTCTTTCTTATTTTTGCTGAAAATTGTTTTCGTTCCAGTATAGATTACAGTTTGCTTATAATTTATGTCAAAACAAGAATTTTAATTAATTTTTCTTTCATTTTCAATATCGAATAAATTCAACAGGTATCATTCGTGAAATATTTCATCGCTGTAACAATCTATTACGTCAATAATAATTTATCGATAATAAATATTATTAAACAATTTAGAAATGATTAAAAATAAATAAAATAATTCATATTGCAAGTATATTATGTATTTATACTTCGTTTATATGTCGTAGTTAATATTAAATCAGATTTCATCTAAAGTCATATAAATACATCACAATGTTCTCACTAACAATATTTCGTTAATAAATAACGGTATATTACAATAAATAATCAACGACATCGTTATCGATTTATTTATATCAATCGACCAAAATATAGATTAAGTAGAAAACGTTTAGCATCGAGGTCCCATGGTGTAATGGTTAGCACTCTGGACTTTGAATCCAGCGATCCGAGTTCAAATCTCGGTGGGACCTGCAATTTTTTTTTTCTCTCAAATTTTATTTTTCAAATCATTTTACCATCGTGATTCATCTTCTAAATAAAACTGCTCGATTTTTATAATAAAATATTTGAATAAAAAATTGAAAACGGTGCACCGGTAAGTCGATGCCGAAACGGTGCTCGTGACGGTGCTACAAGATACCTATCTAACAGAACGGACAATATCGTAATGCATTTTCGTTGTTCGATCATTTTTTTAATGGCAGTCGATGCGACACGACAGGTCGATCGACGGCACGTGATACAACGTTCTATATCAACGAATTTCTCGTGTCTGCGGTGTATAATCGCCAATTATATAACCGCGAGCCGACCTAACGCGATAATTCATTTATTATACATGTAATTCGATAATTCCAAAGAGGTGTAGACCTCGCGTTATCGCGACCTTTTTTTTCCCCGCCGCGAAACACGCAGGTTCTTCGGCGTCTTTGTTCAGAAACTGTACGCCTTATCACGAATCCGTGGATCGCAGTTAGATGTCGTGCGTTTGGCGAATCAAACATTCATCGAGCTACCAATTACCGAGAAAATTAAGCCTCGGACCGAGTACGCCGGGATCATTGTAAGCAATGCACTTCCGATGACAGATTACGCGGCGTACAGCAACGCGCCATTAAATGTTGATTAAAATCGTGGAAATTAGAGGCGTGCAGTGCTCGGACAACTTATGCCCCTTTTACTATGTTGTTTGATTATTTTCTCGCCTTTTGCGTTCTTGATGTCAATCATTGGGGTGGTAAATTGATTTTGAAAATCAATGAACGAATGAAAAATGAATACGGAATATATCTCTATACGTATTTCAAAAACAAAAGATTGTGTCATAGAAAAATTACAGAGTTATTTACAATAAAACAAACCCAATGATTCTGTGCCATTTCGAGATATTATTTAAAGAACTGAAAATTGGATATTTGCTGCTGAACAATACTAGCTAATTGGTATAATTACTAAATTAATTAGTAGACTCCTTGCTTGTTCCAAATACGAATTAACCACTTTGCATCAAGAATTTTCTTCAGACCTTAAGCTTTGATTTCAAATGCCACAAGTGCTACTTTTAAGATTTTCTGTGTTTCGAAGTTTACCATTTGATATGATAAAATGTAATATCAGACTAACAATCGATAAGAATAGAATAACAAATTCTACAATCGAAATTCTACTTTTATTGATACAACTCGTCCAGTCACGAAACCAATCATTCTCCACTCGTACGACAAACATGTACCGCTCCTAACGTGCGTCATCAATCACAATTACAAAACGCCAACGCGAATAGTAAAATCACACAAATTACACGCCGGCCATTCTCATCGGCCGGTCGCACACACGCGAACGCATTATTACCGAGCGTTTCCCGGTACCAGCATTAATCAACCGACGTCCATCCAATATTTCCATCGAGCATGTCGCCCTCGTTTCATCTCCCTTAAATCAGAATGAATAAAAGAAAGAAGCGTCACGATGCTCGCAATTCGCGGCAATCTTCGTGAAACAAGATGACTCCGCGTCAATTAACCCTTTTCGAGGTTGCGAAACTTTCGTTCGATGTTATCAAACAGAATTACTTCCCAACCGTGAACGATTCAGCCTCGATTAATTAAATCGTGTGGATACATTTTTAATAAAAGTAGTCAAATTTTTTACGTATGCACAATTAATCCTACGACCGCTAAAGTTGTGTAATTTAATTTTAATAAAATTTCTTCTTAACAGTCGAAGGGGTTAAATTTGCAATTTTGCCTTGTAATTTGCTTCGAAACTGTTTGAATTTTGCTACAGTAAAATCGACAAATTATCCAAAATATAGAAACAGAATTATCAACTTTCTAGGAGAATGGTTTCACGAGTTCGTCCTCGTTCCTCAATTGTACATCTTCGTAGTAATTGTCTGCCACAACGTGTCAATTAACGCGAACGATCTCACGAGAATCCACAGGTGTTGATTGCGTTCGATTTCAAGAAGGTATCGAAGGAATAATCGGCGAGGATGATCGCGCGAGGGACTGGCAATCAGAGGCAAATGGTCGGAATAACCGATCGACGTTCGTTAAACCCAAAGGATATGGTCGATTTCGTTAGTCAAGACACCTTGGAACAAGGACGAATCGCGAAACGGGTGGCAGACTTACGACGAGCCGGGACGTTTTGCCGCGATCGTTACCGGAAGTTCATCAAGATGTGACAACGCTACCGTGAAACTGTCGCGTGCTCGTAAAATACTTTCTCAATTTAAATTTGAACGAAACGATCCCTTGGAAGTTTCCGGTTAACGAGCGGAACCCCGTATAACTCCGGTCGGACGATAAAATACCGACCCGTAATGACGGAACGTGTAATCGAGAGTCACACGAGCCACCCGTTCCCCCTTTCTCTGACACTTTGGCCCCGGAATTGCATCGTCTGCGAATAGAGAAGATCTTCTAGGCCAGACGGTATCAGGATCGTGGTATTTCGTTGCAGATTATCCTAGAGAGCCTCTGGGATAGAAACTTTGACTGTCATGTCACACGTATGTGGATGACACTCGAATTTTTATAACAATCCGTCATTCATATTATTGAGAATTCTTCGAATTCTTTGATTAAAGATACTTCTACTAGGTGATTGAAATTATGGACGATGGGAATAACAAAATATTGTAAAAATAGATCAGCAAGATTCATACTGATCGATCAATTCTTGAGTGGAATCATGAAAGAATAATTATTAATTATTACAATTAATTAAGTTTTCCTGTAAATGTAACAGAAAATAATCTGCTATTAACACTAACAATTAACACTAACAATTAACTTTTAAATTGAACCTTCAACTATTTTTGTATTAAAACAGGCACAAAGAATTCCTAGTCAGTGAACGTGTAAATAAATTATAGATTCCAATCAAATTGTATCTTAAAATATAATATGCTCATCATATCGATCCATCCAACTCCTATATCAAAACCTTGCCGTTGAAAGCGCGCCATCGCGAGTGAAATTCAATTAACGGCAACAAACATTCGATCACGAAGCTTCCAAGAAGGGATTCGCGAAGGCTCTCGTTCAATCACGTGGCGAAATCAAGTACATCAACATTCCGTCGTGCATCCTTCACCGAAATCGTACCCTCCCCGATCATCGTATCGGGTATCTGTCAAGCTATAACTGTAAACGATTTTCAGCCACACCTGCCGCGCGTCGAAACGTCACCGCGCGGAATAAAAGTGGGCGCAGCAGTGAATTAAGCAGGATTTACGCGCGACATTGGGATTTATCTCGCTGCGAGCAGCCGCGAGCAGTCACGTTAACTGATCGACAGCCTTTCGAGAGTGGCTGTCGAATAGTAGGCGAGTTATATGTATAAACGGGCACGAAAAACTCTTGGCTCGGTTGTAAAACGTCGTCTCCGCGAGCGAAGATTCGTCTTATCCGCGAGATAGCGAGCGGAATCGGTAAGGGGAATGTCGCCGATTGGATGGCAAACATTTTATCGCGTTGAAATTTCGCGAGAGAAAGAGGAACGCGTGCTTACGTTAAACTTTAACAGCTTCTTCGGCAATAAATAATATTATGCACGCTTAACCATCCCCCGAGTTCTCTGTTCGGGAATAGAGCGTGACGAGGGGGCAATTAAATAAAACGTGATACCGTTCGAGTTATGACTGGGAATCTTTTATGGTTTATGAGCAACGCCGCGTATTCCTTAAATCGGGGCATAAAGTAACTTTGCCACGTTTAAAAGCGGCTTTTTCGCTTAGTTGGAAATCGTCTTGACAACGGGAGGGAGCTGTTGGACGTTTGGTTCCGAGGATGATGGTGAAATATGAATGCTTTCACAATTTGGGTAATTGTTTTCTATTTAATTTTGATAAAAGAGAAGGTTCACAACGACTACGCGGTGCCTACAGATAGAATTTTTGGTACCATTGGTCGTTGACTCAAACACTAATTACTAAACCTGCGACTATTATCGTTACGTTCATAACTTAATTAAAATAACGATAGTTAGAAGTGGTACGATTGAAAGAAACCTGAAAAGAAGGGTTACACCTTTCGATCTTTAGGTATTCTGAAGTTACAAAATCTTAGGGCTTATTTGTTTCATTTCTGAACGGTAAATAATGTGTTAACAGGTTCAACAAAATGTCCTGCGTAATAAGGGGAGAAATACACAGATGACAGTCACAGTAGAAACACCCTTACCTAGTCAGCCACAAAATTATATTAGCTTACTCAAAAGTAGATGCTTCTATACTTTTGGTACTATTCAAAGTTTTCTTTCACGAGAGAAAGAAACCGTAATAAATTTAACAAAATAAGGTGAAAGAATGACACGAACTGATCACCGATCATAATTCACGTCCTCGAATAATACGAACGTCTTGTCTAACGGGGAACCGGATGTCGCTGCGAAACTTTGCATACTTTTAATAGACGCCTCCGGCCAATTTCCCGTTTCGTCGTAAAACCCCGAACGCTTGGAAATTTATGGGCATCGCATCAATTATAATCCGTTTCATTCGAAAGTGGCGCGCACCGTACCTAACCCTTCGCGATTCCGCGACACACCCTCGAACTTGTATCGTAAAAACGATATTAGTCTTCGCCCCTGTTTCCCTTCGTCGCGAAATGGGGGCCGCGAAAGAAACGTCAGACATTGGGGAACGTTTAAATAAGATGGGAAATATTTTATACGTCGAAAGTGCCCGGTAAAAAACCGACGACGATCTTCGTAAAGGTAACGCATCCTCTCGTGGACGGACCGGAAATGGTCCCTTCGCCCTGTATCGAATGATTACAGGCGAGGAACGCACAATGTCGCGATTTAACAGCCCCTTAAAAATTGTTTGTCTACCCGACGGTTTAACAGGCACGCCCGTATACGATCTCTCGTTTCGTTTACACCTCCACCCCCCTGCTCGTCCCGTCCATTTTGCAACGGTTGTCGCACCCCTTAAGTTGCGTTTTAATGTATGCACGAAACGACGACGCCTACGTTTAGGATATCGTAATTCGGGGAAGGGGGAAATTGAGTTGTAAATGAAAGGTTCTTTCGTGCAATGGGGGTTGCTTGGGGTAACACGGGTTTAATAGGTAAGGCGATTTGTTGGTAATAACGCGAAGGATTTTGTAATATTCTTTTGTATTCGTTTGAGAGAGATCAGTCTTTAACTTACTTTGGCATTTTTATGTAACAATCTTTTCGAGTAGAAAGAAGAAGTATTAATTATGACCTAATTCGTATTATTTCTTTTTTATTCTTTAAAAATTATTAACACATCGACGGCCACGATGGAAGATGTCGTATTAGCCCTTAAGTAGCATGGCTGGGTCAAATTTAACCCCGTCGAAAATAAGTAGTGATGTATGTTATTAAATGTATTATAGTTTTTACGTAAGAAACATTTTTGAACAAATATACAGGAATAAAAATGATAAAATAGTTTTATTTATATAATGGTGGACGGTGGATTTTAACTTTCTAAGATCGACACACAGAATTTTTTTCAATCAAATAATTAACTAAAGAAATAATGAAGTGAACCGTGGGTGTCGTTAATATTAAGCTAATACTACTGGATATCAAATTGAAAGTTTAAATTCGAAAATTAATTGACTGCGTCTAATGATTAGGGTTTTAGCGTGTCTGACTACATACGTCCGTTTTCACTTTATTTTTAAATTTAAATTTATTATTCTAGATGATTGATATAGTTTATCGTTAAGAATGCTTAGCCTATCTCCTCTTGTCTCTTAATTACATTGATTAGATTAAACTAGTGACGCCCGAAGCGTTACTTAAACCATCAGTCATCCTCTAATTACGTTTTTTAACACACTCCCTTTTCGCCGTTCGCTCTTTCAATTTACAGAATTCGCAGATGCGACTTCCTGATACAAAACTGGGTTAAGAAGGTTTCTGGTTTCGGTAACGAAAGATGCTGCTCTCAGATTGCGGTTGAAATATCCGAGAATGCTATCAGTTAGATAAGCGATTTTATTAAAGAAACATCGTTTCCTTTCGTTCTCGTCTCCGCGTCGTAAACTCGATAAACTCGATCCCAATTTTCTTCGCTCCTGCCGCGATACGACTCGAAATTTCGCGACGCCACATCCTGTACTTATTTTTCAAATGTTCGAAATACATGGTTTCTGGGTCAGAGCGAACAATGGTAATCCAGATTCAAAGGAAGCTCGAAAAAGAGACTAGAAAAGCGTACGCTCTGGTTCGTACTCCGTGTCTGACCATGACCCGGATAGATCTACTTGTTCTCGATGCTGGCGAGAACGCAAGTAGAAGTGCGACAGGGCAGACAAGTAGAGAATGGAATTGCAAAGCGACCGAAAAAGTTATCAGAGAAAAGGGATTCAGGATCTTAAAGCGTGTTGGGAAAATTGCATTCAGTTTTTCAAATTTGGCTCTGAATTTGAAATTTATCGTGGATGTTGGGAGGATATAATTCGATAAGGTAGAGAAAATTAAATTGTGAGAGCGAAATTTTGACCTACATATCAAGAACGATGTTACTTGATATTTGAAAATCATGTCAGATTTTGTTGTTCAACAGCTTGTTATATTTTGACAAATTAAGGACCATGTCTTTATTAAAAAATTAATTTCTGCTAATTAAAGTATATATAACTCTTAAATGTTATCTTGGGCGAAATTGTGCTCTACGTAATTTTAAGATTATTAACAAATTGAAGAATTGGTAGTTATGTGGTATTGTCATTTAATCCTCCCATGTGTAGGTACACTTAACACTACAGACTCCACGCTTCATGCGACCAATAGAATTGTCGTACTTTCTAAAATCCCTATACTATCTATTTTTCAGTACGTTTTGTGCAATAAGCTTCGTGACAATTTTATAAGCCAAACTTCAAGCAGCTGTGAAAATTTGTGTGTCAGTACTAATAGGACCAAAAAATCTTACAAAAATCTAAACTTAAAAATTAACTTGCAACATTTATCACAAATTCTTTTCCCTGCCTTTGTCATTTTCTCAAGCGTTTTGGTTAATTGAAAATCCCAGCTCAAATTCGAGCGTGTTTTATCGCCAGAAACACTGTCGAACAGCAATTTCCTTTACATCGTGAGAACTGTCGCGGATCCTTCGTTAAACATTCGTTTCTCGTTAAAACCAAAGCTCGATCTGGCTCCTTAATTCTACGATGAGAAGCAATTAAGCGACACGAGGGGGGAGGAACCGAGGTGCACGTCATGGTTAGGAGGCACTTTGTTTCGCAGTAAACCGAGTTTAATGACTTCATGTAAAAATACCCCATCGACTTTACGATACAGCTTTTCTCCGCCGATCCCCGAGATCTCTTCCCGAGCTTTTCGGCTACGACCATAATTTTATAGTTTTATGTAAACTGTATCGGGCCATGAAACACGCCGGTATCTACGATGCCTTGATGGTGATTGGCGTGCGCCGTAAGATAGAAAGAGGATTCCATAGGGTATAAAATTTTCAAGACACTCAGCCTCGCTTTTTCTCGCCTACTGCTTTTAAATAAATGATAATTATATTAAAAAACCTCAAAATTAAACCGTCTTAAATTTATAAATTGCATTTTTCACTATCACAAAATTACTTAGGGACTTTTTGGCGTTTGATTCAGGCACTTCTGATTCCCTATGCGATTAAAATAAGAATTTTGAAGCTCGCAATATGTTTATAAATTCAGTTGTTTATATACTGATTTTATAAATTTTTGGGTGCTTGTTGAGCCAAGAATTTGTTTAAAAATGAACTGGAAATAAGAAGATGGTTTAAGATATATAAATAAGAGAGCGACTTTCAGATCCTTCGATAGCTCAGTTGGTAGAGCGGTGGACTGTAGTTGGGTAGTTAACGAAGCAGAGATCCATAGGTCGCTGGTTCGAATCCGGCTCGAAGGAATTGTATTTTTTTTATTTCTTAGGATAT